>JAGDYQ010000242.1:175114-775114 GCA_021962125.1 Bulinus truncatus
ATGCATATTTCCCATAATTTCTTTTCAATATCTAAATCTACTATTTTCAGAGTTTACTGCAGTTGCTTAACTTTTTATATCATGGGGTCACCAAAACTTTTTCACAGCAGATCGGATAACTGAATTAATGACAACTCAATTTCAATTGTATCACTATTGTACCATTAATGGTCCTGATGAAATGACTTCGTGGGCTGGATTTAGCATGCTGACCATAGTTAGGTGACCCTAATCTACATAAGGGAGTACTTGTTTTCAAATAATGAAATTAGTGGACCCAGGCCTAAGGTGCAACAAGGTTAGGACGTCTTTACAAACATGAGGACAGTGAGTTTTAGAGGTGACCATGACCTAATTTACAAAGAAACTAATTAACAAAAACTTCACTAGCTCAACACACATAATGCTCAACAAGTTACTACCAGATGGTATCTTTTCTGGTTAAAGAAGAAAGGCTAGGTGAATAGGTTATCTATCCACCCTTTAAAACCTAATATCTACACAAACAACTTCTCATATGAACAGTCTGCGATTAAGCAAAGATGATTAGTTTTCAAGCTTCAGTAACATGTCATAGGCAGCATTAATGTTTCACATTTGAAATCAAGAAATAATTTTGTCAGGCAGAAAGGTTCTGTCATACTTATCCAATTACAATCCGCAGTAAATGGAGAAATCATAGTGAACCACTTTAAAAGAAACAAAAATTTCAGGTGATGATTACTGGACTATAACAACATCAAAAGATAAAAATATCATCTTAACGAGACCTCTCTGTACCAAACTTTACTGAATATGTAGAAATGCTGCAATCTAAAAAGCTATAAAGAAACATAAAGTTGGATATCACTGCTTACGAAAATTCATTTAAGATTTCTAGTTATGACATAGCTAAAAAAGGTTTTTTTCATAAGAAATAAAAAAGGCTATTGAAAGTTTCAAATGCAGAGAAAACTAAAAAATTCAATTGAAGGTTACCAGCAGTGCTTAATCATATCAAATGATTTTGGGACAACAACTTCAGTTTAAATAAAATTAACATGACTTTTCTGCTGTAAACTTGTTATATAGCTCTGTCAAGAACTTTTTATGATCACAATGCAAAAGTATGTTCATAAAACATACCTATCCTTAAAGCAGTCAATATAAGTAATGTATTAATTACATTCAATTATCAGTCAGATATATTTTAGCTTTGTTTTCTGTGCATCAAAAAGCTAATATAAAAAAAATGAATCTATATTTATACATATATAAAAACGAAATTCATTTTAATGATAATTAAACATAAAAAATAAGATAATAATAAATACTAAATAAATTGAATTAGAACAATTTTTAGCATTCCTTAAGTTGAAGCTTTAGTATTTGTAAGTATATTAGTTCGGAAAGTGAAAGTTAAGCATTCAAGATGCCTGAGGCACAAGAAATACACATTGGCTACATTTTCTATATAAAAGCATGCATATAAATTAAGTTAATTCTAAAAAGCTGTTTTCAATGGCTTAAATATATTGCAACAGATATTAAAAGCTAGATAGCTAAAAGTTTATAAATAATAAATTCTTTTTATTTTCAAAATACTGTATCATTGTTGTATTTTAAAGAACTAAATTGAGATCTTTATGATTGTATTATCTATTAACTAAAATTTTAGATATGAAGGTTATCATCAGCATACAAGCTAAAAATTCTAACAATTTGTGAAAAATTGAGATATGTACCAATTGCATTCATACAAAGATTTAAAAAAATAAAATTTTTACAAAAGTTATACAAAATTTTTATCCCTCAAACAGAAAGTCCATCTTTATAACATTACCCAAGACTAGTTTATTAACGGTCAATGTTGTAGAAAATGTAGAAATAATTTTTGTGATATCTTTTTTGTCTTTTATTTTACAGAAGGCAGTCAGCAATCAGTTGTAGTAGGGTACAAAAGTATCTGTAATATATTTATATTACATTTCAGTTTCATCTCACTTAGTAACAACATAATAAATAAACAATAATATATTACAGGCAAACATTCTCTTTGTTTTTAAACAGAAAAGTGTGATAGGCTACTACTGTGCTTAGCCTCTAAATTACTGATGTCAGACATGGTACTTGATTAAAAAAAAAATTTTTTTTTGGCAATAAAACTGAAGAATAATGTCTCTTCCTTTTAAGGACATAACTAATTAATGCTACTATATCAAACTGATGAAAGGCAGATGAATAATTTAGCCATACAATTTTAACAATGATTTTATGATTAAAACATTTTAAAATATATAGGCCTATAATTAGGGGTTCGAAGTCGCGTAACGTTACGCGTAAGTTACCGTAAATTACGCGTAATTTACGGTAACGTAATTTTGGAAAATTACGCGTAAATTACGGTAATTTAAAAAATGCATGTTTGACTGCCATTTTAAATTGTTTCTGTCGCAAATTGTTGTGTTAACAGTGGTGATTAATTAATTTCAGTGATTAGGAGTACCATCTACATCCGGCCTCAAGTATTCGTTTGGTAAAACAGCGTAAACCGCACAGTATATTGTTTGTTTTAATCGTTTTAAAATAATAATATAACATAATAAAATAAATATTTTCAATAAGGAAGCTAAAGTCTGGTTAAAAATAAGACAAAATCATAAAAATTTTCTACACAATGCCGCCATGAGCTGTATGGCAAGCGGCCGCAAGCCAAACGGGGAGGTTATAAAAGGTTATAAAACCCAAAAATCCAAAAAAAAAAATAATAATTTTTAAACATTATCTATATATGTTCCAAATGTCATGAAACGTATAGAAAACATTTTACTGTGAATAGTACTTCCATCGATCGCGTCGGCCGTATTACGCTGCGTATCGCACTAGCGTCGATCGCGTGTGCCGTCTTTAGCTGAGTTCGGCACCCGCGGCGGCCGTATTTCGAGGCGCATTGCACCCGTCCCGCGTCGACCGTATTAGACGGTATTACTCAGCCAAAGATGGCCGCCGCTGATGCAGTCAGTACACGACGAAATATGTGACCGATGCGGACGAAGGGCAAATTAGTATGACCGGTAAATTACAAGTACAAACCTTTGAAAACATTATTAAAAATACATCTACTAGCAATCAGTGAGCGTGAGCAACAAAAGAAATATAAATTTTCAAGTAATTGGGAATTAATGGTACGCGTAATTTTCGAACCCTACCTATAATGTCCCAATTTTGTGAAAATTAAATAAAATACTTTTAAAAATCAACAATTGTAAAACACAAATTTAACAGATGGTTTTAATTCAAATGTCTATATGCCTGATTAAAGAAATAATCAATTTATTTTTGTGCATCATCATCTCTACTGGTAATGTGATATTCTCTACAGAAATAATGTTTACTTGCAAGCACTAATGTTTTTAAATGATGCAATGATCAAAATGTTAACAGATTTTGAAATAAAAAAATAAATAATCAATACTTTAAGAAACAAACTTTGAATCTAGATTAACAGAAATACACAATAATTTTTTAATGTATACTGGTCACTCATCTTTACATGCAAACTAGAAATAAATACTCATTTTTTTTTCTAATGTAAAATATGGTTTTATAAATTTTGTAATGCTGAATTTAATTGACACATTTTAAATTAACAGATTGGTACACTAATAGTGAGTACAATAATTTCAAAGTAATGACTAAGTATTTAGTATTTATTTCTCTCATCATAAAAAGTGTGGAAAATAGATGTCCTTATTGACAATTTCTTAAACCATGTGATTTAATAGAATGTAGTAAAAAGTATTAATAATCTGACAATGATATACTTCAGAATCAGAGAATCCTAATCAGTCCAAAATCATCAGCATGGAATCTGAAACACTAATTTCAAGCTGATTTGGCTACTAAATCTCCTGAATTTAGTTGTTTTGTTTGTGTTTTTGAGGGAATATTGCCTCAGAAATTCAATCATCTTTAAGTTTTGTAATTCTGTCAAAATCAATAGCTAATTTTTAAAAGGGTAAAAATATCTTAATTGGGTAAAACATATGGTAGTGAAACATGGACAATCAGCAAACAAGCAGAAAATAGACTAAACATTTGGGAAAGGAGAATATTTAGAAAAATATATGGGCCAGTAAAGGACAATAACAAGTGGAGGAGTAGAACCAATTCAGAACTGTATGAACTATACGAAGAACCAAATATAACAGCTGAAATCAAAATGAATTGATTGAACTATACGAAGAACCAAATATAACAGCTGAAATCAAAATGAATTGATTGAACTATACGAAGAACCAAATATAACAGCTGAAATCAAAATGAATTGATTGAGGTGGGTAGGGCATGTAGAAAGAATGGAAAACAACAGAGGTCCAAAAGCAATATATCAGGCAACACCCAATGAGAAAAAGCCTAAGGGCAGACCAAGAAGCAGATGGTTAGAGGAAGTGGAGAAAGACCTAAATGCCATAGGAGTGAGAGAGTGGAGGAAGAAGACCATGGATCAGGAAAAGTGGAGAAGAGTAGTATGGCAGGCCAGGGCCCTAAATGGGCTGGAGAGTCAAAGGAAAAAGAACGGTAAAACTAAATCAAAAGGTGGTTATGGAACAAATTAAGTATAAATTTGAAGGCATGAGAGCACTTTATAGAGAAAGTTAAAAAAAAAGAATAATCATGTTTACACCTATGACATAAAAAAGTTACAATAATGTTTTGATTTATCTACATGGTCTAATTTTATGCTGAATGGTTTAAACAACTCCAAATCCAAAACAGTTTCGATGACAGATGCTTAAATGTGTATGGGTTAATCTAGAATCAAAGGTTTTATCTTTTACCAAGTTACAATAATGTCTTGAATCTGAAAAAAGGAAACCCTTTGATGAAATTAATGGCATTATATAAATAATTATGCAATTAGAAAGAAGATTAATAAAGCTCTGAAAGATTTTCTACGAAGTTAAAATGAAGTTGAATAAGATTGTTATTATTTTATGAATAATATATAAAGAGTATGTCAAAATCATTTTAATCCTTTGAGCATCAAAAGTAAATGTTTTTCAAAGTAATATATAATGCAGCTTTTTTCTAATAATTTTAGTAATTTGAAAAATTGAATGGTACAGATAAATAAAAACTTTATAGTGCCAAAAAAAGTAAAATATTTTTTAGGATCCTTCATGGTAAATAAGCCCATATTATATTTTTGAAGTTTCACGGTTTTGGTGAAGTTAAAAAATAAATATACTCTGATGCACAGAGGGTTAATAAAGAATTATTTCCTTCAGAAGCATGATATATAATTGTAAGCTAAAAAGTATTAAATATGCTTTTTGTAAAGAAAAACTAGCAACTTTTACTAAAATAGGTGATTATGTTACCCTAGCATAAAGAAAGACTAAATATTAAGTTATATGATAGTCTATGATGAATTTTGTTAACCAATAATTCAAAGCAGCAGATATTTCCAGACTTAATTAAAAAAAAATGTTTACTGAGTTTCTAAAGAAAAAAATTTGTATAAAAAAAGGAAGAGTTGACACCATTAAAGTATTGTGGAAAATATCAATACAAATTAAGGATGAAAAATTCACTGTAACAAAAGCTACAGTGAAAATAAAAATGGATTTTACTTCTCTTATTACAGTGCAATTATTAAGACTACATTGAACAAAATCTTTAAAAAAAAAAAATGACACAAAAATATCCAGCTTATAATATCAAGCATTACATTTTTTTTCTCTGGTAACTATATTTTTCAATATTTCCTTAAAATTTAAAATTAAACCACTTAAAAGTCAGAATTTATAATTGTGCTTTTCCTATATTTTTTTAAACCATCTGAGTCCTTCAGTATGAAACTAATTTATATACGCAGTGTGTAATACAGATTGAATGTGCTTAAAATAAACACAATAAAAAAACAAAAAATTACTGAATAGGTTTTTAGACCAGTTAACATTTCATCATATATCAAATCAAGAAATATCTGCTGTTGGTAAAAATATGTGTAATTAATGATGTAATTATGAATATTTACCACAACTTTTTTGCCAGGACCAGATGATGCCAAAGTTACACCTAGCCACTGATCATCAACAGATCCATCATTAGGTACTGTTGAAAAATAGTTGAGCACTACTTTTATTTCAATTTAATTTATTTATGCGAAATAAATTTAGTATGCAAAAACATTGAAAAAGCGGGTTGCAAAATAAAATTTGGCAATAAACATTCATTAAAAAAAAAAATCTGATAATAAATCCCATGATATATATAATGCACTTTTTTTACTTAAGAGACATAGATGAAGAATAGGAAACCTTTCAGAAAAGGGTCAGCCTTACGGATGGATAATTTGTATGCCATCAAAGGCCTGTGTTTCCACTTATTTCCAGTTTACAAGCTTTTGCAATAACTATTAAGGTCAGTAAAACACCACATAGGTCCCATGTAACCCATTACCTGTTTACATCAACAAGGAGACTCACCAGCCTTTGTTATTTATTGTACTCACACTCACCAAACTCACAAGCCCAATATCATCATAAGATTATTCAAAATCTTTATCATATTTGATTATAAATAGAGCTGCTGTTCGATTAAAAAAATTGATCGCAATTAACGCATGATTAAAATTTTTAAACGCAAATTAACGCACTTTTTAATCGACACAATATAACACATTTTGTTTCTATTTAAACATGTAAGTTAGAATATCATAGCATAAAATTGGTATAATAAGCAATTCAGATTAATTTACGAAAGAGGTATAATTAATTGTAACAGATTTATTAAGCATCAGCACTAATGTCTGTTGAATTAGTTATTGAGGCCAGTTTATTGAAATGTATCAATCATGTCAAGTGATGCAAGTTATTTTTTTTTAATCAACAACATTGCCAAACAAGTGTTTTTCTCCTACCATAGCTTCCGAGCTAATGACGTATTTCAACCTCTCTCCCCTATATCCCTGTTATATTTTGCTACACTTTGCCCCCACGTATGTCTTGTTTACCCAACCCTCCACTACCGTACTTACCCCCTTCACTTCCCATTCCAAAACAAAATACACACGTCATTTATATCTCATGTGCCTTTTCCTTCATAAAATAATAGTATAGCCAGAAAGTACTTACTCACTTATTATTGACGCGTTTTTTTTTTATTCCCCTCCCCCCCTTTTCCCACCCTGTTAGATTTTTGACACTCTTAGCAGCTTCTCTCCCCACAAAGATGACGTTATACCAACCGTACCGTATCCCCCCCCCCCTCTGTCCCATTTTTCCAAATCATGGCACCTGTCAATCAACCAGATGTTCACTAATGGTATCATTGAGTGTCATAATTATTATTAAGAAAAGACAATCCTATTGTTTCAAGGTCATGTAGCTGCTATGATTTTATGTAAGCGTGACAGTTTCTGTATTCGGTGGATTTTTTTTTTCTTTTTTTTTTAAAAATCTTGTCTGATCTAGTTATGGTTATAGAATTGGATTATTTACTGATTACTGAAATGACATCATTTGGCTAAAATTTAACGCATTTAGGTGTTTGCGTTAAAAATGTAATCGCATATGTTTAACGCATTAATTACGCTTTAATTGCAGTTAAAAAACAGCCCGATATAAACTATTAAATTTAGCTCAGTGTCATAATAATTCTGAAAAATACAACCACTGTCTCGTGTACAGTCTAGACCTTGATTGACAGGTGTCATGTATATGAAACTATTAGTGCAGCTGTTGCAAACGTGACCGACCTAATGCTGTATTATCAAAATGCTATAAAAATTTGCGCAAAATTGAAGATACAAAATGTCCAGCATCTCGTTATTTTGATCTAGTTTTAACCTGGCTCATTATACACTTAATTTTTTTTTTACCTTCAAGTTGACTTCAATAATACACTACAGTATATAATGTAAACTAGTGAATGAAACTCTTCTCTTTTTACATCGACCGAGAATGGAGCAGGAGGTTTACTTGGAGGGCTATATAACATGAACATGTTCATTTATATTACAAGTGGGGATTTTGCCGACATTTCTGAGGTAGAGGGTGTATGCGGATTGCGACAGGGTGGGGTGATAGATCTACTTAATAAGTGAACAAACCTTAACTTCAAATTTGTTGAGTGAAATACTGTTATTTATCGATTTCTTGAACTTGCAATACTTTGGTCAAATTAACGCATTTAGGTATTGCGTTAAAAATTTTAATCGCAAATTTTTTTTGACGCGTTAATCGCAAATTAATGCAGTTTAATCAGCAGCCCTAATTATAAATTTAATTATTTCAATCATATCATGTATTGGTCGCTTAGCAGAACAGTGCAAAATCATCAAAATAGGTGGGGGTTTTTTTTTTGTATGTTTAGCTATAAGTATTATCTAAATAAATATAACATTATATAATAATCAGTAATAGACATTTTAAAAGTAAATATAGACTTCAGCATACCATTGGGAATTAATTTACTTACAATCCAAATTAGTTATCATAGTGCATTCATTTTTATCCCCTTTCTTGGCATCACACCTGAAAACAGCTCCACCTATATTCTCACCAGAATCTGAAACATTTTCTTTTGGAGCTCCAATGAGTAATCTACACAAAAAAAAAATAGCATAATAATCACCAAAGAGATAATATTTCTACAATGGCAAAGTATACCAATTTGGGTTTGATGTAGAATATCATGCCTTGTAATTACAGATAGTGTAAAGACTGACAGAGATTTAGAGTTCAATATTCTCTTCTAACATTTTAGTGTCCATTACAATGTCAATGTTTTATATATGCCTCTCCAATGATCTCTAAAAGAATTTTTTTTTCTGCTAATTATAATATTTTTTTAGAGAAATTAAAATAAACATATGCAGTATGACTCAGTTGAAAATTGTGTATGTAATGTTATAATCAACTTAAGACTTTTTACATTCATGGTATAGAGTTTAATTTCATAAATAAAATAATGAATCCTGAACATGTTTCAGTAACTAATTGACATTTTCAAGATATAATTTATGATTCATTATCACAGAGTAAAATGGATACAATTTACTAGGACAATCAGTCATCTTTAGATTAAGTGAAGCACTTAGAATAAATGACAAAGATCTTATTGTTTCAAAACAAATAACAGAACAAGGATGAGCTTTTTCCCAATGTATCCCATACACTTATAGATACAATCATGAATGCAAGCCTAATTACAAAAATCCTGTATAGCCTTCTAAGTGTGTGTATTTTAAAAAGGTGATAAAAAGAAATATTTCTGATTTTTTTTTTATCTATATCCAGACAGACAGGCAGATTCATCCAACATAAATGATGAAACCAGCTACTTGGATTGGAAAAATGAACACAGTAGACAAAAATGTATAATTAGTATGCATTTTTTGTTCATTAAAGGGTATAAAATTAAAGTCTATATACTTATGAAAAAAAGATATTCTTAACATAGGGTTTCCTTTTGCAGCCATGCAATGACACAGTGACCTGATGTTAGCATCAGTCAGTGGAGGTGGTGGTAACTGTTGCATTGGTATGTTTAATTATTATAATCTAGCCTAAGTAAGGGTCTGCAGCCTTAATAGCACCCTCTCAGTAATCCAGCATTGCTTAGTGTCTAGTAGTTGTGTAATACTACAAAAGTACCTACTGTTATTAAAGTGATGGGTTTAATAAAGTTACACAGCAATAAAAACCAATCCAATGTCCAAATGGGCAAGATCATTCAATTACAAAGAAGATCAAACAGCTAATAAAAACAAACCAAAACTCAAGATCCCAAAAAGTTACAGGCCTTTATGTTATACATCAGGAAATGAGTAATTAGACATGGGGTGCTCCTATGCAAATATTAATAGAGTGGGTGGTGCATGGGCACCTGACTTTCATAAGCCTGGAATGAACATGGTTTAGTACAGCAGTGTCTCACAACCAAAGTAAATAATTTATAGGTATGAACATGAAGAAACAAAAACATGCCCTACTCTCATTATATTGAAATCGATCACAAATGCAAGCACAGCCATTAATTTATTATTATTTAAGTTTATCATGGCTACAAACAAATGAGGATTTAGATCAGTTGAGGCCCTTGGCGCAGAAAAAAAGAGAAACATATAAAAGGCTTAAAGTTGGGCTTTGTGGGGCCCCTCAAAAGTCGGACCCTAGGCCCGAAAATCCGCCAATGGTTACACCTATCAGAATGTTCACATGAATTTCCAGGACTGATTCTGAACTGTAGTTTGCTATTAAGTGACTTGGTCCACATAAAAGTAAACAAACGTATCCAAACACCCCCACCAAACCAACACACACAAGAACATCAACAAGCCACAGCGTTAGGAAGGTGTCATAGTTGAAAATAGGTCATGTGTCACTGCATAACGGGTCGGCGGTAAATCTCAGCTTAAAGAAAACATATTTGTATAATTTTTTTTTTTCTGAATAAGTCAAATGTCTTTCTAACAAACACGGCATAACACTTGGTAGGCAGTCTTTTATAAGGGTTGCGTTTTCAATGTACTTTATAACATATTGAATCTATTGTAGAACGAAAGTGACTGTCAGCCTGCTGTCCCCCTCAACTTAAAAATAAAGTTACTTAGCTGTTACTTAAATGTGAGAATATTAAAAGTGTATCGTCTGACAGTTGTAATATCTTATGATGTGGGTGCATGAGGAGCTCCTTCAAAACGTTTAATTAAAATTTGGGCGGATGGTCCGCTCCGGGCGGCATTTTATTTCCTGCCGGAGGTGGCGGCATTTAAGGTGTTCAGTGCCGTAACTCTTCAGAATAAGAACTTAATTTATATAAAACTATTCGAATTCCAAATCGTTCAGGTTTCTTTCTCTTTTTAAATGATATAATATTCCCACACAAAAAAAAAACACAACAGCCATTCCATGGTGACTCACGGGACAGATGATGAACTTATAATGTAAATATTCAATGAAGTACTAGAATATTTGCATTGATTATGATACATACGAATGCCAGCAGGTTTAGTTCATAACCCAATACAAAAAAATTTGCTGACTAGCCACTTTTTCCAGCTTTTGGGTGAAATAAATAAACGTGACTCATGGGACACAATCAAACCGATCCAATAATCAGTATAAATTATATTTTACAGACACTTCAAAACAGCATCTACTTATAGAAGACTAACAACGATTAATAATTAAAATCATGTGTAATGAAATATACAGTGACAAAAAATAATACATTGTTCTGTGAGTACATGTGTTAGTCAGCTAATATCTCCATGGCTGCCATCACATATCTGTTTTTAAATTCACTTGGAGGACCATCTGTCTAGAGTTTGATCTCGGTCACTTGTGAAGGCAGATTAGAGAACAACAGATGAGTAAAAAACGATTGTTGAATCTTTGTCATGCCGATTGCAATCGCTCAGCACAACTCGACTTTGAATATGACCTTGAAACCACAATACTGACATTTAGAGTGAAATTTGGTTTTGATTCCAGTGCGCAGATTGCAATTATCTTGTGCTGTACACGAGTCATTTTCTGCACAATAGCATGGCATCTTCTTTATCCTTTTCATTAGATACTTCTTGCTTTCGCTTGATGTAGCGCCGTTTGAAAAACTGCGCCCCCAAACTTATGATATGCCCAATCAAATCACCGACTGTTTCACTGATTAACTTCTGGACCAATCTGTTGTTCAATGACTGACACTTCTCCCAGGAAACGTGTTTTGATTGCAATTCACCAGCAATCTTGTATTTGCTGTCGAACCCACAATTGTTGTTATTACAAGAACGAAACCGTTCTTAACTATCTCATAATCTGACATTAATCTTTCAAATTCCAAATCATACTCCAAATTACAAATGTAAAAAAACGGATGGACCCATTGCTGGATCTCCGTGTGCAGTATATTGGAAATACGAGCCCGCAACACAGCAAGGTACATTAAAAATCTAACCCAGACTTCAAAAACATGTATACAGAGGCGACTGGACGAAATCATGTGTGGATCTATGGCAAGTATCCAATGCCGGTCTTAAACGTTAAGATATATGCTTCTGTTAAAAACAAAACAAACTCCACTCACTTATGTCGCAAATAAGTATAGCCAGCACTTTAAGACCACCCTTTTATTTCAATGGTCAACTTAACAAGTTGTATAATGATAGCGGATACTTTCAATACAAAGAGAAATGATCGCAAAGGGAATGTACTAACGAAATACAAATACACAGAAATAAGTAAAATGTTCGAAATTTCCAACATGTTCGTATTCTAATGTATATTTAAATAGGTTTCCAAATTGTTTGACTTTTAAGGCGTTCGGATTTTTAACAAAAGTTTCCTTTCTGAAGTGTAGAATTCATCTGTTTCCATAACCACGGCATATGAAGGGATTGTGTGGTTAGCACAACGCCCAGCCGCCTTTATTTCCCCAACTTAAGTCAGGTACCCATTTAAAGCTGGGTGGACTTGTGGGACGACTTTGCAACAAATTTCACCTGGAAAAATTTCATGGGACTCACCGATGATCGAACCCATGACTCTCAGGTTGACAGTCGAGTATCTACACCACTCGGCCGCCCGTCCCATGGATTTTTAACAAGGGGGGGGGGGCATTTTTAGAGCGGCACGAAAATAAGTCTTTATAAATACACATTTTGAGACAACAGAAAAAAAAACACTGATGAACTGGTGCCGCAATAAACGAAAAGCCGAACTTAGCCACCATTAATCTATGCCATTAATACGGCTCTCATTGAGTCCGTTTTGATATCATTTCATTACTTAATCATGTTAAATTGACTATCGCGCGGCTCTCATCTAGGTGGCCACCGCTAATCTATGCAATATTGAATGAATAATAGTAAAACCGAGTCACATAGAATAGCCGTGGCTATAGAAATTCACTCCATCTGATGGCCTCTACATGCTTTATAAACAAAGCTTAATACTAAGCAATATGTTATCAAATTAGCCCATTAACCATTCCGCAGAAAGGGCTGGCGTAATTGTCAAGTTATCTACCATGATATGGAGGGTGGCTAATTATATGGACAAACAAATCGTCTTGTTTCAGGCAGAGGCGTAGCTATGGGGGCGGGGAGTACATATGTCCCCGGGCGCTACTCACAATGGGGCGCCAAATTTATATTTTACATAAAATATTATATGATTTTCGAATGGGGGGGGCGCTAAAAATGAATTAAAAAGGTATTGTGCCCCGGGCGCGAGTTAAGCTCGTTACGGCACTGGTTTCAGGTATTAAAAGGTGTGGGAATACACACACACAAACAACAACCCATAAACAAAGTATGATTTAAAATAGCCTGTAATATTTTGTAATGGTTTAATATATTTTATTATGTTGCTGTCTTTATCGCCTTTAACACGTGTTTTTATATTCCGCTTATCCCTTATGATTATCATATAAATTCATACTAAATTAATATACATAATTAAAAACGTATGTATACTTCCAGAGCCTGTTCAAATATGTGTCTTTTTCTTTTATGGGGGGTGAGGGGAGGCGAAGGCTGCATAGACTTGTATAAATAATTTGAGAACCCTAAGCAAAAGTACCAGTTGGTTGGTGTCCCTTTAGGATCGAATATGATAAGGAAAGTGGCCCTACTTAGGAAGATTGAGGTGGGGGAGCGGGGACTGTGCGGTTACCTAGTTTGCATATTCACCGGCTCTTCATTAATATATAGTGCTAGTGAAGAAATGTTTGTTCATCACAAACTTTATCAGGATGTCAGAATGTTCTTCTATTATAAAGAGAACTAGCACGCGAGTTGCTGAGGGTCACAGTTACATATCGTCAATAATGCCATAAAGAAAATACACCTTAAATGTCATAGGGAAACTACACCTTGAATGTCATAGGGAAACTACACATTGAATGTCATAGGGAAACTACACCTTGAATGTCATAGGGAAACTACACATTGAATGTCATAGGGAAACTACACCTTGAATGTCATAGGGAAACTACACATTGAATGTCATAGGGAAACTACACCTTGAATGTCATAGGGGAACTACACATTGAATGTCATAGGGAAACTACACCTTGAATGTCATAGGGAAACTACACCTTGAATGTCATAGGGAAACTACACCTTGAATGTCATAGGGAAACTACACCTTGAATGTTATAGAGAAACTACACCATGAATGTCATAGGGGAACTACACCTTGAATGTCATAGGGAAACTACACCTTGAATGTCATAGGGAAACTACACCTTGCCATTGAAGTAACAGAGAAAATGGCTTGTGAGTTGCTGAGCGTCGTAGTTATCTATTCTAATTAGACTCGTAATGGAAATTACTGGCTGGTATTTTATCAGCCAAGACCAACCATCGACTACTTAACAGACGCGTGACCTTTCCACATGCAAACCATGTGTGTGTCCGACTTCGTTCTGTGGCACATCTGAATGTCAAGCCTAACACAGCTATTCAACGAAGCAGTACGACTATACCCTAACACGTACACACTATCTAGTCAAAATGCGTTAAGGCCAAAAAATTTAAATATGAACTCACTAAGAAAAAACAAATTACACAAACACAACAGGGTGCACAAATTTTTTTTTAAAACCTGCTTACCAGAGAAAAAGACAAACAGGATCGCACGATCTTTGGTCAATTAAATTTTTATTTCATCAACTTCATAATCTGTTATTTAAGGTAAACGGATCAAAGAATCAAATGTATGAATAACGAAATAGAATTAAAACTTGATTTAGTTTTTACTAAGTGTATCAGAGCACTTTAAAGTCTATAGCTGTGGAAACGATGACAGGAATAGGAGTTATTCAGTATTATAAATGACAATTGGTTTTTAAATGGAATGTATTCAAATGATTATCATATCTCTTTGAAACCTCATGCACCTGTGACTGAAGAATTATATAGTTGCAGGGATGCCTTTTATTGGATTAAAAATCTTTCCCCAAGGTATTTAATGGTTTATACATATTTATGGTGTATATATATATATGTATATATATATATATGTCTGACAAGACACAAAGGGGGGGGGGGGGACATACACTTGATGCTTATTTATCTTTCAAATAATGCTGTAAATCATAAGAGATCAGAAAGTCAAACAGATTCTCATTAGCAGAGCTGTCTATAGCATATTGGGCCCTAAAACAACAACTCAGTGAAACATAAATGGTGACTCAGCATAGAGGTCTTGTAACCCCTGAATAAAAGCATTAACAAGTGAAACCAAGGTAAGGTCCTCAAGAGAGGTTGGCAGTTGATGGTTGCCTCATTTACAAAAAAATTTCATGATCCCACTTAAGTCATCATGCAAATACACTGCCCCCCTCCCTGACAAGAGTATGCTACTGCCCCTCAGACCATCAAGCGCAGTGTATTGTTACTGCTTCCCAGCCCCATAGCCAAGAGGGGGCACTGGGGGGCTGTGCCCCCGCTAGGTGTGGAGTGCCCCCCCCCCCGCTTAAAAAAGAAAAAGAGGAAAAAATAAAGAAAAAGTAACTAAAATGAGACAAACTGCCCCCTTGCTGAGTATTGGTGCCCCCCTGCTTACTTTGACCTGGCTATAGGCCTGCTGCTTCCTCAACACTCCCTCCCTTTTAGATGTGTAATGAATGCAGTGGAAATTTGGGATTCCTCACCACCTGTCCATTGTTTCAACACTAACAAAATAACAGCTTTAGGGATTTCAAAAGACAACAACAATTCTCTTACAGAACCTGAGGGATCCATGATTTAGGATACCAACATCTTTTAGGGGAGTTTTCAGCCAATATTTAATATACTGGCAAGGCGGGGCTAGCAAAAAAGTTTCCTTAAGCCCCTAAGGGCTTATCAGGGCAGATGAAGTGTAGAGTTCATCTGTTTCAGTAACCTCTGCATATAAAGGGATTGTGTGGTTAGCACAATCCCCAGCCGCCTTTACTCCCCCAACTTAAAGTAGGGTACCCATTTAGAGCTGGGTGGACTTGGGGACCTGAAAAAAATCCAAAGGTTCTTACTGAGGTTCAAACTCAGGACTCTCAGGTCGCCAGTCGAGCGCTCTACACCACACGACCACCCATACACCGGGGCTAGCAAAAGAAATAGAGAAATACAGACTTTGGAGATCCTCTTAAATGTATATTT
This sequence comes from Bulinus truncatus, assembly GCA_021962125.1. Lineage (NCBI taxonomy): Eukaryota > Metazoa > Mollusca > Gastropoda > Planorbidae > Bulinus > Bulinus truncatus. The sequence goes on from JAGDYQ010000242.1 coordinate 191,253, forward strand.
CTCTTTAAAAAAATAAGAACAATAAAACTGTATCAAACATTGGCAGGATGTCACTATTTGTCATTTTCGCTTGATTAAAAAATACTTATCTGCAAGTAGCCAGACCTTTTTAGATGGGAATTTTCAAGCAGGGTGATTTCCTGTTTAAATAGATAAACTTAGTTTCTGATCTGTATGGACCATGGAGTTTTTCCTGATCATGAACCATAAAATGCTAAATCATGAAGGTGTTAGTGTTATTAATTCTTTATTGCTTATTAATGCTGCAATAATATTCTACTTAATAATATCTTGCAAAAAAAAAATGAGTACAGTGTCATAAATAGTCTTTATGTCAAAGATATCGATACATTTCTTAGACTTGGCATATCGAGATGTTTATTGAGGAAAGAAGCAAATTAACTTTTACTGTATGACAACGTAGTAGACTTAGATTACCACTATGCTACTAATGCATTCTTTATTGATTGGTCATAAATAGAGCATCATAACATCAGTATATACCTTACTACTATCATATCATGCCCATGCTAAAGCCAGTTTAGTAAAGGCTCAGTAAAGTTACTAGTATAAATAAAATGTGGGACTGATGAACAAGTGGTGTAGATGCTCCACTGTCAACCTGAGAGTCCTGAATTCGATCATCTGTGAGAACCATGTTAATTTTTCCAGGTCCTAGTGAAAGTTGGTTAAGTCCCACAAGTGACAAGTAGTACACCCAGCTTTAAATGGGTACCTGACTTAAGTTGGGGAAGTAAAGGCGGCTGGGCAATGTACTAACCGTACAATCCCTTTATATGACGAGGTTACAGAAACAGATGAATTCTACACTTTATCTGCGTGGGATGGATGATCGTGCAGTAATGCACTAGACTGTGGATCTGAAGGTTTGATCTCCGGTGAGGACCGAGGAAATTTTTCAGGTCTTGGCTCAAGTTCTCAATATATCTCCCGTGGTGATATATATCACCATGGCCATTGCACTATCTGCTATGGTGGGGATGAAAGAAGGGCACCATAAAAACCGTCCCATTATTTGTTTATAGGATCTAAGAGATTTCATCTCATCCTGACAGGGACTTCATACACTTTTTTATCTGTCCCCATTGGCCATTTAGGGTTAAGGAAACTTTTTATAAAATAATAAATAAAATATCATACTGTTAGTGTATTTTTTATTATTTAGCATTAGCCTTAATCATTATAAAGATAAGGCCCTATAATAATAACTTGATGCCATCAATCATTAAATGATGGACAGACACATTTTTTACTCATTTATTTTTTATTATAATAAAAATTATACCAATATATTATATTGATAAAATAATAGCCTTAATATGTAACAATCATAATAAGCACTTACATGTTTTCAAGAATTCGCTCATTTTCTATTATTTGATGTTGAGCAACAGAAAAACCAAAATATGATCCTTTCTTTCCTTCTTTTATTACAGAAAATCTTGGATCCAAATTAATTCCATTTATGTAAGTAACAAAGTAACATAAGCAAATTATTAATGGCTTCGCAAAACCTTTCCAGTAAAACACAACCATTCTCAAAGCATGCATGACACAATTAGAAAAATTAGCAGAATATAATCATATTGCATCTAATCACTTATTAACAGTTCTTCCTGTAAGACACTCCTGAGTCCTGCTAGACACTAAGAATGTAGGTTATGAAAAGTATTGCCAACTTCGATAAAGAGTGAAAGACAAAACTATTAGCCCTTATGTTTTGTCACTTGCGGCATTATTTATATTATTTATTTAGGGACTTGGCCCACGGTGCAGGAGCCATCTGTACTTCAGGGACTCCCGGCAGGGAAATTATTTTTAGACCTAGCAACGTTTATTACAATGCATTTCTATTCACATGCACTTTCTAAAGAGTTGTTTAAACCTCCGAAATTACACAATCACAATTTAGTGTACTGAACGGCCGCTTTACTCAACAATAATTTTGTGTGAGTGCGTGACGGTTTTACTTTTAGTGTAATATCTTAAATATATTAAATATTTTGATACATTAAAAAACACTAAATTTAAATTCTGTTTCAAGAACATTCATCAAACGACATTAATTTTGGATTAAGATACATATTTTTTAAAGATTGGTAAAGATAGCTAATGGAGAAAACCATAACACTTTTCAGAAGCCCAAGGTCATTGGGACCAGTGCTCGATTTAAGAAAAAAAACAGTGCCGGGGAAGGAAAAAATTTCTGCAGAGCCGGGGATAAATGTCTATGGTTTCATCCCCGGCGGGGATGAAAAAGCATCCAGGGATGACAGTTCTCAGTGCCGGGGATATCCCCGGCATCCCATGCGGTAAATCGATCCCTGGTTGGGAACCCTTCCATGAACAATAATCTGGCTATGAATATTGATTCAAGGGGCTCAGATGTCCGAGATTGGTAAAGAATCTAGATATAATAGCAGTGACCTTGTGGGTAGACTAAATAATATAAAGGGCTGTGTCTAAGCCAGATAAAAATCCCGGAAACTACCGAGGCACGAACATTTTCTCTTGCTCTTCATCGACTCATTACAAATATTGAGACAACAACAATTTCCCCCAACTGCTAAGTCATTTAAAAGTATTGAAAACTTTGGGGCCCCGAATGACGAAAAGCGGTATGTTCTACTACATAACCATCTGAAATATTAATTTGTTTTTTTAAATCATTATTTAAATATGATAGGTTGTCAACACCTTTGAGCTCACTAGTTATTACGCATGGAATCTCTTAAGTATGGCATTTCAGATCCCCCTACCTAATAAATTATTGTATGAGATAACTAAATATGATTTTAATAACAGAATATTCAATATTATGTGAATTTGTTATATTACTTAAAATACACCGCTTTTAACGCTTTTTCTTTTACAATTTAATCTATCTTTAGTGCAATCAAAATTTATTATTACTTTATATTATATAGATAAGTGGAAAAGAAATGTAAATAACACAGTTCGTACTTTACTCGAGTTCGATGATGCTTTCAAACTTAGTTAAACAACACACGGCAAGACAGCAGGCTCGAAAAGAGCTTCAAGGTAAACACACAAAATAATTATTTAAAGTCAACAATTGATTTATCAATATTATGTCTATGCTTAATTATAATGCGGTAAACTGTCTTGATACTAGTAACTTAGACACTAGTTAATACTGACAATCAATACTGAGACGACTCTCTCAGTCGATAAATACAAATTAACTATTGAGTCTATTGACTATTCAGCCTTTTAAGATGATTGATCATTGTATTCAGACTGTGTACCATGATACATTTATTTTGTCATTCTTTTCTTCTTATCTGCAGCAGTGTATCTTTATATATATATATATATTTTTAAAATTAAATAAAAAAGGCGTACCCTTCTGAAAGGTAGACAACTTTGAAGACTTAAAGAAGAGTCCAAGCAAAAATGTTGCACTTAAATTATTTTTTACACATGCTTAAAACTTTAATTGTAATTCAACACATGGGGGCACAAACTTCATGAATGACTCAAAAATGAAAAAAAATGTTCTTTCATCCAAAAATTCAAAAGACAATGCACCAAAAATCCCTTCAAGGTCCAATGTAATACAAAAAATTTTTTTTTTATATATAAGGGGTTCCTTACTAGGTGACAACTTTTCTTCACTGGGCAACACTAATATTCCTCAGTTATAAAGCAAAAGTATGTTCTGCCCTGTCCAGTTATATAGTGATAAGATTCAGGGCGCTTTCAAATATTTAACATAGCTACTTACATACATACTTACTTCGACTGCTTTATATATATATTAGATTTATTTTAATCACACTGTATTATTATTAGGGTAAGATATTGTAATAAAATGAGTACTTATGTTTTGTTTTCTTGTGTTTCTGAATTATGTGGATCCCATTTTGACTGTTGAAAAAAATTAATTAACATTTCAAACATTTTAGACAAAAGAAAACGAGATGCAATAGTTGCAGCTACAGCGCTTTCTCATGTATTAGTTGACCATTTAAATGCAGGGTAGGTTTGTTTGAATAACATTGAATATTTATATATATTATAGATTTAGTTACACAAACATCTATTTCTTTGTACATTCTTATAGAGAGAAATAGTTAAATTCTAATTTTTTGCATTGTAAAGCTGTAAACTTATTTAGTAATCTAAGTTGGAGCTAGTAGAACATTGATGAAGTGTGAAATCAGCTGATATATTAAGATTATCTTAAGAAGATAGGTTACTTTTTATTTGAAAATTTTAATTTAAGCTTGTCATCATCATTACCAAGTTACCATTTATTAAGCACTGTGTTATATCATTTCATATCTAAAATTGTAATGTCACTGTTTAAATCTATTGCCAACTCTATGCTGCAAATTTTACATTCAGAAATTATTTTTTTTTTTAAATAACTAGAGTTGCTCAGGCCTATGTTAACCAGAAGAAACTAGATACTGAGACCCGAATACTTCAGGCCAATGCTACTCAGTTCTCCAAACAAACAATGCAGTGGTTAAAGTTAGTTGAGGATTTCAATACTGCACTTAAGGTATGAAAACTAATATATCAAGATTATAATTATTTACTGCTTAAATCTTAAACGACGGAATACAAAGAAATGGGCCTTTTTTGGTAATTTTTTTCAACTTAATACAAATAATATTATTTATTATTTTTAAAAATTTAATTGTTATTTTATTGTAAAAAAATGGACCTAATACATTAAAATTATAAAAATATTTACGAAATTTTATAATAAATATAAATTCTCGCGACTTTAAAAACGTAAACAAAGCCGATAACGACACTTCCTCCGCACGCCATTTTGAAGCCGGCTAAGGAAAGACGCACTTCGACCTGCTCATTATAATGGATTCTGACTCAGATTTTCAGCCCGATTCCAAGTTAGTTTCAAGTGAAGATGAAGTCTGGGATCTAAACGACGTTTCTGATGTTTCAGATGATAAAAATGTTTCGTTCAATGGAAGTTTGAATGCATCTAATACTCATGTGTAAGTATACCAATGCTCACAACAACATGCTGTATTTTTTTTTCGTTTTATTTTTTACGAGTTATGGTCTGTTATATGCTAAATAATCACCTAATATCACGCTAGTTATAACATTTTAGCAGAAAAATATTGTAAGTGTATTAATAATAAAAAAAAACTTAAAAATACATGTTAAATATTTTGTTTTTCCATTTAAAGCATGGTACTATATAAATCTTTAGCTCTCAGCTGATTGATAAACAAAAATCAGCTGATAGGAGAGCACACAGATATATGTACTATAGTCTTCTGTTTTGTTTGATATATATATTATTTATATATTTTATTATTACATTTAAAACATTATTTTATATGAAAAAAAAATAAAAAAAACTTAATTTATAATTAATTACATTATTTTTATTTGACACAGCTTCATTGGCTAAGATGAGAAAGTCACCTCCTTCAATTCTACCACAAAGGGTTCCAGGTATTCACTTGAAAGAAGTTAGAACAAGAGATAGTGCAAAGAGGTTCTTCCATGCCATGGATTACTTCAAACTATACTTCACACTGGATAAAGTAACTCGCATAAGCCAGTATACTAATGATTACGCAAAGATTCATGGACCACAAAAGTAAGTATTTACAAGGGTTGGTTTGGTATTACACCAGAAGAATTTTATAGCTTTTGTGGGCTGATAATGTATGCAGGAATAGTTAAAACCTCTAGTATTGACAGATTTTGGAGTAAAAAGCCTCTTTATTATAATTAATTACATTATTTTTATTTGACACAGCTTCATTGGCTAAGATGAGAAAGTCACCTCCTTCAATTCTACCACAAAGGGTTCCAGGTATTCACTTGACAGAAGTTAGAACAAGAGATAGTGCAAAGAGGTTCTTCTATGCCATGGATTACTTCAAACTATACTTCACACTGGATAAAGTAACTCGCATAAGCCAGTATACTAATGATTACGCAAAGATTCATGGACCACACAAGTAAGTATTTACAAGGGTTGGTTTGGTATTACACCAGAGGAATTTTATAGCTTTTGTGGGCTGATAATGTATGCAGGAATAGTTAAAACCTCTAGTATTGACAGATTTTGGAGTAAAAAGCCTCTTTATAATGGATTCTGGGCTTGTGCATTCATGTCTTTTGACAGATTTAAAGCTATTCTGAGTTTCTTAAAAATTACAAATCCTAAAAATGAAAACCTAATGACAAATTATGTAAAGTAAGAACACTACTGACATACATAAAAATGAAATGCATGACATAGTTTCAACCATATGAAAATATTTCTATAGATGAATCTTAAGAGTTACACAGACCTAATAACTATGGACAATTACATTTTTCTGAAGAACTCATTGGAGACTTTGGTAATATTTCAGAAAGTGCCCCAGTACCTCTTGCGACTAAGCCACTCTTTTTTTAAAACATGCAATAGACCCAATAATAGTAAATAAATGTAGTAAATGTAGATTGTGCTATTCAAATGACAAGGTTTAGAGAAGAACAAATGTCAAGTGTAGTGTGTGATATGTTTTTGTGCGTTATGAAAGATACAAATTGTTTATCTCAGTATCACAAGCTAATTTAAATTAAATTTTTTTCCCTATATACATATTCAGGATACCAAGTAACAATTTGTGATTTCAAGAAACAGTTGGGTCATTGATGTAGAGAAAGATCTGAAAGCTACAAGTGCAGAGGAAAGAGTCCATGTATCAAGAAGAGTGGGAAAGAATGCTGTGTGGATTTAGTTCGGAATTATCTTTTTAATGAAAATTAATTAATAAAATTTACTTTTAAATAAATCATTTCTAAATGCTTTGTTTTCACATTTAGATTTTTCATCCAGAATTGATAGTAGTTTATGTAAGCCAAACATTTTAACTAATTATATATCTTTTTCTTTTTGCATTCAAACCTGATTATTACTTTGTCTTATTGATTTTAATATATTGATATTTCTAATAAAATAGCTAAATATTATGATAAAATATAGATTTAATTAAACTACCATTTTATTATCAAAAGAATGATATATTTAATATATACTGAGAAAAAAAATATTTAGGGAAAGAAAAAAATTGAAATATACCATTTTTATATGAATAATGAGGGAAAATATGCATATTTGAAAAAAAGTCACCAAACATTTATTTGTTGAAGAAATTGATTGAAAACTGAATATTTCCTTTCAGAAATAAATATAGATTAATAAAATGTCTGAAAAAATGTGTTTGTTTTTAATACTAGTTTTTTGTCTTATTGGTGTTAATACACTTTTAAAAAAAAAAAAATTTTTTTTTTTTTTGTTAAATTCTTTTTTTTAAACATTATCAAGTCTCATTTTCACAAAAATAAACTGCATAGTTTTAAAGCTTATCTAAAGTAGAAAAAAATGATATATAACACATATATGGGCTATAAAGGAAACATTATATAGTCCAAAATGTAAGGATACATGTTTGGTAATGAAAAATGGCCAAAAACCTGCCGTCGATTAAGAGTTAAATACATGTTAAAATTTATATTAAATTAGTTAAAAAACTTTTCAGTATGTCATCATACTGTTCACTGTTTGACATATCTTTTTTAGCTTTGTCAATGAATATTAAGTACTAATGCAGATCTGATAGACAAATAATCCAAAAAGAAACAATAAATTCTTTCTGTTTGAAGTAAAGTTCCCTTAAGCCCCTAAGGACTCATCGGGGCAGATGAAGTGAAGAATTTATCTGTTTCAGTAACCTCTGCATTTAAATTGATTGTATGGTTAGCACAACGTCTTGCCGCCTTTACTCCCCCAACATAAAGTCAGGTACCCATTTAAACCTAGGTGGACTTGAACACTTAAACCAGGACCTGAAAAAATCCCAAGGTTCAAACCCAAGACTCTTCGGTCGACAGTCAATCGCTATACACTGTATGACCACCTTAACAAAATTGAAGGCAACTCGTAATTAATTAGTTATGCTTAAGTTTTGTTGCACTGAAATTAGGGGAAGGGGCAACATGTGGATGGGGTGGACTTGGGGACTTACACCAGGACCTGAAAAAAAATCCGGTTCTTACTGAGGTTCAAACACAGGACTCTCTGGTCGACAGTCGAGCGTTCCACACCACACAACCACTCGTCCTCTTTTCTATTTGAAAGGTTTATTATTTTACTAAGTTTTTTTTTATCATTGCAACCTGAGCTAAAAACGGCAGAAAAAAGATAAGCCAATGCTGGTAGCGTTTTGTAATGTGTGGCCTATCCAAATCACTTGATTAACACACGACTTTATCTATAACATAAACATTTTAACAACTTTTTTGCAAGGAATACTTTGAATGCCCTTAAAGTTCGCCTGGTTCACAATTATAACCCCTTTGAGAACTATACAAAAAGAAAAAAGTGCTTTTATATCTTGTTTGAGGAGTAATGATTTAATAAAATCATATATCAGGGCCGATGCCTGATATTTTAGGTTTTTGTAAGTTTTAGAAATCAAGTAATTCTAAATTCTGACTGAAGAATATTATCCCAAATACTCTTTGTCATGCAAATATTTTTTTGTGTTTAGAAAGTGTCTAGAAATAATAAATATTGTATTGCAATAAATTTCTAAGAAAATAATTTCGTACATTTTCTTAGATATTTTATTTGCGTGCATTATGTCTATAGTCATATATCTCGTATTAAAAAAAAATCAACTCTTGATTTAAAATGCGGTCGTGGCTGTTCGTTATACAGTCAACATGACTTAAACTAAATACATGTATAAAGCTACAATTAGCTTATAGACTAAATACATGTATAAAACTACAATTAGCTTTTAACTAAATACGTATAAAGCTACAATTAGCATATAAACTAAATACATGTATAAAGCTACAATTCGCTTATAAACTAAATACATGTATAAAGCTACAATTAGCTTATAAACTAAATACATGTTGTTAATATAATTATTTATAAGCTAAAATGCATGTATAAAGCTACAATTAGCTTATAAACTAAACCACATGTATTAAGCTACAATTAGCTTATAAACTAAATACATGTATAAAGCTACAATTAGCTTATAAACTAAATGCACGTATAGAAAAGACTCCCCCCCTTTTTTTTTTTTAGTTTCTAAACTACTAAACACTTATACTAAATATAGCTCCACTTGATTTTTCAATTACTAAACAATATATTAGTCGACTCATAGAACATCACTATTTCCAACAGGTACTCATTGATATGTCTTAACCCTTCTATACTAAATGCTTTTGCCCAGAGTGCTTTTCACGGTTTTTTCGAACACTCAATCACTCGCCAATTAGGCTATTTAATGGGGGAAGCTTATTAAAATTTTAAATTTAAATTAAACTTTTCATTTTGTATCTGGTTATATGTGGTGATTAATCCATCCCATGATGCTAAGGCCCAAACTCTTCTCATCATCCCTTCTACCTCTTTCTAACTCATTTACATAATTAGAACTATTTTTACAGCCTAGTGATTGGTGCAGCCAGTAAAGTTTTCGATGGTTAGCATCCCTTTGTTACCTACAACTAAGTTTACTGTTACCTAAGGTTAAGGTCATTAACTTGTATTTATAAACCTTACTCTACCAAAACAAAGATCTAACCCTGGACTATTAATAAACAAAATATATAAATGTGGTCCTGGCCTTATAAACTTTTTGACTTGAGTAACTAACTGAAATTTACCAGCTTATCAGTGGTTCTAAGTTGTAGGAATATACCTAAAGAATGTTTTAAATCTTAGTCGCAACAGAAAAAAAAGTTACAACCTAACGACTAGTATAATGACATTTGTTTTTGTTAACAATTATTTCTGCAATACAATTGTAACAGCTCATTAAAATGTAAAGTAGTTTACTTACTTACCGAATATCACAATCATAAGCACAACAATCTTTAGGAACAAGACATTGTCCATGCTTTTGTTTGCATGAACTAAAATGAATTTTAAACATTACGATCAATATATTACTAATAAAAATCAGATTTATTGACAGTATTGCTCGTTGTTCTTATAAAATTTGTTTTATGATAAATTTACTAAAAAAAAACCAGTAATTACAAGATAATAATGATCCATTAACACTATGAATACTTAAGAAATGATTCCTTTGCTTCTCTTCGATACATATTATTCAATCTAAGTCCAATAATGTTAAATGAAATATTAAATATCAGTTGTATATAGTTAATGTATTCATTGTCAACAAATCAATTTGGTCAGGTAAACATCCATTATTCAACTCATAACGAATATATTACCTCCAATTGTTTCCTTTATGTAAATCTATAAAAAACAAAAAACAAAATCAGATGTCATTTTTATGGTAACAATAAAGAGAATTAAATATGCAGTTATTTTAAACTCATAAATAGTAAAATAATACATTTGTATGGCACGTATAACGACGTTAAGTTGGAGGGGTACTAGACATTGATACTTTTTTTTTTATTTTCACTGTTTTTGATTTCAATATCAAAATATGATTATGTTAAGATTACCAAAATTGTGCAAATAAATATTAATATCTATTTCAATATTACCATGGCAACTGCGATCTTATATATATATATATATATATATATATATATATATATATATATATATATATATATACAGTGGATTCCGCTTAATTGGGACACCGCTTGGTTAGGATAGCCGCTTATTTGGGACAAATCTCAAAACCAAACCAAAAAGCCAATAGTAAATTTGTATTTTTAATTAGGACAGCCGCTTAATTGGGACAAAAAACTCGGTCCCGATGTGTCCCAATAAGGCGGAATCCACTGTATATATATAAATATATATATATATATATAAATATATATATATATATATATATATATATATATATATTATTTATTTATTTATGTAAATAATTTGGTGTGTGTATAGTTGTCAATGCTGCTTGAAATTCCACATCCTAGTACAGTAATATTCTACACTCGGTATACCATTCAGTTATGCACCAGTATTGACACCTTGCTATTTTTCCTCCATTTTTATAGAATTGATCTTTTTAATTGTCATTAGACGCATGGGCTGATCTAGACAACTTTTGGCATGATATTTTGTGATCTCTCCTTCCTGGTCTGAGAGACATACCATGATCCGCAGAGGGGATGGATCATAGGGGTTCTCCTAGTCAGGAAAAAAAAAACATTACTTGCGATGGTGAATTGGTACTGTGGTCAATGAGGTTATTCGAGACCGCAGTATTCACAGCAAGCGGTGGTGACGGATGTGGTTGGCAAACAACACCCCTTCCACTCCGTCCCACTCAAGCGCACCTGCGCAGCTTGCCATTTCCGGCTGAGGGTACAGGCACACCACACCCTCCCCTCTGTCCGAGTGGCAGAAAACCCCTTTCATACTGCCATTCTGGCCGACCGGCATTACACACACCCTGCTGGTCTGGCCGGTTTGGCAGGATTAAAACCATCTTTCTGCCATCCCTGCAGATGATAGCGGGCACACTCACCGCTCTGTAGGCATAACGGGCATTATCAACGCCGCCAACAATGTTGGTGTGGTAGGCACACTACCCTATACTGGCAATGGCGGCGTTAAAAAAAAAAAAAAAAGACGGGGGGGGAAAGGGGCAAAACTTTTCCCGTGCTGTTGAAAATTCGTCTTAGTTGGTGTATTACCTAAACTTGCAGTAACAGGGGGGGCATGCCTCCCATTTTGTAAATCCGCCCTGATTTGACACTATGTTTATTAATTTCTACGATCTATATCTTTCCAAGACAAAACAATGACTGTTTTTTTAAAAATTATTGGAGCTGTCAAGACATGAAATAGTACTATTGACTACTATACAACCACCATCGTGCTCATGTTGCTTAATATATTTTACCAAATAAAAGGACAAAACGTCATATAAGAAATTAAAATAATCTGGTTTTATAAAAGCAATAAATAAAAATTCCACAAATCTATAAATAGTCTTTCAGGCTGGTGTAAACAATGTGAGTTGTCGAACGTGGTTGACTTATAGTCTTGCTTGCTGTGACGTCCCCTGAATCACACTATGTGGTGGTCTTTTCCCCCGCTGTCACTTGCTGTCACCCTGCCCTCGTCTCCCAGCAGACTATAGTGTTTTTTTTTCGCTATCGCGATTCCACAAATCTATAAATAGACGTATTTCCTAAATAGCCCTGCGTCTTCTTCTCGAAGAGGAGAAATATATATATATATATATATATATATATATATATATATGTTTAATCTTGTTTGTTTCTAATTTATATTAATTTGAATGTAAAATTTTGCCGCCTCCTTGTTTTAGAAGCATGAAGTAAATTTTATTTACAAGCAAGGAAATCAACAAGTGATTCATAAAAACTATTTGCTCAAATAGTTTGGTAATCATCATGATGTGGAGAAATCGTAAAAACGATCCAAACAGATTCTGCTACATATGGGGTTCAGTCACTTTGCAATACAGGCAGTCGCCGATCACAAATTTTGTTAAGAAAAGCTACATGTACCACATCATGCTTTTTTTGGTGTGAAACTTGGCGATCAGGACAAACCCTTTGCACCCAACATATGCAGAAAAACATGTGTCGAGGGTCTATGACGTTGGAGCAATAGGAACCAACCATCTCTTCCTTTTGGTGTGCCAATGGTTTGGAGGGAAGGAAAGGATCACAATATTGATTGCTATTTTTGCATGACGAATCTAGATGGTATAAACAGAAAAAATAAACATCATGTAAAGTATCCCATATAAAGATCACAATTGGATGGTATGTGGGGATGTTAAAGTTAAAGCGCTAGTGCTGGGTCCACAAGGTAGCTGCACAAAGTACCCATGTTTCCTCTGTTTATGGGACAGCATGGCAGACAGCACTACGTAAAACTTAATACGCAATTGGCCAGCAAGACTTCATCTGAAACCAGGTTCCTATGATGTTCTTTTGAATGCTCTTGTCAACCCTCAGAAAATTTTGCTTCCACCATTACACATCAAACTTGGTCCAATTAAAAGCTTGTCAAAGCGTTAGACAAAAAAGGCCAAGCTTTTGCATTCCTCAAGGAAAAATGTCCACGTATAAGTGAGGCCAAATTGGAAGCAGGGTTTTTGATGGCCCACAAATTAAGGAGTTGGTAAAAGATGTTAATTTTGAGGAATTAACTCAATGCATGGTATGAATTCAAGTCTATTGTCCGGAATTTTCTTGGTAACCACTGAAGTCCATACTACGAACTGATGGTTGAGGAGCTACTTCATGGTTTCAAAGCTCTTGGAGCACGCATGTCTGTGTAATACATTTCCTCAGCTCACATTTTTTAGACTATTCTCCTGACAACTGCGCGATATTAGTGAAGAACAGGGGGTAGCGTTTCCATCAAGACATTCGTGTGATGGGAGAGCGATACCAGCGATTAGACCCCTCAGCCGGCGCCGCGCGCCGAATACGCTGCCAAATTTTTGTCCGCCGAAAAATATGCGGCGCGCCGCATTAGCCGCCGTATTTTGTCCGCCGATAGATTAACCGTCGCATTATTTAATCTTGCTGCACATGACCTTGCTGACCATATTAGCTCTGTCCTGAAAAGCATTTCTGTTGATCACAAAAAGCTGTTCATAACTAACTGCCATGATTGTGCAGCAATTATGATAAAGACTTCAAAGCTTTTGAAGGTTGACTTGAAAAGAGAGGTTCAAAATACTCTCACGCGTATTGGTCGAATTGATATTTGTCTCCATGAAGATGAAATTGACTTTTAAGTGAGCTCGTTACCTTTCTGAAACCATTTCAATACCAAATTGATTTCTTCGGCTTTTCAATGCCAACCTTATCAACTATTCCGCTAGTGCAAATGCGCATAAGAAAGATCTGCACTGCATCAAATGCTGATGACAAGATACGAATGAACAAGCTGTCAGTTCTCAACCAGCTTGACCGTCGATTTCCTGTAAATGATCACATCAAGCTGCATCATCTGCTTGATCCAGCCAAATAATTGATTCCACGGTCAGAAGCAACCACAATTCTGGAGAATGCCATACAGTCAGCAATGGCCTGTGGATTCATCATGTCTAAAGCTGGTGTATCGCATTCGCAGGTAGTCAGTGAACATGTTTCTGAAGAAACCCGATGTAAGCGATTGCGAATGAAGCTGGTGAATGAGCTGAGAACTGAGCAGTCTCCTGACGATTGTACTAATAAGGTTAATTTATTGGTATTGAAACAGTTTTCGTACTAGCAGCTAGTACTGTTGTGTTTTGATTTTTTGAACATTTATTTCAGATGGCAGTGGAAATTGCTAACTATTTGACGGCGCCTATTGTTCAGTTTCATGATGTCCTCGCTTTCTTGCGAAGCAGTGTTGCATCATTCTCGTATCCACAGCTTACATAACTGGCTCGTCTTCACCTGTCATCATCAGCATCATCTGTACAAGTAAAGTTCATGTTTTCCGGTACTGGTTTGATAATGAACAGCAAACGACCAAGCCTACCAGCTGATAAACTGCATCGCGTTTGTTTTATTAGTGACAATTATAAACTGATATTTTAAGTGCTTATCAAGGTATTGAGTGACAGAAAATGAATGAGTGGAATGTATTCATGTACTGTTTTAGTAAGACAGCATATAAAACTGTTTTTTTTCTGTTGTTTTAAATAATAAAATTTTTCCCCAAGTGTTGTAAAAGTGTTTTATTGCTGAAGTTTTATCAATTCATTACTCTCTATGCTTCAGCCGAATTTTAGCAAAATATTTCGTAATCCAGGCCCGTAGCCAGGTCAAAGTAAGCAGGGGGCACTCCACACCTAGCGGGGGGTGCCCCCCCTTGACTATGGGGCTGTCGTAATCAGCCGAAAATCAGCCGCAAATGTCAATTGACTCAATTTACGGTGAAAATCGGCTAATTCGGCTATCAGCCGAAAAATTATATCAGCCACCCGAAGCTTTAAAAAAAATTCGGCTGGCAGGTCTACCAGCGACGCTGGGATGTAAATATTAGGGAGCGACCGATAATCGAATCGGTATCGGTATCGGACCGATATTGGCACTATCGGTTAATATCGGATCGGCCGATTGTTGTAGGGAGCGACCGATAGTCGAACCGATATTGGCACTATGGGTTAACTATCGGACCGGCCGTTTTTTGGCTGCCGATACATTGTTTTTTTTTTCACAACAGAGTTGCAGAAAAAAAAATCAGTAAATAACCCAATTCTATAACCAGATCAGACAAGATTTAAAAAAAGGGGAAAAAAACCCGTACACAGAAATTGTCACGTCTACATCAGAGATATGACCTTGAAACAATAGGATTGGCATTTCTTAATTCTAATGTATGACCTTGAATGATACAATTAGTGAACATCTGTGTGTATTTTTTGTTGGGATGGGAAGTTGGGGGGGGGGGGGGAAACAAGACTTACGTGTGGGCGAAGTGTCACGAAATATGTGAACATGGGTTGACATACATCATACAGCACGAGAATAACACGTGTTTGGCATTGTTGTTGATTAAGGGGCTGTCCATTAATTACATCAACAAAATAGGGGGGGTCAGAAAATTTTTGACAATTGTTGACAAGGGGGAGGGGGATGTCAAGAAAAGTTGACGTCAACAATGTTACTTTTTTAAATTTAATATAATTACTTAATAAATAGGAAAATTAAGCAGCTTTTGTAGTTCTGTGTTACACACTCGCTTAACATTCAGTATTTTAATTAAACTAACTATATTCCTACTGTTGAGATCGGACCCCCCCTCCACCACAGTACCCCATATTACGTTCCTTTCATCTCCACCCCTTAAGCACAGTTAAAGTGACCGAAATCAAAGCCCTATTGTCAGGCTTTTATGTCCTAACGCCCCTCCCCCTATTCTTCTCCCGAAATCAAAGCACCACTGGACTCTGGTCAAACCTCCGAGTCAGGCTTTAATGTGCGTAACGCATCGCCCCCGATCTCCTCCCGAGATCAAAGCCCTACTGTCCGAAACACTCCTCCCCCCTATCCCCCCCCCCCCACCAGATCGGGGACCAGAAGTTTGAAGTTAGTTTTAGTCAGTATTAGAGTTGTATGAGATAGTCGTGCAGTCACGAGTAGTTTAAATAAAGTTCAGTTATTTTATATTTCAAATCAATAAGCGTTGACTTATCTGTGTGTTTCACAGTGTGGTTATTGATTATCTACAAAAGAGCCCGTAACATTTATGGCACCTCCGACGTGAACTCGTGACTGCGGACGACGTTGTGTTTATTTTATTTTCCGTGGATACCATTCGCACGATCCACACAATTTTCGAGTTGATCTTTTCTGTTATTGAATTTGTTGTGGCTGAGAAGGCAGAAGTTAAACTGTTGGTGTTCGACGTTTTGAATTTTCCTGTTGAGTTGATGTCGATGTGGAAACGAGAATACCGTCGAGCCTAGGTTACTACCTAATGTAACAGTGTTAGCACGTATACTTCATACTGCTATACCACAGTACGCTGCTGTATGTCGTACAGTGGTTTTTTTTGGCCGCACGTGAAGTATTCTGAATTAGACACTACGAGTTATTGTATGTTGGAGACGTGAAGTATTCTGAATTAGACACTACGAGTTATTGTATGTTGGAGACGTGAAGTATTCTGAATTAGACATTACGGGTTATTGGATGTTGAAGATATCGACCTGACTTTCTGATGTGAGAGTGAGACTAAGGTGTAACTAATACAAGTGTATTGACAATATTATTTTAATTAAAAAAAAAACAATAAAATAAATCAGAACCTAATAACATTAGAGTTAAATTTCGAATGGAACTATATTAATGTCATCAATTCTGCAAGAGGATCTGGAAGCTAAGTTTAGAACTTTACATCTTGTATTAATTTTTTGAAAAATTAATTGTAACCTACTAACGTACATTGTTTGTTGTTCCTAGTGGAATTCTGTATTGATTCGAATACAGTGGAGGTTTAAATAGGGTCCACTTGGAACAACTAAAACAATTTTACTGAGGCTAATTATTTTTATTATTTTGTTCCCATTATTTAGGTACTTAGTATTACTTATTTAGAATATTGTATTTTAGTTACTTATTTTTTTGGTGTTCTTCTTTTCTGTTTAGTAGTCTAACAGTTAGTTATTATTACTTGTATTTTTATATACATATATATATATAATCAGTGCCATGACAACCCTGGCAGCTTTAATAGAGAATGGTAAGTCCCTCGGACTTAGCGGGCAGGAGTTACGGGATTGGATTAGTATAAAAGAGGCCGAGGAAAAGGAGAGGGAGCATAAAGAGAGGGAAGAAAGACTAGAGAGGGAGCATAAAGAGAGGGAAGAAAGACTAGAAGAGAGGAAATTGGAAGCTGAAACTGCTAAAGGGCGTTTGGATTTAGACAGGCAACGGGCAAGCGAACCCCCAAGTACCACGGCTAATGATCGGGTAACTAATACCACGTTGAAGTTACCTTATTATAGTGAGGACGTGAATAGTATGGATACGTACTTATCACGTTTTGAACTGTTGGTCGGTAGCGCAGGTATACCGGAGAATGATTGGGCATCCTCACTTTTGACCTTTATCAGGGGGAAGGCTTTAGATGTTTGTCTAAAGTTGGATCGGGCACAGTAGTTAAGGAAGCACTGATGCGGATGTACGGAAATACCTCTGACGGCTATAGGGACAAATTTCACAATATCTGTCCGTCCCGCGATGAAGACCCTCACTTATTCACTACAAACCTCAGTCTATACTTTGATAGGTGGGTGGCGTTGTCAGGGATAGGGCAAGAGTATAAAAATCTGAGGGAACTTATTTTAGTTGACAGAGCCGTAAACGCGTGTCACAAAGATGTTGTAGCATTCTTAAAGGAGAAGGGGCCGAAAACGTTAGAGGAGGTTACCGACCTATTAAGAAAATACAAATCGGCACACCCAGAAAACCCCATATCGAAAGCTGACACAGAATAACGACAAGACGTTCTATGTTATGCCAGGGCAGTCACACAACCTGAACATGGACATAGCTCTAGTCCCGGACGTCACAGAAGCAGTTCTAATGACCGCCGTGACAGAGACAGATCGTGTTACTCGTGCGGGAAAGGCGGACATCTTGCTAGGGACTGTAGGAATGACAAGGTTAGTAGTTTAACATGTTTCTCGTGCAATGGCAGGGGGCATACTTCACGATATTCCACCAAGCCAAAGAGAAACTACCCTGGCAGAAATACATATCAGACAAACGATTCCAGACAGAGACAGATGGAGAGCGCTAACCCGGTGCTAGCAATACTGGCAACAGGTCATAGCCTCAAGTTCTACCCTGGGTTTGTGGGCGACATACCAGTAAACGTGTTACATGACACTGGGGCTACAGTAGTAGGCATCAGAAGATCTCTGGTTAAAGATCATGAGTTTACTGGGGAAACAGGACGTTGCGTGTCACTTGTAGGAGGGATACACGAGTTACCCCTCGCCGTGATTAAAATCAAGACCCCTTTCTATTCGGGCATGGTACCTGCCTTTGTAATTGATGATCCACCCTGTGATGTTCTAATTGGGAACATCCCTGGTGTGATAGAATGTAGTTCCGTGGAGTTAGACAGTTGGGTAAGACAGAATAATCCATGCAGAACTGTAACGCCGTCACTACAAGGGCACAAGGGATGAAAGATAAAGACATTTACTGCCAGGGACCTCACATTGACACTGACTACTCAAAAGAAAGTCCAAGTACAGACCAGGTTATGACGGAGTTAGACGTAGTTACAGAGACTGCCGTGGGAAGCCAAAAGAAAGTGTCCGTTAATGAGAACGACAAATCCCTAGACGAACAGGTTGTGGACGGGGTCGACAGGGTACGTATAGATGAGAGTTCATTGCGGTATGACCAGCAAAACAACACTTCTTTACAAAAGTTAATTAGTCAGCGCGAAAGTTCAACGAAGAAAGGCAGGGCAATTGAAGAACGGATAGTGCTGGACGAAGGTGTATGGGTTCGAAAAACACAATCTAAGAGGCATATAATGAATCAACTCCTTGTACCCATCAAATATAGGCACTTGGTACTTAAAACGGCTCACGACTCTGTGTTGGCGGGTCACATGGGGGTCACTAGGACCAAACATAGGATCATAAGTAAGTTCTTCTGGCCAGGTATGACAAGAGACATAAAGAAATATGTGAAGACATGCGTTATATGCCAGGTGAAAGGGACCAAACCCACACGAGGTAGGGCGCCCCTGCAAGTGACAGATGTGATCGACAGACCGTTCAAAAAGTTTGCCATAGACATAATAGGGCCAATGCCAGTAATGTCTTATAGGGCAGAGGTTTTCAACCTTTTTTACCCTGCGGACCCCACAGACATACCAAGCTCGGGTGGCGGACCCCCAGAGCCCAAGGCGTCCTGGCCTTAACTTTTCGTACCTCAGGTTGGGTCCTAATATGTCTTATTAAACGGTAGGCCTAGCCTAGGTTACGCGCACGTCATGTAAAAGTCATTTTACATACGGAAAAAGCTATCTATCCAAATAATGAAACACTCACCGAGTATTTATTCCACTGGTATGTCCGTTACATAGTTTTCTGTTCAGTGGGAAGGCTGTGCCTGTTTTGCACTACAGAGTTTTTCCAAACATGGTGGTATGCATTCGCTATGTCCGTACTTTCGTCAAGTTGAATTGCGAAATTGACATGCTGAAGGCGTGCAATCAGTTGGCAGCGAACATTTTCAGACATGTCGGCAATTCGTCTGTTCACCGTGTTATCCGACAGTGGAATGGCTTTCAGATTTTGACTGTATTCCTTTCCAAGAACGACTTCGCACATGTCGACTGCTGCCGGTAGAATTAGCTCTTCTGCAATTGTGTGAGGTTTTTTGGAACGCGCCATTCGTAATGCTACAAAATATGACGCTCGAAGAGCTTTCTCATTCACAGTAGTGCAGGCCCCCAGTTTGCCTTTCTGTTTCAAATAGAGCTCTGTCTGCCTCTCAAAGTATTCCTTCGGTTTACTGGCAAGTTCCGAATGCATTGTGGTCAAATGGCGCCTCAATTTGGCAGGCTTCATCGCATCGTTCGATAATGTTTGCAAGCACACGACACAAAGAGGTTGGTCAGCATCGGTCCCCACTGCAGTGAAGCCGAATGATATATTTTCTGGATTATACTTGCGCCGTTTTTGTTTTCGTTCGTCTTTGGCTGCTTGATCATCAGAATCTTCCAGGTTCTGGTCAGTTTTCCTCTTCAGAAATTTATCCATGCTACTAGGTGTCATAACTATTCGTATTAGTGGTTATACATTGTGCGTTATTGTGATGATAAGTGGCTGTCTTCACTTCTCTGGTAGCGATTTAAGTAGCGTGAAAGTATACACTCAAAGAGAAATATTCACTGAAACATCACTACTCTATCCTGTGGGCTGCCTATTTTTTTTTCGAACTGTATGTTTGTAACAGTCTGTTCTCCTCTCCCTTCTCTTTCACTCTTCCATTCTCTATACTAGTCTATACCTATCAAAAGATCTGCGTCTTCTCACCTATGTTGTTGTCTATGATTGGTCCGTGCCTCATTGGGGATATTCTGTTATTTCAGTCAAAACAGCAGTAACCCTGAACTTTTGTAATTTAGTGACAAACTAATTAACTCTCATCCCTAACCCAATGATCCATATTCTTGTAAATACAATGCTCAACCTAGAAACTTTGGGACACTGAGTCTTTGTAACATTAATAAAACCCATGTAGAAGTTCGGCGCCATACATACGATACCAGACAGTATATAATTAGCTTATCACAACATTTATCTCTTGAAAACACAAGGGCGCTAAGCCTTGCTTTTAATTCCAGCCTAACCAGGTCATCTTTTCCCAGGTATGTGTCACCTAAAAATGCAAACTCTCTCTAAACATGACACCGACATTGTAATCTCATAGTATCTATGGCGAATTTCCGCCCTTCCAAAGTATGTTATAAAAACATTACAGAATGATCAACCAGACTATTTATCAACAATACACACGCTGTCGCACTTGCGGATGTTTTAACAGTGACGCCAGAGCTCAGCAAGTAAGAAATATTACCAAGATGACATGACTCAAAAACTCACTACACAAGTACATGTAGTATGCACTCTAGTTCATATTTCAGACGTAGCATAAGCGAATACTAGCGGAGTTTTAAACTCTGCACATTGTTGTCTGTACTTGAAGCATTGGCATCGCTTGTATTTTTTTTCAACCAAACCTATAAATACTTTATCACTAATTTCATTGACTTGCCCACGGACCCCTTTGAAGCTCCCCGCGGACAGGTTGAAAACCTCTGTTATAGGGGACATCGTTACATATTAACAGTGGTGGATGTATGTTCAAGGTGGCCGGAAGCCATACCGCTAAAATTCATTAGGACTGAAGACGTGGCACAGGCACAGCTTAGTATTTTCTGTAGGACAGGGTTCCCTGATGTTATTTTATCAGATAGAGGAACCCAGTTTGTATCTGACATGACCAGACACTTCACTACGGTACTAGGGATCAAACAGACATTCACAACTCCATACCACCCCCAGAGCAATGGGATTTGTGAGAGACTTAATGGAACAATAAAGAGCATGATTAGTAAAGTAGCCAATGACAGTCCCGGTGACTGGGACCTCATGCTACCATGTGTACTGTTTGTGTATAGGGAAGTTCCCCAAGAAACCATAGGGTTCTCACCATTCGAGATGGTGTATGGCGCAAATCCGAAAGGACCACTATCCATTTTGAAAGACTAAGGCCGATTTAACCCCTGATGTTAGAACAACATATGAACTGGTTATCGACACTCGACAAAGACTTATCCAGGCCTGTGACGTAGCTAAGACCAATGTCTCAAACAGGAACTCTCAAACCATGACGAGGGTAAATACCAGCCGAACAATGAGACGTGTCCGTCCGGGGGACGAAGTACTTGTACTATTACCAGATAAGACAAATAGACTGTTCATTAGATGGCAGGGACCTTTTAAAGTTGTTAGAAAAGTGACTGACGTGGACTATGAAATCGATATCAGAAATAACGTTAAGACATTCTATATTAACATGTTGAAAGAGTATTACCCACGACCAATAGATATCTCCCACCCAGACAATTTACCGTCTACAGCGGAGACTAATATCAGTTGCCTCTTACTGAAAGAGGACGATCTATCAGATGATAATATGCTGTCACATGACATACCAGAAATTGGAACTACGGAAACCTGGAAAGATGTACGAATTAGTAGCTTACCTTCTGACAAAGCCGCGACCGTCGAGGGACTTCTGACTGATTATGTAAACATTCTTTCTGACATGCCGGGTAAGACGGATGTAATCAAACATGACATAAAACTATCAGAAGATAAAGTGATTCGACTGAGACCGTATGCGCTACCTCTACACCACCGGGGACAGATTCAAAGGGAGTTAATAGAACTACAGAAACAGGGGATCATTGAGCCATCAGATTCTCCATATGCTGCCCCTATAGTGCTAGTGAAAAAGAAAACTGGTGACATTAGACTGTGTGTAGACTATCGTCAGTTGAATAAAATTACTGTTCTAGATTCCTATCCAATGCCTAACTCTGAAGAGTTAATGACACGCTTATCTAATGCCAAATATTTTTTCTAAATTGGATTTAGCCAGAGGTTACTTGCAAATACCTTTAACCCAAGAAGCAAAGCCCTTGACGGCATTTATCACTCCATTTGGTTTATTCCAATGGAACTTTATGAGTTTCGGGTTGGTCAATGCATCGGCCACATTCAACAGAATGATGGCCAAGTTATTCTCCCACATACTTGACACAATTTACTACTTAGATTATATCTGTGTTTTTCATGAAGACTGGGAAAAACATATACAAGGCCTTCGAGAGGTATTTGACATATTAAAGCGACACAACCTGACTGTCAGACCAACTAAACTAGAAATAGGACTGACAGAGATTACCTTCTTGGGACATAAGGTAGGCAACAACTCGATACGACCAGTAGACGAGACTGTGTCAAGAATATTGAACATAGAAGAACCGTCGTCTAAGAAGCAAGTCCGCAGCTTGCTAGGTGTGTGCAATATTTACCGTAAATTTATACCCAACTTTGCACATGTGATGGAACCACTAGCCAATCTAACCAGAAAGGGAGAATCGACTAAAGTTACATGGTCTGACAGGTGTCAACAGGCGCTCGATTTAATCAAGATAGCGTTCGCCCAACAGCCCATTCTCAAACTACCGGATATCAGTAGGCCCTTCTGTCTGGTTACGGACGCCTCCGGGGTAGCCATAGGTGGGGCCCTGTTACAGGGCCATGATGGGGTGTTACACCTTGTGTTGTACGTTAGCCGTAAACTGACATTTGCTGAAACTAGGTATGCTACTATAGAGAGGGAGGGACTAGCCATCACCAAGCTGGCCAAGTACCTCCTGGGTGCCCCTTGCACTCTCTTGACCGACCATGCGCCACTGGCTTTCATCAATTTAAGAAACTAGGGAATCATAGAGTAGCAAGATGGGCTCTGTTCTTACAAGATTTCAATTTTGTCATCCAGACCATTTCGGGTAAGCAAAACGTATTAGCTGACACGTTGTCTCGTTGCATTTCAAACCAAATTCAGGAACAAAGCCCAAACTATTAAAGCTGTAAGGGCATCGATAATTGTGTGATACATTTTCATGAGTAACATATACCTCCATTCTGGTTTAGGTAAAGCATCTATTGACATCATATTGTTTTGTGTTATAAACGTTAATCACCAAGCTATATAATCCGATTTTGTTGATATTGAATGATAACTTACGATCATCATATGACTCATTACACTATCTTCCAAATTACATGTTAAACTTAGCTACAAGTATTTTTTTTTTGCTTTAATATAAAGTCACCGATTAATTTAATATTGTTATCTGATTTTTGTTCATATTGGCCGTGAGTGACCAAGTACTAGAAATTATGGCCATTTGTTGATACATACTTACCAGTTGTAACAATCAGTTGAGAGGTGTTATCTCTCTCTGTAAAAATAGAATTCTTTTATTAATTTTAAAACATTATGTTTACCAGTTTTTTATTTTTTTGTTTTGTTTTTTTCATTGTTTCCCTCTGTCAAAAAGAGGCCTGTATGTTATAGAAGATTTATAATGGGTTAGTACAGTAGGAAACTTTGGGATGACATTTTGTTTAGTAACAGATTACGATCCCTTAGTTTGTAATTGGTGTTATTTATGGTACTGGGATTGTGTGTATATATAATTTGTTCATGCTTTACTTTAATCTGTTATAATTAATTGTCTTTTGTATTATGCAATCTCTTGTAAACTGTTAGATGTACCAATATAAGTAAATTGCTTATATTTTAATTCTCATTTTTTTAGTTGAGATATTGTAGTTGGAACCAAGCAAATTGGTTTGATAGACTGTAGAAAAGGTGACCCTTCTGTTAGAAGACATAATTTTAGAAATATATCTCTTGTGTATTTATCAGCATATCATTTGGACAATAATAATTATGTAACTTTCAAATGTATGATTTTTTTTTTGTTGGGTAGTAGATCACCCCATTTTCCTGGGTCAATTATGATCAATTGTTTACATACACTTGTACTTTTATTATTGTTATATACATTTCATTTTGCATGATTGCATCATGCTTACTGACAAGAAGGGAGATGTTGAGATCGGACCCCCCCCTCCACCACAGTACCCCATATTACGTTCCTTTCATCTCCACCCCTTAAGCATAGTTAAAGTGACCGAAATCAAAGCCCTATTGTCAGGCTTTTATGTCCGTAACGCCCCTCCCCCTATTCTTCTCCCGAAATCAAAGCACCACTGGACTCTGGTCAAACCTCCTAGTCAGGCTTTGATGTGCGTAACGCATCGCCCCCGATCTCCTCCCGCGATCAAAGCCCTACTGTCCGAAACACTCCTCCCCCCTATCCCCCCCCCCCACCAGATCGGGGACCAGAAGTTTGAAGTTAGTTTTAGTCAGTATTAGAGTTTGTATGAGATAGTCGTGCAGTCGTGCAGTCACGAGTAGTTTAAATAAAGTTCAGTTATTTTATATTTCAAATCAATAAGCGTTGACTTATCTGTTGATATACCTGTGTGTTTCACTGTGTGGTTATTGATTATCTACAAAAGAGCCCGTAACACCTACTAATTTTGCCACATAAACTTTTTGGAAGCCACCTTTTTTAGGGGGGGGGGGGTAATCAAATGTTGACGTGATTTTATAGGGGGGTCTCTGGAAGTTTGACAAGTTGTTGACAAGGGGGGAGGTAAAAATCGCCAAAAATTTGTTGACATAAATAATGGACAGCCCCTAAAAAGAAAATATCGGTATCGGTAAAAATGCTGGGGGAAAATATCGGTATCGGACAATCGGTAAAAAGGCATATTGGTCGCTCCCTAGTAAATATGCTTACTGACTTCTGCTGGTACCTCAAAAGAGATGATCCAGATGCAGATCACCGACGAAATTCTTTGAAAAAACATTACTTCCACAATAACTTAAAAAAAATGTCTACATGTATTCTTCAATTTACATTACAACAGTATCTTTTACTTTGATATAGAATAAAAACATACTTGAAATCAGCAAAAAAAAATGTATCTAGTCTAGAAACATTTTTAAAAAGTCAGACCTCAGAAAAAAAAATGTTCAAACGCAGACCAGTGTTATTTTCCCGCGCCAAATAGTAAATTAGTCAATCGCGATCCTAATCAGTTGAATTAAACAAAATTATCGTTGTTGTTGTTAATAGAATAAGTATAATGACGCAAGTTATTGTTGTTAGAATAAGTATAAGTTTTTTGCTGTAGTAAAAAGAGAAGATGGAAAAATCGTGACAGAATGTAAAAATAGTCTTAATAAAGGGTCATTCCATGTCAACTCAACCAATGGAGTTCACCAAACCCCCTCAGATATTCCTGAAATTTTCAGGGCTTGTGGTACATTCAAATTTAAGTGATTCCTGAAAATTTCAGGCCATTTGGTCAAAAACTTTCTGAGATATGACTTTTTTAATTTTTAAGGGTAGTCGCGAGTGCGCGTGACATTTACATTTTCGCGATATTTGAACGTGATTATTTTTAAAAAACTGAAAGAGGTATCAGGCTGAAATTTTCAGTATTTATTCATTGTTTTGTCCTAAGTTGAATGATTATTTATCTTAAGTGTAGCTTGCACACAGAATGCCCTAAAAATTTACAAACATTGCACTTCAGACAGTTTTCATCAATATTTGACTCGGTATAGCCAAGAACCTATAAGACATGAAATGATGTTTGTTATACAATTAGTACGCACCATATATGTGTTTATTATTTTGATAGAGAATTCCTGTTAATCAATAATAGTGTACCCATGGTGGGCCCCTTTAAGCATCATGGTCGTCCATTTTTGCACTTATTGCGACCCCCTAGATGACCATGCGGACAGTAATTCACATTTTTCATATTTTGCACACGTGCTAACCTTGGCAAGTAGCAAGTACTAGCTATGGTGAAAATTTCATGTTGGTGTCTTAACGCCTTCTTGGTGAAAAATTGCATGCAATTGCATGATTATACACTATTATTGAATATTTCAAAAACTAAAAGATTTATCAGGCTGTAATTTTCAGTATTTACTCATTGTTTTATCCTGAGTTGTATGATGTATTTATCTTAAGTGTAGCTTGCACACAGAATGCCCTAAAAAATTCCAAACATTGCACTTCAGACAGTTTTCATCAATATTTGACCACACACGCTACGGGCCTCATTAACGTGTATTATGGTAAATCAGCATAGCAATGAAATGTCAATCAAATTTTATGAAAAATACAGTTAGTTTTAAGTAAAAAATCAAATTACAGATTGTTTGTTTTTATCAACCATACAAGCAACCATGCAAGGCGGATATCAGCGTGTGCTCATTATGCTGCCGATGCAGTTAACTGATGGTATCTTATCTATGTACACACAGTCCTACTATCAAACTGTTTCTTGCAATTGGCAAAATGCACATCATCAAACAATACTGTCTTGATGAGCTGCCAGACAACATTGGTGGTGGAAGATTGTACATTAGTGAATGTTATCCAGCAGATATCGTCACGACTTGGCCAAGTTAATCTGTTTGTAGGTCTTCTGTTCATGATCTTGACCAAGATGTTCAATAGAGTGTTCTGATATGCACCCAATAAACCAATCAATGTCATAAACAACAGCCACAAACTGTCCTGGATGCAGATCTGCTATGCTTGGTGCCGGTTAAACTACCCGATCAGGTTCTTTTGACACATTGACGGCCGTATCACAGTTATCACATGACAACCTGAATATCATGAGTTTGTTTTCACTTAATGCCACAAACCGGTGGTGTGACCGTGTACCACGAACGGCTTGAATTGAAGCAAATCGTTCAACCAAACAGCTATGATGCACTTTAACATCGTCATTTGCCGCAAAAAAGAAATTAATTCTGGGAACGTTTTTTTGGTTGCCCAATAGTACATCTGATGTAGCGTTAGTTTTTAATGTTTCAGAGTTGCCTGCAAACTTGCTCTTGCTACGAGCCTCTTTACTGTGCCACCAATACCATCACAAGGACTTTTTCCATAGCAAAAAAGTTCCACTCTGCTTGATGTGCATTTTGCCAATTGCAAGAAACAGTTTGATAGTAGGACTGTGTGTACATAGATAAGATACCATCAGTTAACTGCATCGGCAGCATAATGAGCATACGCTGATATCCGCCTTGAATGGTTGCTTGTATGGTTGATAAAAACGATTTTGTATTTAAAGCTAACTGTATTTTTCACAAAATTTAATTGACATTTCATTGCTATGCTGATTTACCATAATACACGTTAATGAGGCCCGTAGCGTGCGTGGTCAAATAATGATGAAAACTGTCTGAAGTGCAATGTTTGGAAATTTTTAGGGCAGTCTGTGTGCAAGCTACACTTAAGATAAATACATCATTCAACTTAGGACAAAACAATGAGTAAATACTGAAAATTACAGCCTGATACCTCTTTTAGTTTTTGAAATATTTACGTTCAAACATCGCGAAAATGTAAATGTCACGCGCACTCGTGACTACCCTTAAAAATTTTAAAAATCATATCTCAGAATGTTTTTGACCAAATGGCCTAAAATTTTCAGGAATCACTTAACTTTGAATGTACCACAAGCCCTGAAAATTTCAGGAAGATCTGAGTGGGTCGGGTGAACAATTGTCAAAAAACTGGTTGAGTTGACATGGAATGACCCTAAAGTTATGTCTGGGACTGAAGTGGCCACTAGTAATTTTTGAATGACATCTCAGGGTAAATAATTTATTTATTTTCTATTAAAACGTTTTATGAAGATACAATTTTTTAGCTCTGTTAAAGTTAAAAAGCTAAGTAAAAGTAATTTCATTTTAGAACTTAAGTCAAAAAAAGTTTGTTTGCACTTTCTTAAGTCACCATTTTTAGATTTGAAAATTTAAATAAATGAACAGTAATTTTAAAACTTCATTTTCTGAAGAAATGAGTTGAGAGTTTGAATCAAATAATTTTTGTGTGAGTTTACACAACACTGGCTATTAGTGTAGTGTGTGGAAAACCCTTCTAAAATTTATACTTTTTTTTTTCTATCATTACATATTTGACATCAAAGTCTGGTTATTTGTTAGGCGTTTGATTTAGTCGGACTGCAGTGTTCCCCTATGAGATGGCATTTTTTTTAAGCACTTGAAAAAAAAAAATCTAGCATTTTTTTTTTCTAAAATCTGGAATTTAAAACAGATATACATTTGGCATCACTGAATATTTATGTCAGTGATCGGATTCGGTGTTGTAAAATACTAAAAACAAACCGTCAACCTCGAAGTTAAAAATTTTTGGTTTTGTAGGATAAGGATTAACCAATGTTGTTATAAAATGCAGGTACATTTATACATGTGGCAATGATGCAGCTCTGATCAAATTATGTAAGTTTATATATGTAATAGATATTAGTTACTAAATTTTTCATGCAAAAAATAGATATCGAGCAAAAAATACATTTTTTTAGATTGTGTAATTTTCATTAGGACCTTTTTTTCCAATTTATTAAATGCATTTAAACACGTTTTTTTAAATAAATAAAAACCAATACTATGATTTTGGAATGTTTATATAGGTCAAGTATCAATAATATGTATCAAAATAATTTTGGATGGTAAATTGTGATATTACCTAATTTTGGATGGTAAAATAAGAGATTACCCAAAAGTTACCCCTCCTCCCCCCCCCCCCCCACTTAAAGTTAATATTATTATTAGGCTTATGCCAGTTATGCCATGAAGGTAAAATACCATGACTTAACTATACAACTTAAAAAAAACTATTTAAATCTAGCTTCTAAAATAACTTATTTAAACAATGCTGTTCTATTGCCTTGCAGCTTGTCGGATGTGGCTGTTTTGTGTGTTTAATTTATTTTTTATATAATTAAAGAAAAAACTTCATTGAATCTTAGCTATTCAATTAATTATGTGGTCTTGTTGAATGGTTTGTGTTTGATGTTTTACAACTTCTTTTTCAATTTGTACATTTGTAGCTGCTTTTTTAGGAAGGACATCTACACTCTTCATAGACTAGTTTTCTCAGAAGGTCATTAATGTTGCCTTATTTTTCTGTGCTAAGACTGCATAACTATTCAATAACGAATCTACTTTTGTTTGCAAATCGTCCCCTTTTTTTCAATTTATTCCAAATTTCAGTTACCTGTAATTGGCAGTCTTGCTTACAAAAACTTGTGAAAGTTTGGTTTCTTCATTGTAAATCTAAAATATATTAAAGCAATGATTTAAATATTGTTTTTAATTCGGTTGTTAATAAATTTGTTATTTAAAAAAAAAAAAACATTATGCCTAGGCCTATTTGACAGTTGTTCATAATTCTGAACATTCTAGACATGTATTGTATTTGTAAGATTTCAAATAAGTCCTAGATAATGTTAAATATTAATAATAATTTATGTACAGGGCAGAGTCACATTCGTGAATCTGCCAAACCTCCTCACTTTAACTTTAGACCTCATACAATTTCACAGTGAAAGCTAATTATTTCTAATAGTGTCTATCCGAATATAGTGGGATGGATGGCCGAGTGGTGTAGATACTCGACTGTCAACCTGAGAGTCCTGGGTTCGATCCTCGGTGAGGCCCATGGAATTTTTCCAGGTGCAAAGTCGTCCCACAAGTCCACCCAGCTTTAAATGGGTACCTTACTTTAAGTTGGGGAAGAAAAGGCAGCTGGGCATTGTGCTAACCACACAATCCCTTCATATGCCAAGGTTATAGAAACAGATGAATTCTACACTTCATCTGCCCCGATGGCCCGATAGGGCTAAGAAGGGAACTTTACTATCCGAATATAATGCTTTAATAATACATTTTATAATTTATATAGACTTTTAAATAATATAATGTAGACTGTGTAATTACATAAATCTTTATTTGCACAGCAGACCAACAAACAACCACTTTGAAAAAATAATAGTGTTATGATTATTACCATCTCGTGTGTGCATATTTAGTTCTGTGTGTGGTCTTTTAAAATACACAGTTAAAAAGTAGGAATATAATTAGTTTAATTAATATACTGAAGGTTGGGCAAGTGTGTAACATGGGTTTACAAACGCTGCCTAATTTTCCTTTGTTCAGTAATTAAATTTATTAAAAAACTGAAATTGTTGACATAACTTTTCTTGTCAACAATTGTCAAAAATTTTCAGACCCCCCCCCCCCCCCGGTCCACCCTAATTAAAGGATAGCCCCTAGAGTGGTTTAAGTTTTCGATCCAAAAACAGTAACTGTATAATATAATCACTAAGGTTCCAATGACGTGATGTCAAATTGATATCATATAACTGACCAATGTATATTCGTGCCAATATTAAAAATTTGGAACAGAGTTTAATATGTGATTTGAAATATTGCACAGAATTTAGTTTAGATCAAGATAAGTCTACAGACATGTAGGATGATCTGAGGCATACCTAGGGTGGGGTAAGTCCGCCAGGGCCCCAGCTTGAGGGGGGCCCAAAAATTATTTTTACATTAAATATTAAGTACATTTTCTCATGTGATGATGTCAAATGTCAAAATGCAGGGGCCCCCAAATAAGCCAAGCCCCTCCCCCCCTGTTTTTTAGTCTTAGTATTTACTTTCTGTCTCTCTGAGATATTACACAAACATCTCTGCACTGCCACATCTATGGATCCACAATAAGTGCCCTTTTCAAAACACCCCTCAACTGTTGCACTCTAAATCAACTGTTCACCCCTCCCTTAATACATTTATCTCCCCTACACACCTACCCCTTCTCCATCCTTGATATGTATTAGTTACACTTGTCATTGCAGCGGTTGTACAATGGTCCTGCCATGTGAATGCCTTGTATAGGTTAGAGGGGCTGGCAGTATTGTTTATGCCTCTCAAATCCGACAAATTAAAAAAATAAAAAACAGCTGATCATATTTAAAGAGTATTGAAAATATTACACTGATATCTGTGCCATTTCGGCAGACTTTTTTCTTGGAGAAAACGTTATTTTTGCCCTCTACCCATTAAATATAACAATGACTGTCTAGAAATGGATGAAAAATGTAACACGATTTTTTATAGAAATCATTTCTCTATAAGATATAGGTTTCTTCGTGATATATTTAGACTAAGGTACAGAAATCTATTTTTAAAAAATAGTATATAGTTTAAAATTTACGTATAAAATCTACCCACATTTGAAATATTATTATTTGAAATATAATTATTAGTGGTGGAACAATGCCAGCATTCCAGTTCTTTCCTAAAAAGTCCATTCCGATTCCTGAGCCATAGTTTCATTAAAATACACCCATACCTCGCTTTACGGTCTAGATACGTTCCACGAAATTTGGCAGCTAAGCGAAAAGCCATATAAGGAATCAATTATTCTAGTTCAAATCCATACAAATTCAACGAGATCGGTTCCAAGTTTTTTAAATATGTAACATGGTTTATCATTCAAAATGTATTTTCTCTTTTTATTTCATTTAAATTAAAGCTACATACATTTGTACATAAAATAATAACAAACTCCAAAAATCAACAATAATCTATAAACAAAAATGAAACAATTTCATGTTACATAAAATATGAATATGTATCATTTTTTTTTAAATGAAGAAATGGTAACCTGCAGATCTATGACGTCATCATTTTCCGCTGGTAATGATGGGCCTGGCCTACAAAAATTTCCAACGTTGATTGTCTTACATTCTTGTCTATTTCTTTCTTCAATGAGTAATAACAGCTAAGGGCTGAGTTAATTCCTCAAGAAAAAGCGCTACATTTGACGTCATGATCGTTTTCAATGAGGATTTCTTGTTCAAAAAAAGAAAAAGTTTTCGACAAATTTTGGATGTTAGCTGTTTGGATACACCAGGCTCTGCCTGTTCATCAAATGCCGGTTCTGCTTGCAACTGAATGTTCCTCATGAAAGTGGTTCAAGTAGATCAAGCACATCATGTTCGTTCAAACCTTCCAAGCCGAAATCGTCTACTAGATCGAAAATATTTTGCCTAATTTCAGGAAGAAAATTAACTTCTTTATCCAGTGCCAAACCTACAGATTTTAGGGCCCCTCTTTGGAGGCCCCTGCATTTTGACATTCGACAATATGATATGAGATAATGAACTTTACATTTA
The DNA here is from genome assembly GCA_021962125.1 of Bulinus truncatus. Taxonomy (NCBI): domain Eukaryota; kingdom Metazoa; phylum Mollusca; class Gastropoda; family Planorbidae; genus Bulinus; species Bulinus truncatus. The sequence goes on from JAGDYQ010000242.1 coordinate 223,997, forward strand.
ATGTAAAAAAAATGTGTGGGCCCCTCTCAAGCTAAGGCCAGGGGTGACTTTTGAATTTGGACCCCCTCCCCCCACCCTAGGTACGCTTCTGTCTGCATCAGTACTTTTTACACATTCTGGCCATATTTTTTGTCCATACATGGTTCATTGTGGTTAATTTTAATTCCATCATTCACTGATGCTGTCATCAGTATCCTTGATGTTATAGTTTTTCCAAAATGTTTTAACTGAAGATTCACCATCGGTTTCCCTTATGCTGAGTTGTCGGAAAGTTCGGTGTAGGTAATGTGCCTTAAAAGTGACTTTTGCACCCTTATCCATTGGTTGGATCAGAGCAGTTGTATTTTTCGGAAGATACTCAATCATGACATCTTCAGATAGTTCGGATAAATTAGTAGGATGCCATGGTGCATTATCCAAAATTAGCAATATTTTTTCACTTCTGTAAAAAAGTTTTTTTTGTGTGGCCGTTATAGCGAAACATTTTAGGCCGTAAATGAAAAACGTGCCTGAATTGACGAAGGCCGTTATAGCGAAATACCATATAAAGAGCGGCCTTATATCGAGGTATGAGTGTAGTAACAAAAAAACAAATCTTCATATCTTCTTTTCATATTCAATGGCCAGTGCTTTCTATATGTTATGGCATAAGTGTTCAGCTAAATATACAGATTTTATTACTAAGAAAGAGAGGAAATTTTCGCATAATCTTTACGACAACAGGTGCAATTATTCTTAAATTAAGAATATGATTTTGAAAGCCTTAACCATTCAGTGGCTCACTGATATAAAGTGAGAGAGAAATATTATAAGATAATATTAAATTTAGTGTATTATGTAAGTTCCATTCATAATAGCTGTTCATTGAAGAAAATATAGATTACTATAAACAGATACATTTATAAACACACACTCAGACATACAGCCAACCAGTGCAGTTCTTGAGATTTTTTGGGGCCTTAGGCAAAAAGTTTCTATTAGGGTCCCCCTGATTTATATCTATATATTAGGAGCCCCCTGATTTATATCTATATATAAATTGTTTACTCATCCTACTGTGTAAATTTGAACTTCACCTTGCATAATTTAATCTTTGCAAAGTCTCTAATTATATCTTTGAATTCAAACGATTTTGCTTTATTGTTTTTTAACTCAACAGCATGCAACAAAAGTTAAAGATGGCATTTTTATGGTTTGAATAACAGTAAACCAGTTACAGTATTACTTATGCTAGTTTGCTCAAGAGATAAAAAATTCTGCCTTTGCTTATATCTTATATTATATATAAAGATTCATTATATATAGTGCAATATACTTTATTTAAATTATATATATATATATATATATACAGTGGATTCCGCTTAATTGGGACACCGCTTAATTGGGACAGCCGCTTATTTGGGACAAATCTCAAAGAAACCAAACCAAGAAACCAATAGTAAATTTGTATGTTTAATTGGGACAGCCGCTTAATTGGGACAAAAAGCCTCGGTCCCGATGTGTCCCAATTAAGCGGAATCGACTGTATATATATACATATATATATATATATATTAGGGTGGGTCAAAAAAATTTTTTTTGGAGTTGGGAATTTGAAACATATTCAAAAAGTTGCCTATGGTCCTACTGATTGTAAAAATGTAAAATTTGTAAAAATCAGATAATGTCTTCCACTCCCAACTTTTAGTTCAAGGGGGTACGGGGCGAAAAAAATGCACTAAAATGCACTATGTCTAAAAAAAACAATTTTTTTTTTAGATTTTTAGATACTAAAACATGTCAATAATAACTACGAATTAAATATATTGCAGAAATTTTTTTTTTTATCAATTAAAATGTATTTTCAGAATGTTACTCATTCAGAAACTTCAATAATTTAAAAACTTAAAAGTCATTTTTCTCTGAAAAAATATTTTTGACATTTTGCTTCACTATGGCAAGAAAATCTCAAAAACCACCTGTCAGATTTTGATAAAACTTCTAATTTTTATGTAGAAGAGGTGCATTTATAGAATGTCAGAGGCTTTTCAAGAAATTTTAAGTCCTTTTTTTTTTTTAAATTTTCAAAATTAGCATTTTTTGCTTATTTTCACCATACAAATTTTAAAAATTCATAAAAAATTTATTTATTACATTATCAAAAAAGTACTTTGACATTCCCTAAAGTAAGCTTTTCTGATTATAAAAATGTACATTGTATATGAAACAGTCTATAAATATTTCAGAAATATTTGCCACAAAAAGGTCATAAATTTCAAGATTTTTTTTTTTTAACAAAATTATTTTTAAATCTACTATACCATGGGTCTAGGACTTATGGTTGTTGAGATCTAGGGTGATGACGGACAGACAGACAGACAGACATAATGTCTTAAAAAGTAAAGTTCCCTTAACCCTAACGGGCCATCGGGGCAGATGAAGTGTAGAATTCATCTGTTTCTATAACCTCGGCATATGAAGGGGTTATGTGGTTAGCACAACGCCCAGCCGCCTTTACTCCCCCAACTTAAAGTCAGGTACCCATTTAAAGCTGGGTGGACTTGGGGGACTATCACCAGGACCTGAAAAAATCCCAAGGTTCTCATTGAGATTCGAACCCGGGACCCTCCGGTCGACAGTCGAGCGCTCTACACCGCACGACCACCCGTCCCCATAAAATGTCTTAAACTTTAATAATAAAAAAGATTTTGCTTTGACCCCCCACCCCAATGTATGACATTTTACACTATTTGGAATGTTTGGTATAAGTAATATGAAATTGTACAAATCTATAAATCGTTCATGCAAAATATACAATGTACATATGAATAATACTGTTTATGGATTGTCACAGGAAACTTGCTTTGCTTTCAATTTTCGGAAGAACATCCCTTGATTTCTTTGTTTGCAAAACCATCCCGTCCGTGCAGTTTGAAATGTCCGTACACTTTCAAACTAACAGCAGTAACTTCTTTAATTGCTCTTTCAACAGCTTGAGAGTGACAGGGAATTTGATCTAGTATGATTGGGTTGTTGCGTTTAAGTTCATCATCACAAATATATTCCAGCAGAGGAGGGGATGTCACTGCACAAAGATCCCAGTTAATCATCTGATCATATGATTTAGCTGCAATATTCAGGATTATGTCATTTTTGTTGAAAAATTCTAACTCTGCATGGAGCTGGTTTATGTCGTGCTGTTATGATTTTATTTACTGCATACCTTCCAATTTCTTCATCATTGTCCTAACTACAGCCAATAGAATGTTTTCTGGATGTGCAAAGTAACAGTTATTTTCCAATACAGGCAATATAATAGATGGATCAGCAGTATCAAGGTTCTGAAGCAGTTGTATCATATAGAAAAAGTTTCTAGCCCCACTTTGACAAGATGGATCGCAAAAATCCTGTTCGCTTTTGTTAACCATCTTTGCTCTCATCAGTATGTTCCTTGGCTGCCCTATCTCTCCAAATTTTTCTATGTCGACGCATCTTTGCTGGATCCAGAGCTGTAGATGGTGCTAACATGTTTAAGTCCTTCAACACAGCTTTAACGATAAGACATGTATCCCTATTGCTTAGTTTACATCGATCCATTGCTTCATATTGATATCTGTTTTGTTATTTGGAACATTCCTCATCGCTGGAGAAGTCTGCATCAAGTAGTTCATCATCTTCAGCATCCTGATCTGGAATATCATTATCTTTCTCATCATTGACGTTATCATTTGTGGTTCCTATCTGATCGCCACCCTGCATCAATGAATGTTTTCTTTTCTGTCGATTTTGTAATATTTTTGTTGTTTGCTTGTCAACATTGTCTATGAACATATTTCTTGCCATCTTTTGTTCCACCCAAAATGCCCACTCAAGCACAGAAATTATTACTGATTGTGGATATTTACAGTCTCCTCTATCCCTAACACCTGCATCTTTTTACTCGAACTAGCCTGGTCATATAATTGTTAAACTTCATGCGCTAATGCGTGCGCTCGTGAATGAAGGCTATGATTGTATTGTTCCATTTTAAGCATCCACCAATAGCCTTGAAAACATCTTCACTGGTTGGAAGTTGTCTTTTAGGCAATTCAGCTGCTGACCCAAACACAGAATGTACAGTTGCACTTCTTGTAGAAGAACTCATATTCATAGAAGAACTTAATAAAATAATTGAAAAATTAATAAAAAATGAAATAAAACAACCATGCGTAATCCGATAATGAATACATGGTACACCAGTTATATTGAGAGAAAAATGGATGCAATGCTTATCCCAGTTGTCTGAACTAATTAGTTATTCATAAAAAAGGTTATAAAGATAAAACACAAATTTTATATGCATATCATTTCTTTTTTGAATAACCTAGGTCACAAATTTAACATGTTCAGTCACAAAAAAACTCATAGTAAATATAGTAAAAATTTCGAACAAAAGTTGGGAGTAGTAAAACTATGTAGTTTTCAAATATTTGTACATATTCCATGTACTACCATGATGTAACAACTTTTTAATAATGTTTCAATAAAAAATTTTTTTTTGACCCACCCTAATATATATATATATAATACAGAGAGATATATGTTTACATACCAAATCTAAAATACTAAAATAAAACTGCCTGCTTACGTCTAAACAATTCTGTTTAACTCTGTCCACATATCTGTGACGTCTAAGATTAGGGTGATTCCATGCGATCTTTTGGTCGACATCACGTGAGAAAGCTACCAATGGTCTGCCAGCGTAGGAACCCATTAAAGATTTTTCAGACGAAGCAACAAAAGTCTGAAAAAGATGAACGAGTTTACTTCTTTAAAATCTGAACGGATCGTTTCAATTTTCTAGGATAAACTTTACATTTATAGCTGCAAAAAATTATTTGCTGCAGTTGACAGATATATTGATGAAACAGATTATATTGTCCCTCCAAGTATTAATTATACATAGATTGTAATCAGATTCCCGGTGGGCCGCCAGGACCGGTGATATAATAATTAATAACTAATATGTGGTGATATTAGAGGCAACTACCAAAATGGTGGTCCATAATGTCCAAACCAACAGCGGCCGTACTCTTACGTCAATAAAGAGCTCCGTACTAGGGATGTTCACGGTTAACCGCCATGCTAGAGTTTACATCTTCCTTTCTACTTCCGCTGAGTTTGCTTTGATACAAATTACTTTTTTTTTGTTAGTTAATTACAATTAGCATTAATTAAATAAAATATTTTACGGTTATGAGTGATATAAATTCAAAATGTAAATGTAAAGGTGGTGCGGAGAAATTAAGATATAAGAAACTGAAAGTTCTTGGTAAAGATGGAGCTAAATGCCGAAATCGAGTCGATTTATTTAAAGCCATTCCAATTCAAGCTAAAGACACCGTCTCTCAACAAACACCTTCTACAAGTACACAACCCGACACAAACCAAAGCGATGACAACAATCAGCATTCAGAAGTGCCAACAAACTTGATTCCCACCTTACATTTAGAAAATGTTACGGAGTTAACTGACAACACTATATTTATGAAAACAATGCCAGCAGTGGCAGATCTAAATCCCGAAAATGATACTTCAGTTATGGATGATAAAAACACCAGTTACTACTTCAAACGTGCTCGACAGAATACTTTACAATAATTTTTAGAAAAAAAATGCTCAATTGTCCCCGTTTTGTCTGTCTGTCTGTCTGTCTGTCTGTCTGTCATCACCCTAGATCTCAATAACCATAAGTCCTAGACCCATGATGTATATATCATTTTGTAGGTCTTGGCCTGCCAAGAAATAGCTTTTTTTCATTTCGCGATCTGACCTCTCAGGGCCGTAAAAGGGGCCTTAGTACCGTTTTTTACTATATAAGCTATATTAATAAAGGAACGCTATATCTCAGCAACTATAAGTCCTAGACCCATGATGTATATATCATTTTGTAGGTCTTGGCCTACCAAGAAATGGCTTTTTTTTCCTTTTTGCGATCTGACCTCTCAGGGCCGTAAAAGTGGCCTTATAAAGTGCTGTTTTTTTACTATATAAGCTATATTAATAATGGACCGCCCTATATCTCAGCAACCATAAGTCCTAGACCCATTATGTATATATCATTGTGTAGGTCTTGGCCTGCCAAGTGTACATCAAAAGTCCATTTCGCGATTTGACCTCTCAGGGACAAAATATAAGAGATTGTTATGTACCGTTTTGCTTATATTTTAAATATAAATAATAAAAGTTAATCAAAGGGGCGTAATCATTATTTATTTTTGTAACAGTTATTCAGCATGACTTACTTGTCCTTTTAATATCTTTTTTCAGATATATGCATTACACAATTGAATTTATAAACATTTCAAAAATTTACAAATATTTACTGAAAGATAACAAACGTACTGAAAATGCGCTAACAAGTCCTGTGTCCAGAATGGAACAGGCTTAATTGCTTGTTTTTTATTTCACCCAATACAACCAAGTGCGAGTGAAACTGATCTTCCATTTACTAATGAGCATCGAGTATTTTTCAGAAGCAATGGTATCAATAGGAATTGGGTGTCATACTGTAAAGTATCTAAAGCTTTGTTTTGCACAGTATGCTTAGCATATGGCAAGACTGACGATATGAACTCATTCACAGCGGGAATGAATTCCTGGAAACGTGTGCATCAAAGATTAGAGGAACATGAAAACAGCAAATATCACGAGAAGTGTGTGGAAGCTGATACAATGTCTGTAAGTGAAAAAGACAATGATAGCATTTTATTCTCTCAGCAAAATAAAAAAAAAAAAGGTGCCAACAAGAACAAGAAAAGAGACAAGTGCTGGAAAGAGTAATTGAGATTCTGAAAATGATTGGAAAACGTGGTCTTAGTTATCGGTCAAAAAATGATGCTGCCTATACATTAAACGATGATACAATCGATCATGGACATTTCTTGGAAATATTATTACTCTTGTCAAAATTTCACCAAATAATTAAAAAAAAACATCTTGATATGGTTATTATGAAAAGTAATGACAAACATGCATCTAACTTGGCGAATAAGGGGAGAGGAAATTTGATTACCCTCATATCGAAGACGACATTGAATTATATCATTGATGGAGGCAATTAAATCAGCTGGTATGTTTTCAGTTCAATTAGATACAACTCAGGATGTAAGAGTGAATGACCAATGTTCAATAACACTGGGCAACAGCCAAAAAATCGTCAGGGGTTTTTCAACTGATTTAGACTAATTTTGGTGTTCTGAGTCTGAATATCACATTGATTTTGCTCGGTAAGGTCAACTTCTTGAGATACAGCCATAGAACTACCTGACGAGCTATACGTATTCTAATATCAAGGGTTTTGAGTTCAATCATTTCTCTAAATTAGCTGCATAAAAATTAGCAGCAAAATAATCAAAATTATAAAAACACAGATAATTATATTTTATTTATAAATCATCAATCTGGATTTTCACTTGATTATTTAATGCATTAGCACTTGATTGGGCACAGCCTTCAGTACCCAGACCTTCCATCTGCACGTCGTCCAGCTGCTCACTGCGAAGAAATCCTGTACCAGCGTTCAGAGATCTTCCTGACAGCGACGGATGAGGCCACCACTTTAGACGAGGGAGGAGATACAGAAGAGGAGTATGAATCACAAGATGGTCCGCAGCCGTTCTCACAATGTGAGCTTAATGATCTGGTTCGGGATCTCAGCTTGTCGAATAATTCCTCCGAGCTGTTGGCTTCCAGACTCAAAGAGAAAATTCTACTTGGCAAGGACGCGCGTATCACTTTCTTCCGTAGAAGGCATGACGACTACATGGGCAGCTTCTGCCAGGAGGAAGACCTTGTGTACTGCCGAGATGTCGCCGGAGTTCTTGATAAACTCGGCCGTCCTCAAAACGATCCGAGAGATTGGCGACTCTTCATTGACATCTGCAAGCGCTCTTTGAAGTGTGTACTTCTCCACAACGGGAGACAGTTTGCCTCTTGAAGAGAAATATGAAGCAGTTTAGTATGTGCTCGTCAAAATCCAATATGAGCAGCACCAAAGGATCATCTGCGTCGACTTGAAGATGGTGAACTTTCTACTTGGTCAGCAGTCCGGGTTCAAGAAGTACCCATGCTTTATATGTATGTGGGACAGTCACGACAGAGCCCAGCACTACGTAAAGAAAGAGTGGCCAGCGCGAGAGCAGTTAGTACCTTGAGCGAGAAACATCATAAATCTCTTGTTGAGCTGGAGAAGATATTGATCCCACCGCTACACATGAAGCCTGGTGTCGTATCTCTTCGGAAGGCTAAATACTCCTTTGAGTATTGTGAGCTTAGCATCTTAAGTACTCTTCAGCTGTTATTCTCATTCTGACACATGTGTCCATTAATGAAGACAATCAGAGGCACCATTTAACAAGTTAACATTTATTTACACGACATAAGAGTAATTATTGAAATAGATCCATGTAAGAAAACATAAGTACATATCATCACTTCCACACTACTTCACTAATAACTGTTTCAGAAAATAATCCAACTTGTACAACACATCTTTTCTCTTAGCTGTCCTAACACTCAATGACTTGTTCTCTCTCTAACTACTTTTCCCACTGGTCAGCATTTTCACTTGCCCTCATTTGTTCCACCACTAAACTTTTACTTTTCATGTTGACTAAAAACTCACAACATGCACTGACCACAGTAAATATAACAGAGTTATGAAACTTGGGATAATGAAAGAGTTTACGCGCTCTGGACAAGGATGGGAGGTGCTTCAAATACATGTGCTTGAGCATTTCCTCAACTGACCATTGAAAAGCTGAAGGCCGGCATTTTCGACGGCCCACAGATACGGCTTGGCATCACAAAGGACACAGAGTTCCAAAACTCCATGAACACGCTTGAGTGCGCCGCCTAGAAATCGTTTGTGCAGGTGGTGAACGGCTTCTTGGGGAACACGAAGGCGACAAACCAAGCCAGACTCATCAGCAGCATGATAGAGGACTTCCTAAATCTCAGGTGTTTGATGAGTATAAAGATCCACTTCCTGTTCTCACATATGGAGAAGTTTCCTGAAAACAAATGGAGGAAAGGTACCAGGGAGGTGGGACGCAGTCATGCTGGCGGACTACTGCTGGTCGCTGAAGAGAGACAACCTAGCAGCTGCTCACACACAGGAATCAAAGAAACGCCGATTTATACCTTAAACTCTGAACTTTTGTTTGACGTAACACTCATTGTTATACTAATATTATGATAATTATGTTTGGCAAATTTGGTGGAGTAAATAAAAACTGAATGAATTTGAACACGTTGACTTTTATTTCTTGAGTAAAACGGAAAAAAATCGTCCGCTGATGATCTTCAAAAATGTGTTTTTTTTTTTTACCAAAAAAAAAAAGATTATTTTTTAATTTCTGTAGCAAAAATCCTGACCTGATTGAGCAAAACCAAAGGTCATTTTCGCACTCAGCGCACAAAAATTAGTCTAATTCAACTGGAAAACCATAGACGATTTAAAAAAATATTTTTTGTTGCTCAAATACAGATTATGTAACAAATTAAGTTCATGAGCGATTGATATGCGTTGCAAACTGTACATCTTCTACTTGGAACAGATATATTTGAATTATTTCCAGAGAAACTCATTCAATATAACATAAATATTGAATACTGTGTCGGTAATGCTACAGATGGGGCAGCCAATATGAAAGTACAATGGGTTTACTAAATGGCTGAGTGACGTTGCACCTCATCAAATTCATGTCTGGTGCTACGCACATGTATTGAATCTTGTTGTAAGTGATACCACTCAAACAACGACCTCTTCAATTAGCCTATTTCAGCTGTTTAACGCATGTGTGGTGTTCTTGAGAGAATCATATAAAAGAAGAATGGATGTTTGGGTTGATCACCAGCAAGAAATCTAGACACCAAAGATTAAATATTATTGGTGGGCCAAGAGGAAGTGCGTTAAGAATATTTGGAAATTTTGATAATCCAAACTCATCATTGTTCATTGAATTAATTTATACGTTACAAGAACTAGCACAATCGGATGCATTCAATGCTAAAATCAGGGATACACAAACTTTACTAGATAAGATGATCAAGTTTGAAACGGTTGTCACTGCAAAACTATACTTAAGAATATTCCAGCACACAGGATCGCTTTGTAATTATTTACAAACCACCGGAATGGATGCATTGCAAGCATACCGTAATGTAGATTGTACTGTTAAGTTGCTAGAGAAAATATTTCAGGAGATTTCGGTAAGGTGTTCTCGACAGTGCCAAACGATTTGTTTCCTGGGATAATAACAAGTTGGAAGAAGAATTTGTTGAAATTATCATTCAGGAAAAATGTATAGAGAAACGTTTACACAAAGCAAAAGCGATGTCTGATGAGAGAAGGACGCACGAGATAGAAGGAAATAATAAGATATCGCATTGAATTTCATAACTGCATCATGGACAAAATTGTAAAAACTATTAAAAAGCGATTTGAAAGTAACGATTCCTTATACGCAGATATTGACTGTCTTGATCCAATGGTGCAGGTATAATAAACAGCAAGGTTTGGCTACATCAGCAATGCAGCGCCTTAGCAATTATTCTCGTTAAATTTGATGTAAGCGCCACAGTGACTAATCTCAGAGAAGAGCTAACTGACTTTGTGCAGAAATAGGACAAATTTAAAAATTCTGTCCCCGACTAATACCTTCTTCAAATGTTCGATGATGATGATTCATTAGAGGACAGCGTCCGTGAAGGTTCGCGACATGAACTCTGGGACGACCAAGTTGTGGATAAGAGTGAGAACTTCAAAAATACAAATTTTGCAAAAAATGTCCTGTTTGCTGCTTTTCTGTACTACATAAATACAATTTCTATGGGCAAACATACGAGCATCTCTATAGTGCATATAAACTTTCACCCCTCTCTTTTTTTGCAAGTAGCTTGTGAGAGATCTTTCTCTAAGCTGAAATACATTAAGAATCACTCGCGAAGCTCATTGTCTTCTACACACCTTGAAGCTTTTATGCTTATGTCAAAAGAAACAAAATGTTTTAAGTGAAATGAGTAATGACACAATTAGAGATCATGTAGCCGAAACCAACCCAGAGAAATTGCTTATACTATAAACACCATCATAGTGTGTCCAAATAAATTGATTTATAACTTGAATAGGCGCATTCTTGTTATTTTATATATATGCGACTAGTAAACCAAGGCCGGTACCTGGACCGGCGAGTAGGCACACAGTTGGAGTTGAAAGTAGTGATATATATATATATATATATATATATATATATATATATATATATATATGAGTGTGTTAACAATAAGTCTATACTCACAGTAGCCCCAAGGACATGAACAGATTATTGTAGCCATATTACACTTGAGAATAGGGACACTTATAGTACGTCAAATAAAGTTTATATGTTAAATAGTTCCTCCCAAAGAAAATAATCCACACTATGGGTAAACATAGAAACCCCGATGATTAAATTCCTCAAATCTTAATACCTTCATATTATTTACTGATATGCACATTGTAGCATAGTACAATTAACTACGAAAATATTGTAACCCAGCAGTGCCAAACCTATGGATTTGGGGGCCCAGTGAGCTTGGCCTATTTTGAGGTGGGGGGCGACCCTGCAGTTTGACATTGAGATAATTTTTTGACACTCCTCAAGCTGGGTCCGGGGAGGAAGAATCTTTGTGTGGCTTTTATCTGAGCTTCAATTAAAAAAATAATATTCCATCAATCCAGAATATATCAGGCTTCTTAGAAAAAGGAAATATAAAGCTTTAAACATTATAGTTCTGTGAAGCCAGTGCCGAACCTAAGAATTTGGGGTTTGTCCTGTTTGGGGGGCCCCTGCATGTTGACATGAGATAATGTGTACTTAATATTTAATGTAAAAAATATTTTCTGGGGCTCCCCGTCAAGCTGCGATAATACTTAAATCTCATTCCAAAAGAATGATCCTCATAATGCGCTCAGAAGCAACGAAAATAACCCAAGACTATTAAACGTTAAATCTAACATCCAACTATAGCCTACATAATTTGCGCACACAACATCTTATCATTGATAAATCTTAATTCCGTCATAATATTTTAATGGACTCCTTTCCAAACAGTTCTTCATTTTATGTTTTGCGGTGTTCGACATGACGTAGTTAAAACAAGCAATTTTAGTCTTTTTCCGTTTCGGACAAAAGACATTTTAGATCATTTTCGTGTACGCAGTGGCTACGGTTGCGCCGGACGAAATCCGTATTTTTTTCCGGGTTACAGCCATAGATATTTAAGAGGAAGTAATCATGATGAATAACTGTTACAAAAATAAATAATGATTACGCCCCTTTGATTAGCTTTTATTATTTATATACTTAAAATATAAGCAAAAACAGTGCCAAGAAACTCTTATATTCAGTCCTGACAGGTCATATCATGAAAATGAACTTTTTTGATGTACACTTGGCAGGCCAAGATCTAGAAAATGATATATACATCATGGGTCTAGGGCTTATGGTTGCTGAGATATAGGGCGCTTCTTTGTTAATATAGCTTATATAGTAAAAACGGTACTTAATACGCCCCCTTTTTCGGCCCTATGAGGTCAGATCGCGAAATTGACTTTTGCTGCACACATGGCAGGCCAAGACCTACAAAATGATATATATATATATATATCCATGGTCTAGGACTTATGGTTGTTGAGATCTAGAGTGATGACAGACAGGCAGACAGACAAAACGGGGACAAAAATAAGAGAGACGTGAGTGAGTGCCTGTAAGTTAAACTTGGCTTAAGGCTACATGTTTAGCAGGTGAGTTTACTGTTATACACATTGTAGTATAGCGCAACATATCGTACTGAGAATAAACTAAGATAATACTGCCAACCTGGCAGTGCCAAAAACCTATGGATTTTGGGGCCCTATGGGCCTGGCCTCTTCATAGGCCTCTTAATTTTGACATTCGACACCATGACATGAGATAACAAAATTAATATTTAACGTGAAAAAAATTATTTGGGGCCCGGAAAGACAGAATCGTTGAACAGCTTTTATCTGACCTTCAATTAAAAAATATTCCATCCATCGAGTTAAGGCCGCAGACGCAGAAAACATTAGGCCTCTTCAAAAGAAAGACATATCAAAGCTTTAACAATATAGTTCTGTGAAGCAAATGCCGAACTTAGGGATTTTAGGCCTCATTCAGAACTACTACATATTTTGGGGGCCCTCCTCAAACTGGGGCCCCTCCACACCCTCTGTGTGAAGCCCCCATCATAAAAGGGTGGATTTGCATTGTAAACATTTTGTACGGCGCTACTCAAGCTCTCAACCCATATTCAATTCGTGCATGTGACGTAATAGTCCAAAAAATGAAAACAAGCAATTTAAGTCTTTCCGTTTCGGACAAAGGACATTTAGAGCATTTTCGTTACGATAAATAGAGAGGAAGTAATCATGTTGAATAACTGTTACAAAAATAAAAATGATTACGCCCCTTTGATTAGCTTTTATTATTTATATTTAAAATATAAGCAAAAACGGTACTTAAAACGCCCCCTTTTCAGCCCTCAGAGGTCAGATCGCGAAATGAACTTTTTATGTACACTTGGCAGGCCAAGACCTACACAATGATATATACATCATGGGTCTAGAACTTATGGTGACGTAATAGTGAAAAAAAATGCAAAAAAAAAATATTAATGACGTATTAGGTTAGTACTAAAGAGGGAAATAATTGTATATTAGAAATAGACATAAACAATGTAAATATTACATTATATTGAAGTATCCATAATACAAAATTCGTTTGATTTGAAATTAAGATTGTGGAAAATAATACAAAATATTAATTGAACGATTTCTGTAAATATTTCTTTTATGATCGCTTCTCAGTATTAACAAATTGAACACCATAGATATATTATGATATTGTAAGATATGCATAGACCTATGCAGATTTTTTCAGTGTGAGGCTAATTTAAAGAGCATCATAAAATATGTAGGCATACATTTGCTTCGGAGAGTATCACAAAATATTTTGGCATGATATTTTGTGAACTCTCCTTCCTGGTCTGAGAGACATACCATGATCCACGGGGGATGATCATAGGGGTTCTGGCCAGTTTGGGCAAGGATTAAAACCCATCTTTCTGCCATCCCTGCAGATGATAGCGGGCTTTATTCACCCCGCCGCTCTGTAGGCATGGCGGACGCGCATCAGCGCCGCCAAGAAACACAAAAACCATATCAAATTTATAAAAAATTGAAAAATGTCACCCACCAAACATTTTGAAGTTTAGAAAAATTGACATTTGTTAATAATTTCAAGTATTGTTTCATAAACTTTTATTTGTAAAAATAAAACGTAAATTCATTTTCTCTGGTGAGTGGCAAAGGGAATAATATCTTGCAGAACTTTTATTGCTCTTTCTGCACAAACATTGCTACGTGGAGTGAGTATTGGAGATGAACTTTGAGACCAATGATTTCGAAGACAGCGCAACCCTTTTGGATAATCATTAACAGTATGGAAAGAAGTTTATATTGTTCAGCTTTGTAATGATGATCACTAAACCAGGCATCACTCCAATGTCCACATATAAATTCACACAATTTCTGAAGGTTCTTTCGTTCATCAGGCATTAGTATGAAAGCCAACAATGCAAAAATTGCTCGAGAGTTCCATCGGGCATTGCTGAGGCCAGGCAGTGCGCTAAAATTAACTTTTGCATTTGTTGAGAACTCAAAAATGCTTAAAAACGCAAATTAGATGGTGCAAAAATTTCTATATCATCTCTCCAATCTATTTCCTGTTTTTCTAAAATTGGAGCACATTTCTTTGTTTTACTTTCAAAATCTTTTTTAACATTTCATAATCTTTAAGTATCTTATTTACAAATGGATAATTTATGTTAGGAGACTCAGTTGAATCACCGAGCAATGCATCACACACGTGTCTAAGAACGATCAAGTATGGGTGTTGACAACCTATAAAGACTGGTGCAGACTCTCCATGTTGAACAAACAGTTTCTGAAGTTTCACCACAACACCAGACTTTGACCCTGTATTAACATTTGTAGTGTCTGACACTATCATCTTTATAGCTGACCATAAGCTATATTCATCTAAAACTTTTTGAATGGCAGATCCGATCGTAGCAGCTTTGCCATCAGGTAAAACTAAGACGGCTAGCCTCACTTTTGCTTCATTTTTAATACAACTACTTGTGTTTTTTTTCTCATAATTTTACCATCAAAATGTAAACTCCATAAGCTATTACGCAAAGTATTTATTAATGTTTCTTTTAGTTTACTTGCTTCTGAATACAGCTCGATAGACACCTGACTGAGAAGGAGTGGCTATTTTTACGCCGGACTTATGCAAAATTTTGCTTACTAATGCTGCTCTTCGAGCTGGTAGTTTCCCAGATTGAACTAATGAAACTGCACTAGAAGTAGATTGCTGTGATTGTTTTTTATGTTTGATCCAAGCTTTCTGTGGATGACTGCATTGCATCAGCACCATCAGAGCTACTTTGAGAATTCTCGTTATCACTTGAATCACTGGAACTTTCAAAACTGCTTTGTTGTTGTTGTGCCTCATTAATTTTGCAAACAATTTTCTGTTTTGACGGATGATTTGTACTTTGACTAGCAATTTTAGTTGTAGTATATCCCGTCTTACCTCCACTTTGAATTTGTATTTCGTAAAGTTTTTTGTCCTCAGCACATAACCATTGACCAGTTTTGTTTGTTTCATCATAACTTATCAAACTGCTCCCGTATGTCACCCACAGGTTTTTTCAAATGAACATCATCTTCTTTTAATTAAAGTTTCAATTTTTCTGCTCACTGATCGCAAAGACAGTATTGGGAAATTTAAAAGCTCCATAATAGCTCTACTTCTTTCCTGAGTGCTGCAATTTTTTCAATCGATATATATAGTATATATAGTAGAGAGAGAGAGAGAATTATGGTATATAGATAGATTTGGGTATAATAAAGATCTACGTTTATATAGATCAGGTATATATTTAGATTCAGGTATATTTATATTTATTTATATAGATCTGGGTATATAAGATCTGGTATATGTAAACATGTGTGGCAAATCTAGGTATATTAATCTGGGCATATGTAAATCTGGGTATTAGGGTAGCTTTGATTTGGTAAATCTGAGTTTATAGATCTAAAAGGATTATTCTGGGTATATAAATTTGGATATCCTTAGATCAAGGTATATGTATTCTGATTTATGTAAATCTTGGTTATGTAGATCTTAGTATATTGGATCTGAAAGATGCAAAACTGGGTATAAGTAAATCTTGGTATATGTGGATCTTTTATAGCATGCTAATTTAAATAAGCAGAAGTATTTGTGATGAATCTTATGGTAAGCTATCAATTGTTAAGTCATCTAATTAAATGAAAAAAGATATTGGTTTCATGGATTATAGAAATTTTATAGCATATCAGTATTATAATTAATGTTTTATGATTTACATTATTTATTGTTGATCATTTTCATCGTATTTTAGTTGAAAATGAAGAATCTCCAGTCTTTAAATTCAATCTGACAGACAAAGACAAGCAATTAATAAAATCAAATGCTGAAAGTGGATGCTATCCTAAAACTTATATTATTTCTTCTTCATCAAATATTTAGAATAACACTAGTTTATTATTGTTTCAAATAGTCACTATATAAATTCACATACAACGCTAAGGAAAAATTACAAAATTATTTGAAGAACATAAGTTGTAATAAAGCTCTCTATTTTCTTAACTTCATGAAGAAATGCATAAAATATGTTTTAGAGTCTAATATTATTAATAGCAAAAAAATATGACATGAAATTTTAACATTTATTGCTCTCAACAACTTAAAGCTACTTACTATTTTTGTGTAGCTATTTTAGTGATAGATTATAGCTTACACTAAAGAAACTATTAATATGTTGAAGCATTAATTAGATTCTTATGATAATCAATGAACGTTGCATTATTTTTTCACTACACAAAATATCAAGAAATGTTTGTTTTTGTACACAAAAATATGAAGATCATATAAATAAAAGGTATTCTGAGTTAAAATTGAAATTATAGAATTAGCATAACAGTATTTGAAGTAAATTAGCGAACAGTTGAATTATGGCTTCTTGCCCAGATCAAATTCGATATTTTACTCTGAAAAATTTACATTTTAAATAATTTCTGTGTTTTTTATTATTGAACGTAAAAGTCCCAAATAATAAAAAGTAATACCACATAATAGCATTCACATTATTAGTTGTTTTTTAATATAAAACAGATAACATTTTAAATCGTCAAACTAAACAATAGTATTAACTGTAATTGACCTACGATGAGAATAGCCAGCGTTTTGTGGTAACTAATTTAGGTAAAAAAGTGTTTTTTTTTAGACAGTCGATCAAATATTAAAAAAAGAAATTCTGCTAATTTCTATACAAATAAAGTTCTCATAGCCATCACATTATTTCATTTTTTGAAATAAATAGTGACGATTTTTTTTTTAATTATAAAAATGTATTTCATTTTTACATACTTAGGAAGTCAAGTAGAAGTGTAATCGAGCAATGATAAAAATATCGTATTTTTTTTACCTGGTATGAATAGTTAAGCTACTTGAAATTTTTTTTTTTGCTAAGAAGCAACAAGTTTGATTCCTTGAGTGTCATTTGTTTTTTTTTTTATTATTTTTTTAATATATTTCTTTTTTTATTATTTTAATGAAAAGTAAATAACAACCAATTAGATTTTTAGAAGTTCCGTTCATAAATAAAAAATATATATATTGAAAATATGTATCAAAGCTGAAAAATAGTCTATCTATGTAAAGCTTTCCAATGGGTACAGCTAGTAAATATTATTATGATCTCATTTTTTACCAAGCAACCATTAATAAACGCATATGCTTGTCATTATTTTATTCAAGAAGATAAACGAAAAGAAAATAGTGTGGAAACACTTTTTATATGTAATTTTGTTCAGTATTGTTATTTAATGGAGAATTTCATCTTTTTATTTATTTATTTGTGTTTTAGTCTGGTTATTTAAAGTATATTTTGTTTAATATTTATAAAATATGGTCAAGATAAATGGTGTATTATTTTCAGTAATAATTTCAAAATTGCATTTCTTATGAATTATAATCAATCTTAATTGGATAAATTTATTGGTAGAACATTGTTAAATTTTAATGTCAAATATTTTATTATTTAGACATTATAAAGTAAATCGAATCTATTAATAGTTTTATTAATTTTAATTTCGTTTCGCCACATGTAATACGTCACAATATTTTCAAAAGTTATACCTAAACATTTTTTTGTATACAGATGTGGGTAAACTATTAAAAACATTAAAAAAATTGTGTACTCATTTTTAGCCCTAAAAAAAGAACAACCTGAAAAAAAAATCAATGGTAAATATTTTTTTCTTTGTAACGACATTTATTATTCAGGCAATAACGATGGACAAAATATTACAATGAAAAATGTTAACGAAAAAAACTGTCTAATCCAACTAATAATAAATTAGCGCTGACAATCATTTGATAAAGTATTAAAAGTTCGAACAACTTAGTATGACTTCTCAGAATCATTGTCCAAGAAAATTGAATACATTTAACAAAGAGAAAATCAAGACAAATATATTGAACGATTAATGCGTGTCAGAAAGATGTTGAGTCGAAAAACACCAGATTTATGAGGACGACAGAACTTCACACAGCAAGTACTTTTATCCAAATTGATTGAAAATCCATATTCTACACAATGAAAAAACAATAAAGAAAAGTGGAACATCAGACAATTTCAAAAGGAGTTGGAAAAAATCCAGACTGAATTTAAAGATCACACAGTATTTTAAAGAAACAATTGTAAAAATGACAAAAACATTAGCTAGAACACCTAAAGAGGAAATATATTTATCAATCAAAGTAGTTGAGATAGAAAACAGTTGAAAGTTTTAACTCTAAATGTAGATGGGACTTTCAAGAATGAAGAGTTTGTGCATCAACATTTTCTCTTCAAATAATCTGAGATAAACGACTACACTATAGCAATACGTATTTATATGAAGTTTTGTGAGAACTTTGCAAAAAGGTAAGTATACATTTTTGTGTTTAAGATACATAGAACGAAAATTCCTAATAAATATTATTGTTGACTAGTGAAGAAAATTGTTCACAAAGTAGTCTCGAATAAAAACTTGATTGACAAAATAATTTCGTTTTATTTATAACTTCTTGCTTTACTTGTAATCAAAATTAGCAAATACAACATTATACCGTTACATTAAGAGATCAAATTAAAGTGCTACAGCAAATTACATTGTCTGTATATATTTAATATTGAAAGATCATTTTATATTGTTTATGACTTTTTATATGTTATTCTGAACATTTTTCTAACTTTATATATCACGACATACTTAAACTTCTAGTGTGTCATCCAGCAAAATAAGTATGTTACATTGTAAATGAAATTCAAAACTGCACAACAAGTCCTTTTGATTTGTATTATATATTTTTTATAAGGAAAAACACAATACACATTATCCTATCATTATCATTAATTGTCTTTTTATTTTTCGGAACGAGAGTGGCATTGACTATTTATAGCAAAAAGACACGGTGAAAGTCCAGAATGCACAATTGGTTGCTATAGAAACAAAAAAAATCTGCCTGAAAACGATGATAATATAAAACACCTTAGTTTTCTTTCTGGTTGATGTTATTAAGATTCTATTTTTGAGATAGTTTCATTTTTATTGTAGCTACATTTCTATGCTCAAATATTACGAAGGGTCGAACCTAGGACCCGTTCGACTATACAATGTCCTTTGAAAAAATTTAATAAATGGAATTATAAATTAATGTATTAATTTTGTTACAACCTTAATAAGCTTTCATTAAGTTTCACTTCGATGTGGCGATGTCAGTCCGCTTTTTCTTGATCCTGTTTTCGTTAAACTTTAGATTGCTGCTAAAAATCCGTATATATCAAACAACTACTTGTACTTTTTCATCCCCACCATAGTCAATAGTGCAATGAGCATGTAGGGAATATTAAGAGATATATCGGAGACATTAACCATAACTCAAATATCCATTGGTCCTTTATGAAGATCAAACCAGGACCCCCAGGTCGACAGTCAAGCACTTTACCGCACGACCATCCGTCCCCTCAAAGGGAGGTGTTTACGACAAGCTTTTTTGTCAATTGATTTAGACACTTGTTGTAAATGTGCGCAAGATTTTACTCTTATTTGAAAGCTAAATACATCAAATGTAAATTTTAGACTAATGAGAATACTACAATATAATTTTTTTGTCTCATTTTTTAAAAAGAACCAGAAAATGTATTTTTTTTTTACGTTATGACACTATAAAAACTTCAAATTGTTTTTAAACAAGCGATTCTACTAATTCCAAACATTAATTAAACATCTCCTAGGTATGTGTAAGGACATATTTAGACACACATTGTTAGATAGTTATATAGATAGACAATTAATTATTGTATTAATGTAGATGTTAGAGGGAATTCCCTGTAGTACGGTGACGCACCTAACGAATGGGTTATTGAACGGGGAAAAGAAAGGAAGGAAAGACACAAACGGTTGACGAGGAAAGAGATAGAACATTGTTTTTTATTTTTTTTTGTTTTAAGTTTGAAGAAGGTAGGGGAATTAGGAAGGAACGGAGGAGCTAGGAAGAAGTATTTATTGTATTAAAAGAATGGACAACTGGTATTTATCGTCGAGACATGATTTAATGGTTAATGTTCATTATTGAATAACTAGTTCTTACGATTATTCAATAAAGTGATTTTGGTTAATAACTGGAGGTGTTATGAACTTGTATAAGTTGTGCAATTAAAGAAAGTAATTAAAAAATAAATATATAAAAGAGACCACCGCATCCATACCCTGACAATTTGGTGTCAGAAGTGCAGACAGATCTTATTTGTCCAGTGAACCCATGCTTTTAACTCAGGTGTAAGCAGTGACAGTTCAATTAGAGAATAAACTATTGTCTACCGTGTCAGAAGTATTTACGAAATGGAAGAAATAATTGCCACAGGCAAACAATTGGGCCTTACTGATAAGGACTTAACAAAGTATATCGAGAAGCAGTGTGAAAGACAAGAACGAGAGAGGAGAGAGATTATTCGAAGCAGAAAAAGGTGTGAAAAAGACAAGACAAGAACGAGAAAGAGAGACAAGAACGAGAAAGAGAGACAAGAACGAGAAAAGAGAGACAACACCAGGCAGAACAACAGGAAAAGGCCAGAGCCCATGAGCTTGAAATGGAAAAGATAAGAGCCACAAATAAAAATGTTGTTCAGCAACTTTCAACACCGGGCCCTTTCAACAAACCACCACCATTTGATGGTACAACAGACATAGAAAGTTTTTTAATACAATTCGAGTTAGTAATGTCTGTTCAGGAAACGGACACAACAAAATGGCCATCTCATCTTATTTCTCTAATCAAGGGCAAACCTCTCTCTTTGATCCAAACCCTACAACCAGCAGAAATATCGAACTACGAGCTATTAAAGAAAGCGCTAACGAAGATTCTGGGCAAGTCTGAGGATACTTATCGGAGACTTTTTCACACCATTAAACCAGATTGTGATTATGACCCCCGACAGTTTGTAGGTACGGTCAAATCGCATTTAGTAAACTGGCTACAATTATCTGGCATTAATAAAGATGACCCTAAAGAAATCATGGAGTTGCTGGTGGTGGACAAGTTCTTGAGAACATCCAGCCCAGAATTGTTCCAGTTCCTGCAAGAAAGAAAGGTGAGAACAGAGGCAGCACTCATCAGGGAACTCTACACATTTCGTGATGCTCATCCCGATCTCCCAGTCAGCAGGACAGATTCACCACAATATACTGCTGCAATAGCGAGTCAACGCTATAGAAGGCTCAGTGTGCCACCCAGACAGCAAAGACCAGAGACCAGGACGTGTTACACATGCGGGAGACCAGGTCACATCGCCCGGCACTGCCATGCTACCTCGCAAACCCAACACACAAATACTGTCTGTCAATCATATACAGGGTGGAGAAATAATCACACCAGTAGACACCGCTCACCACCATCCCCATTACAGGCAAGAAGAAATGAGAGCAGATCCAGACCAACCACCAGACTCAACACGCCAGTCGCCGCTGTATTAAGCCCACGAGGTAAACTCATATTCTTTCCAGCACTGGTCAACAACTGTGTAGCGGAACTACTCAGAGATACAGGGGCAGTCAATATAGTGGTGAGAAAAAGTTTAGTTTTACCCACACAGTTTCTACCATTCGAGGAAGAAATAACACTCGCAGATGGCTCACGGAAACTTTTCCCGACAGCACAAATTAATATCGACACACCATTCATATCTGGGTCTGTTATGGCAACCGTTATGGACAATCCCGTTGCTGACATCATACTTGGCAACCTACCAGACATCCAAGACTGCACTAAGGAGCAAATTCTCCACTGGATCAATGAAAAGGGCATATACAGAAAACCATGTCCTAATGTGAACAGAGAAAGACAAGAAATACCCTCCACACAACCGGACCAACATGTAGAAGAGCAAGATAGATTCCATTAAATTAACTCAATCAAAGAAAGCCATACTGTGACGGTAAATAAACCGCCAATTTTTCAGGACAGAATTGAATCTGTACCAGTTAAAGACACTAAGTGTGCATACAGTTAATGAAGACCATTGTCCTCGTGTGCTATTCGTAGAAGATTAGGGTCACACAAGACCTGTCCTAAAAGACTATCCAACATCCTATGTTTTAATTGTCACTTGAGGGGTCACGTTGCGAGGCACTGTAAAGTTAGGTTTGACATCAAACACAATATGGACGTAATTGTGGTAGAGTTAGGAATATGAGGCCAGCTGTTAGCAACGAATATTTTGATTGGGTTGAAGAGACGAGACTAATTAACTGAACTACCACAGTGACCACATTGAACAATTGATTTTTTTTGTTGCTGTTGTAATGTTGCCTTCTTATTTCATTACATTATTATTTTGCATATCAAATGTAATCACTGATGTAATCACATTTTTATAATTGCATAGTTGTTTTCTTCATATCATGATGTCGCTCTTGTTTTTCCCTTTAATCTGTATTTACCTTAATATTTTCTACGTTGTCCACAATCACAAAATTTACCCATATATTTTTTTCTCTTGCTCTTATCCATTTTGAGGGAGAAAGGTGTTGTTATTTTTTTTCATTAACTCTGAAGGAGCCTACATATAACTGTAGTTGGGAAAATGTCTGCCTTCATTGTTCTTGTAAAAACATTTAACTTCATTTTTTTAATACACAATTAAGGAAAATTAATTTTTTTTGTGACATTAGATTAATTTTCTTTACCTCTGAAGGATCCTACTTTTGTAGGTGGTAAAAGATTTGCCTTCATTGATTTTGAAAAGAAAAATAATCATAAGGAGACTAAACCATACAATCAATGTTTTTTTTTATTAAGATTTGATATATGAGATTTGTGGTAGAGACTTATTTTGATATATTTTGAGACACAGAGATATGAGATAATTTTAATGATACTTATGACGATGAGTATTGAAGAAATGTGTTCATGATTTTTAAATTTAGATTTGTATTTTTGTGACATTTTGTATTCATATTTGATATGGACTTGTACATTTTTCTTTTTGTAATATAATTGTAATACATGATTGTTAATTCTGTATTTAAAAAAAAAAATGCGTACTTTGTACGAATTTTTTTTTACCGAGAGGGAAAGGTGATGTAAGGACATAGACAGACACATTGTTAGATAGTTATATAGATAGACAATTAATTATTGTATTAATGTAGATGTTAGAGGGAATTCTGTAGTACGGTGACGCACCTAACGAATGGGTTATTGAACGGGGAAAAGAAAAGGAAGGAAAGACACAAACGGTTGACGAGGAAAGAGATAGAACATTGTTTTGGTTATTTTTGTTTTGTTTTAAGTTTGAAGAAGGTAGGGGAATTAGGAAGGAACGGAGGAGCTAGGAAGAAGTATTTATTGTATTAAAAGAATGGACAACTGGTATTTATCGTAGAGACATGATTTAATGGTTAATGTTCATTATTGAATAACTAGTTCTTACGATTATTCAATAAAGTGATTTTGGTTAATAACTGGAGGTGTTATGAACTTGTATGTTGTGTAAAGAAAGTAATAAAAATAAAATAATATATAAAAGAGACCACCGCATCCATACCCTGACAGTATACTACTAATTCTTTAACTTTAAGGGAAGTGCATACAAAAGAGACAGAGTATGGGGCTTAAAGGAACTTTAATTTTTTTAAAAGTGTTGTTAACAAAATTGTTATAAGGTATTTTGATTTTTGACTATTATAATTGTTTTCATTTGACGATTTTAAAATGCAAATAAAATTTAATAAAATCAACAATAATTTGAATGATGTTATTACATTTTTTTTTTATTTTGAATGTACGTCATATTTAAAACCACATAAACTATTTAGACGGTGTATTTTTTTAAAGTATCTGAATCTATAATAATGAGGGCAAGAAGCCATGATTATTATTTTATACAGAAGCATTTTTCTATATTCAAATATATCTATATTTACTGACAAACTGATTCCAGATAAAAATACTTGAGGCTGCTTCTATTATATATATATATATATATATATATATATATATATATATATATATATATATATAAGAAGTATGTAATCATTAGGAAGTATGTAATTGCCCTGTTTAAGTTTTAAATACTGTCGATGTAATATTAATTTTAATTAGAAGCAAGATATGGAAAGTGTCATGTAAAAATACCAGATATAAAAATAACGAGAATGGGTTCCAAAAGATATTCTTTTGTTGTATTGGCAAAAAGTTCTAAAACTGAAATGAAAATTATGATAATTGTAATTATTGTTCCCATTAAACTTAATATGTATCACTACAAATTATGAATTTTTTGTATTTGTAGAAATCTAATAAAGAGAATTGTATATTTTTTAACTTTTTAAAAGGTATTCAACCAACACAAGAATTCAAAAATGTAGGTGAAATACAAGTCGGTAAGAGAATATTTAATTACTTTGAAATTTGCAATGTTTGATATGTATTTAAATAAATCATGTTGTTTATTCCTTATCATATATCAACCAGATAATTATTGTTTCCTTTGAATAAATTATGATTCATATTGTTAATTGTTATAAAATAGATTAGATCGTTCTTTAAAAAAACATTTTTAGTATTTTTATGGAACAAGAAATCATCCTGTAATTAGTTTTATTTGAATTTTACTAGTCTTTTGATTCAACTAGTTATCAAAGGCCCGGTACCCGGACCGGCGAGTAGGCACACAGTTGGAGTTGAAAATGGTGATATATATTTTAGCGCGTTAACAATCAGTCTATATACTGCAGTGGCCCCAAGGACATGAACAGATTATTGTAGCCAAAATACATTTGAGAATAGGGACACCTAATAATACATCAAATAAAGTTCATATGTTAAATAGTTCCTCCCAAAGAAAATAATCCTCACTATGTAAACATAAACAACAACTCTTAAAATCATATTCCTTCATAATATTTTAATGGACTCCTTTCCAAACAGTTATTCATTTAATGTTTTATGATGTTCAACATGGCGTATTTAAAAAAAGAGAGACGTGAGTGAGTGCTTGTGTTAAGCAAACGCTACATGTTTAACAGGTGGTTTATTTACTGTTATACACATTGTAGCATAGTACAATTAACTAAGAAAAATTGCCGACCCGGCAGTGCAGAACCTAGGGATTTAGGGGCCCGGTGGGCTTGGCCTCTTTGGGGGCTGCCCCTGCATTTTGACATGAGATAATTTTTTGACGCTTCTCAAGCTTGGTCCCGAGAAGAAAGAATCGTTGTGTAGCTTTTAGCTGACCTTCAATTAAAAACATAGTATTCCATCAATGCAGTTGAGGCCGCAGACGCAGAAAACATTAGGCCTCTTAAAAAGAAAGACATATCAAAGCTTTCAACATTATAGTTCTGTGAAGCCAATGCCGAACCAAGGGATTTTAGGCATCTTCGGGAGCCACTACATTTTGACATGAGATAATGTACTTAATATTTAGTTTAAAAAATATTTTGGGGGCCCTCCTCAAACTGGGCCCCCTCCATACACCCTGTGTGAAGCCCCATCATAAATGGGTTAGTTTGCATTGTAAACGTTGTGTACGGCGCTACTCAAACTCAACCCTTATTCAATTCATTCATGTGACGTAATAGTCAAAAAATGAAAAAAAATGTGACGTATTTTAGGTTAGTAATAAGGGAAATAATTGTACATTAGAAATAGACATATTTTAGAAATAAAACAATTTAAACAATATAAATATTACATTATATTGAGGTATCCATAATTTTGGTTTAAAATTTAGATTGTGAAACAACACAGAATATTAATTAAACGATTTCTGTAAATATTTCTTTTATGATCGCTTAATAACAAATTGAACACCATAGATTTATTACGATACTGTGAGATATACCAGACCTATGAACCAACGTTTTGCTTTAAAATTGTTTTGGAGAGTATCCCAAA
The DNA here is from genome assembly GCA_021962125.1 of Bulinus truncatus. NCBI lineage: Eukaryota > Metazoa > Mollusca > Gastropoda > Planorbidae > Bulinus > Bulinus truncatus. Next base: position 250,639 of record JAGDYQ010000242.1, read on the forward strand.
ATTTTTTGGCATGATTTTGTGTAATCTCTCCTAAGATCGTTTATTGCCCTTTGGTAATGATTGAGGCGGTCGAAAACAGTATTACATTGTGATTCATGTGGCATTCATGATCTTACCTGCCGTATGTTAGTGTACGGTGTTTTGTCACCTCGGCACTAAACATATGGCTGGTCCAATGTCATTTCTGGCAGCCATGTAAGAGACAATTCTTACTCGGCTGGCCAGTTGGTAGCCGGATTATGCATGTTAAAAAGAAAACAGTAAATGTTTCTGCCATCTTTGAATTGTTTGTGCCGCCATCTTGGATGAATTGTATCCGCCATGTTGGATGACAGACGGAAGTAGCGATGACAGACGGAATCCGGAACACATGATGTAAAATTTGTATTATAGATGATGGGAGAAGTCATATACCAACCAAAAATATCCCTCGGAAAAGATTTTGACTGAGAAAGAGTCTACCGAGTTTTTATTTATGTTAATTTTGTTAAGTAGTCACCCAGAAACGTCAAATACTATCTCCGTATCAAAGGGGGCGCCGTTTTCGCTACCTCCCGGAGAAAAGGATCTCTGAATACTTGTTAGTTTGTTTGTTTGTTTTGTTAATTGTGCGATAATTAAGCCAATGAAGGCCATATAATTTTCTACAAAGGTATCTTTGATTTCGGGATAAAAATATAAAGTTTTCAGAATCTTAAAAAGGAATTTATATTTAAAAAATTTATAACAACCTAAAATAGATATACAGATTAGGTGGAGTGAAATCAAACTATCTTTTTTATCATAATCTATTAGTGAAAAAAACAGTTGCATTAAACTATTTACAATATCCGTTGATGTTTACCGGTGCCCCAACCCAGTTGAAGTTTTTGCTTTATTCAACCATTTAATTATTAGCGAAACAACAGTCAACATCTAATTTTTTTAGCCCGTCCCAAGTATCATACTTTCATTTTTTTGTTATCTTTGTAAACAATGAAGCAGTCAAATATGTGATAGGCCTACTTTTGAAATTTCAAGAAAATTAATTATGAAAAACCCGGCTGTAACTACGGTAATTACCCATAAGTTATCAATCAATTTATAATATTCTTTTAAAAGACAGAATCGAATATAGTAAGTTTTAATTATTAAATGATTACTCTACATAATATTTATTAACTAGTTCACAATTTACTACCTACGGAGCTTTACAATTACACTTTTTTAACGAAAAATTCCCTATTCACAGTTTAAGGAACCCATGACTCTCAGATCAGTCTCCAAACTACATCTACTCGTCGTAAGACTGAATGTCCAGTATTGGTTCATCTAAGGATTTACCATGAAATGTTCTCCCAATATATGATGATATTATGAAATACTACTTGCTAAAGAGACATGAAATTGTTTCGAAATTGTCAGCTATTGTTGCTGCCGCCAGGGTGGACTGGGTTGCCGACACCGGGAAGATTCCCGGTGGCCAGACCGGTGATATAATAATCAATAACTAATATGCGGTGATATTAAAGGCAACTACCAAAATGGCGGTCCATAATGTCCAAACCAACAGCGGCCGTACTCTTACGTCAATAAAGAGCCCGTACTAGGGATTCCTGGAAACATGTGCATCAAAGATTAGTGGAACATGAAAACAGCAAATATCACGAGAAGTGTGAAGCTTATATAATGTCTGTAAGTGAAAGAGACATTGATAGCATTTTATTCTCTCAGCAAAATAAAAAATGTGCCAACAAGTTCAAGAAAAGAGACAAGTGCTGGAAAGAGTAATTGAGATTCTGAAAACGTGGTCTTAATTATCGGTCAAAAATGATGCTGCCATTACATTAAACAACGATACAATCGACATGGAAATTTTTGAAATATTATTACTTGTCAAAATTTGACCATATAATTAAAAAAACATCATGAAATGGTTATTGAGAAAGTAATGACAGACATGCATCTAATTTGGCGAATAAGGAGAGGAAATTTGATTACCCTCATATCGAAGACGACATTGAATTATATCATTGTTGCAATAAGAAAAATAATAAAGAAAACCATTTCGGAGGAAATTAAATATGCTGGTATGTTTTCAGTTCAATACGTACAACTCAGGATGTAATTGTGAAGGACCAATGTTCGATAATTATAAGATATGTAACAGATAAAGTTCATGAGCGATTGATATGCATTGCAAACTGTACATCTTCTACTGGAAAAGGTATATTTGAATTATTTCAAGAGAAGCTCATTGAATGTAACATAAATATTGAATATTGTGTCGGTAATGCTACAGATGGGGCAGCTAATATGCAAGGACAATACAATGGGTTTACGAAATGGCTGAGTGACGTTGCACCTCATCAAATTCATGTATGGTGCTACGCACATGTATTGAATCTTGTTCTCAGTGATACCACTCAAACCACAACCTCTTCAATTAGCCTATTTCAACTGCTTAACGCATGTGCGGTGTTCTTTAGATAATCGTATAAAAGAATGGATGTTTGGGTCGATCACCAACAGAAATCTAGACACCAAAGATTAAATGTTATTGGTGAAACGCGATGGTGGGCCAAAGAAAGTGCGTTAAAAAAAGTATTTGGAAATTTTGATGATCCAAATTCATCATTGTTCATTGAATTGATTTATACGTTACAAGAACTAGCAGCATCGGACGCATTCAATGGAAAAATCCGGGATACAGCTCAAACTTTACTGGATAAGTTTATTAAGTTTGAAACGGTTGTCACTGCAAAACTATACCTAAGAATATTCCAGCACACAGGATCGCTTTCTAATTATTTACAAACTGCCGGAATGGATGCACTGCAAGCATACCGTAATTTAGACTGTACTGTTAAGTTGTTAAAAAATATTTCAAGAGATTTCGATGGTGTTCTCGACAGTGCAAAACGATTTGCGTCCTGGGCTAATAACAAGTTGGAAGAAGAAAATGTTGAAATTACCATTGAGGAAAATTTTGTAGAGAAACGTTTACACAAACCAAAAGTGATGTCTGATGAGAGAAAAACGCACGAAGTAGTAGGAAATAATGCAGCGGACAGATATCGCATTTAAGTTCATAATTGCATCATGGACAAAATTGTAAAAACTATTGAAAAGCGATTTGAAAGTCACGATTCCTTGTTCGCAGATATTGCCTGTCTTGATCCACAGAACTTTGAAGATATTAAACAACAAGGTTTGGCTACATCAGCGATGCAGCGCCTTAGTAGTATTCTCGTTAAATTCGATGAAAGCGCCACAGCGACTAATCTCAGAGAAGAGCCAACTGACTTTGCGCAGAAATGGGACAAATTTAAAAATTCTGTCCCCGACGAATACCTTCTCCAAATGTTCGATGATTCAGTAGAGGTCAGCGTCAGTGAAAGTGAAGATTCGCCACATGAACACTGGGACGACCAAGTTGTGGATAAAAGTGAGGAACTTCGAAAATGTAAATTTTTAAAAAAAATGTCCTGTTTGCTGCTTTTCTGTACTACATAAATACAGTTTCTATGGGCAAACATACAAGCATCTCTTTAGTGCATATAAACTTTTATTGACTCTGTCGTCTACCCAAGTAGCTTGTGAGAGATCTTTCTCTAAATTGAAATACATTAAGAATCGCTTGCGAAGCTCATTGTCATCTACACACTTTGAAGCTTTTATGCTTATGTCAACAGAAACCGATGTTTTAAGTGAACTGAATAATGACACAATTATAGATCATGTAGCCGAAATGGCACCCGGCTTAAAGAAGTTGCTAATACTATAAACACCAATAACACCATCACAGTGAGTCCGAATAAATTGATTTATAACTTGAGTTGACGCATTCTTAATATTTTATATATAATTATAAATTATATATGCGATTTATCGTTTTTTTGTTATTGCATAATGTAATTTGTAAAGTGACCCATGACTTTGGAGGTCACTGTTGGGTATGGATGAAAAAATGCACAAAGAAAATAAAAGTCATGAAGTTAGGGCCGCTTTTTGTTTTTTTCCCGGGCCGCTTGAACTCCCCAGTCCACCCCTGAAATAAAGCCTTTTTTACGCGTCTTATTTTAAATCTTAATTAAACGTCAAATTACGCTTCTTAAATAAACAGAAAACCTTATTTTAAACCCGGACAAAGCCGGGTACTTGCAACTAGTTTTAAAATATGCCAAAAGAACTCTCAATAACGTGATTACTGTAAAATATAAATTAATTATAATTTCTTTCAAATATTAAATTTAAGAAATAAATCAAATGAATTATGAAAATGATACATATAAACTAAAATGAATTACAAAGTTAAAAAAGTTCAACAAAGTTAAAATTTTAGGGGGGGGGCAGACTGGAAATTCAAGGGGGGGGGGCGCCGCCACCCCTTAAACGTTTTAGGGGGGGGCGCTGCCCCCACTGCCCCCCCCTGCTCCGCCGCCAGTGGCCGTACCGTTCGTACCGTCACAATAGGTGAAGACAGTTGATTAAGTTGTGGATACAAGGGGATGATGCAATACTGCTTCGCCAGAAAGCGAGGACATTATGAAACTGAACAACAGGCGCCGTCAAATAGTTTGCTATTTCCACTGCCATCTGAAATAAATGTTAAAAAAAATTAAAACACAACAGTACTAACTGCTAGTTTATAAAACATTTCATTATAGTACACAGTATATATATTTAAAAATATTTTACTGCAAACTGAGCGGTCTAATGAAAACTGTTTCAATGCCAATAAATTAACATAGAATACCTTATTAGTACTGAATTAGTGCTGAATTCTCAGCTCATTCACAGCTCCATTCGCAATCGCTTACATCGGATATCTTCAGAAACATGTTCACTGACTAGCTGTGAATCCGATAAATCAGCTTTAGACAAGATGAATAAACGGGTCTTTGCTGACTGTCAAGGCCGCTTTATCAACTATGCACAGTAGGCACTGTGCCCATGGCTTACGGACTTTTCAAGGACCTACGAAAGCCAGAACATAAAGTGAAAACAAGTTCAGAAATCCAATAAAATGTAATAATGTTTGTATTAAAGTAACTATGTATAACTGTGTGAGATGGGCACATGAGCAAGCCAAGCTGCAGTGCTTTAGATCTGTAAATTACAATATGTTAACTTTTCGGCTCTTTGTCTTAGCGAAGTCACATATGACGTCCTCAATTTTCATTTCCATCATCAATTCCTTTTCAATTTAAAGTAATGCCAGGGAGGATAGTTGTGTTTGTCCCATCGTTGACCGAAGATACGTTTTTATCAATTTGAATTTATAAAAGGAACGTTCCCCTTCAGCACTTGTTCCAAAAATTGAAAGATAGATCCGGAAAGCAAAATTTACATTTGGAAAACTTGTAACCAACCTATTCTGTATTTGTGCTGTAAGAATTCCAGCCTCAGTTTTCTTGTCAGCAAACATCCGTGAGAACAAAAGAAATTCATTAGTAAATGCCTCTTCCAGATCTGATAAGTATATCTCAATTAGTGACTTGGCTTTCGAAACTGTTTGATCAGTTGACAGAGATCTGTCCAGAAGAAAGTTGAACCTTTCATATTTTCCTATCTCAGTAATATGTCTATCTATGATAACATAAGGAAACTGAGTACTGAATTTTTCACTAGGACTCAAACCTAAAACCGGATCATTATCATCCTTAACTTCATCATGAAATCGGTGCAGGCCTGTTGCGTGCGGGTGGGAGGGGGCTGGGGGGGGCGGCCCCCCCCCCCTGCGTTTTGTCTGGCCCCCTCTGCTTGTTTGTTTTACTTAGTAATATGTATTTCCTGCCCCCCCTCCCTGCTATTGCTCTGGCCCCTGCTGTAGAATGCCAGGCCCATGCTGTAGAATTTTCACGCTACGGTGCTAAATCGGTGTCGCTGGCGTTTGCGTTGTGTACATTCTTTATAGTCCGTGTGTGAGAACTCTTTTGCTATACCTTCGTACATTTCTAATTTATCGCGTGTATCATGAAAGTTAAAAACATGACTGTCATACATTTTGATGATGGTCGTTAACTCAATTCAAGGCTCCTGTAGAGAATTGTTGACTATATACATTTTTTGGAGCAAGTCTTTCCAAATCGCACACATTAACGCTGTCTCGAAATGGTCCAACTTCTTTATGAGTGATTTGGCTTCATGTACAGATGCTGGTGGTTGACGTTCGCTTGTAGCAACATCAGATAATGCTTGTCGAATTGCCTTATAATTGGCATAAAAAGCTCTAGTAGCGTTACTTCGTGCTGATCACCTTATTGATGATAGCTCTTGCAACATAAAGGTTTTTTCTTTTCTCTAAATATAGCTTGTACTACCGAATAAATCCCACTCATATTTCTCGCAATGTCATAGGACTGCGATCTGAAATTGCCGATATCTATACTATGAAGTCTGAGAGTACTCACCAACAGATCGAAAAGGTATTTACCATCGTGTTGTTCAAATGGAATGAATTGAAGAAAACGCTCTACAACAGTTCCAATTTTGAGAACATAGCTAACAACAACTGTCAACTGATCCACATGACTAATGTCATGAGTGGAATCGATACTCATTCCGTAATATTTAGCATTCTTAATTTCAGACAGTATCAGCATAAATACTTTGGATCCCATTAACTCAAAAAAATTATCACATATACTGGCAGAAAGATATGATACATTCCACTTTTCCGGGTTTCCATGTCTCTAAATATGTTTTTTTTAAAGGGATCGAATTCAGGTATAAGGTCAATGCAACCAAGGTTATTTCCATTGTTATAAAAGTTATTTAAATGGCTGTCACCGCGAAAAGCTAACCCTCTTTCAGCAAGAAATCTTATCACAGCAACTATTATCTTGAGAACATCAGTCCAGTATTTGCACAATATTTGCTTCTCCTTTGCAGTTTTTCGTCAATTCTAGATGTCTGTTGACATTCTAACATCCTTGACTGAGCAGCAATGTGACAACTTCACAATTTGTTAACGTTCTATCAAAATATTGTTTTTGCGTGCATATCTGATCTGGTCACCAAATGGTCTACCCTTTAATGTAAAATCTGACTCCAAATTTTGTGAAGGAAGATGTTCAGCATAATAACTTATTAGATCTGCAGTTATCTACCAATCAGCTGGATCACTTGAATTACTGTATTCTTTATCATGCTTCAAACCGGCATCTCCTACTGACCCTAATATACAGTCTGAGCCTGTAGGCAAATCAATGACAGCAGCATCAGCATGACCCATAACAGAATTTGCAGATACCTTTTCCTTTGTAACACTACTTTCGGTTGTTTCACTTTTTTCAGCACAGTCCGGCAACATTATTTCTGGTATTGTGGGATTGTTGGTGTAAATTGTGGCCGAAGGAGTAATTGAAATGTCATCATCACTAGTATTACTAGTGTTACGATCACAGCACCCCTCCCCCCATATTATGTTCCCCTCATCGCCACACCTGTGGTCAGAGTAGCACAGTTTAAAGTGACCGAGATCAAAGCCAAATTGGACTCCGGTAAAACCTCCGAGTCGGCTTTGATGTCCGAAACGCCCTCCCCCTATTCTTCTCCCGAGATCAAAGCACCACTGGACTCTGGTCAAACCTCCCGAGTCAGGTTTTGATGTCCAAAACGCCCCTCTCCCCTATCCCAGAAGTTTTTAAGTGAGTTAGTCAGTGTTAGATTGGAGTTTGGACAGTGTGAGATTAGAGTTTGAGAGATACAGTCGTGCAGTCACGAGTAGTTTTGAATAAAGTGCAATATTTTATATTTCAAATTAATAAGTGTTGACTTATGTGTGTGTTTCACTGTGTGTTTATTGATAATCTACGAAAGAGCCCCGTAACAACTAGTTTTACCAGTAATGCAATCAGTGTCTCTGCTCATAAATTGCAGCAACGAACCCCGAATATTTTTCAATGCTTTTTCTTTCCCATCCTTTTTCTTCCGCTTCCCAAATCCACTCTCAAGTTTCCTCTTTTATCCATCAAAAATGGTTTTTAAAAGTAATTTTGTAAGAAAAAAGAAGCACGCGATTAACGATAAACAACGAATGCAAAGCGCATGATGTAACATCGGAATTACTACGCCATCACTGCATAGAGTCTGCATAGAATAATTAACAAAGCGGAAACTTTATTTAGATTTCAAATCTCAAAGAAGTGCGGGTGCATTTTTGAAAAATATTAAAAATGAAGTCAGGGAGGGCCTACGACTTTGAAAGTGCCCATGGCCTACGATGACCTTAAAACGACCCTGCTGACTGTATGGCATTCTCCAGAATTGTGGTTGCTTCTGACCGTGGAATCAATAATTTGGAACCTGGATCAAGCAGCTGATGCAGCTTGATGTGATCATTTACAGGATCATTTACAGGAAATCGATGGTCAAGCTGGTTGAGAACTGATAGCTTGTTCATTCTTATCTTGTCATCATCAGCATTTGATGCAGTGCAAATCTTTCTTATGCGCATTTTCACAAGTGGAATAGTTGATAAGGTTGGCATTGAAAAGCTGATGAGATCTGTTAGGTCTTGAAATGGTTTCAGAAAGGTAACGAGTTCACTTAAAAATTCAATTATATCTTCACGGAGACAAATATCAACTCGACCAATACGCTTGAGAGTATTTTGAACCTTTCTTTGCAAGTCAAGTATAGACTGATAAGAGTCAACCTTAATAAACTTTGAAGTTTTCATTATATTTTCAGCACCATCATGGCAGCTAGTTATGAACAGTATGTTGTGATCAACAGAAAAGCTTTTCAAGACAGAACTGATATGGTCATCAAGGTCATGTGCAGCAAGATTAAGTAATGCGATGGCTAATCTAACGGCGGACAAAATACGGCGGCTAATGTGGCGCGGCGCATATTTTTCGGCGGATTTACGGCGGACGAAAATTTGGCGGCGCAGCCTATTCGGCGCGCCGTGCCGGCTGAGGGGACTACTTATGCGGGTTAAATATATTGCGCAATAGTGAAGTATATCGGTTTAATAGTATTGATATATATGTACTTATGTTACTGACTCTTTGTAAAACCAATGTATACTTATAATCAAAAGAGAAAAAAAATGTTTCAATAATCATTTATTGAAAGCATAATTTGGTGAAAAATAAAAAAAAAATATACAAACATTTGTGCTGGGTCAGCATAATAGCTTTTGTGACGCACATGCAAAACTTATTTATCACCAACCACATCCAATTTTTAATTGCGAGAATCTTAAAATAATTTTGCTAGCCAATAATTCTAAGCCTAGCATCACGACTCACAGGACATAATATCCAAGCTTTGACGTAAATGTGAGAAGCAAACAAGCGGAATTCTTGCAATATGTGAATGTGTGAGCTAGAACTGATTTCTAAACAAGTACATCTTGAAGCAGTATATCACTTTCGCCATCCAGCGAGCCATATGGTAAGCCCCTAGCTCATGAAAGTGGTACGGTTACTTGCTTACATTGACGCCAAATATCAACAAGCAAGTTTTTATCATCTCTCTGTAAACTTCACGTGGTATGTAACTTGAGGCACTTGACAGACTGTCTTGCAGGAATGACACAACACCGTGTTTGTGTTCCACCAATAGCGGATCATCTAGTCTCGAATCCTCTAGTGGACTATACAGCTGCTGATCAACCTTAGGCCAAAATCGTTTAAAACGTTTGAACAGTGGAATGTTAGGGTTGTTTGTGAAGGCATAGAGAAAAAACAACTCCAATGATCAGTTCATGCATATGATGTCGGCATGGAAAATGTAACAGCTCCTCTTGCAACTATTTACATGTCCCTTTAGTAACACCAGTGTTGACGGATGTTGAAAACACATACCAATAATCTCAGATACTTCTCATAGCTTTAACCAGCTGTATTGTTGCATTGGCTTGTGCCTTTCCAGTTTCGTTAGGTACTTTAGTTAAACCTAAAATCTTCTCAACTTCTTTCCCAGTTACAACTGCAGCTAATCTGTCTACGTGTGACTGCGGCTCAGGATTACCTGTAGTTTTCTGTATTATCTTTTCGTCCCAGTGAATGACCCATGAGCATTTACTTCTAAATTGAAATTCTGATTTCAATTTTTTTGTCTGTTATCGAACCCTCTGACATGAATCTCAATATCAAAATCGTCGTCATCTTTGCCTTCATCCTCACTTTCGCTGTTGCTTGTAGACCAAGTAGTAACAGTTGCCTTCTGATGTCTTCAACTACTGTTTGATTTTCTTTGACTGCTTTTCTTTTTGAAGATCGTTAACAGTTACCTTAATGCTTTCGGATATTGTCTTCTTCAGTAGCTTGCGATTACAGAAAACCATTTTCATGACCCAAGGTTAGTAAGACATTATACCCATACATCGCTTTACGGCCTAGATACGTTCCACGAAATTTGGCCGCTAAGCGAAAAGCCGTATAAGGAATAAATTATTCTAGTACAAATCCAGTGCTTTTTTTTGTGCCGGTACGGCGTACCGGCACCTTTTTCAATGTGGGGAAAATATTACTTTTCTTGTATTCTCACGTTTACTATTCATTTATTATATTATTAATTTGGTAAAATTGAATTATTTTAAAATTGCGCGCAATAAAAATTAAAATATAAAATGCGAAACAGCGAACTGGTAGTTAAAAGTTAGGCAATCCATCACTGAGTAAAAGCCACATGTCTGCACGTTACAAACACACGGCACCGCATGAGTTGAAAGAGTACATTGCTAAAAAAAAGTCTGAGTTCTACGTCACACATTCACGGAGTTAAAAAAAAAACGGCGCGCGACGACCGCCAGTATAAAAATAGTCTGGGGAATTAATTACTAAATGCGAGTATATTTGGTGCGCATTTTGTTTATCAATTATTTGTCGTGATTATTTAATATTTTTTCTTCGTCGTGAGTATTTACTATTTCTTCTTCAACTGCACACATTTACAGATTTCTTATTATTGGTAGTGAGTATTTAATATTTTTTCTTTGTCGTGAATATTTACTTTATCTTCTTCAACTGCACACATTTACATACATTCGCGTGTGGAACGAGACAACTATGCCTCGATCTGCCCAAGACAGCTTTCATGTTTTGCCTCTTTACCAACTCTTAGTTGTCTTAGATGGTACCTCCCCCCGTTAAACGCTCCTTCCCCAACCCTACACCCCCATTCCAACAGTTCTTTTTGTTTATAATTTATCATGTTTAACATGACGTATTTAATATCTATATACATAATCGTCTAAGATACTCGGCCATACGTTTGACAGACCTTCACACAGTGCGGTGTATATGATGTTCATGGTGATTCTACCATCATAAGTTTCCTGGTGGACATCAGAAAAGGATCCACACATTTTTAGATTTTGACAGGCTCCACAAACACCTCCTCCCAATTTATGACAGACTGTCAGATCTTAACCTGCTAAAAAGATGTGAAAGAGGTGCGACTCAGAACGCAAACGAGTCTCTTCATAACATGATTTGGTCCAGGTGTAACAAAACCAATTTTCACAGTAAAGCTAAAGTGGAGTATGCTACATTAACAGCTATTGCTGAAAACAATTTTGGCCCCTTTTTTTCAAGGCAATTTTTCTCCGACATTAGTGGTGTCAATATTGATAAACTATGCGTTTGGACAATGCTAAAGCTTCTGCTGGTGGAAAAGCAAAGAAAATTCAACAGAAAAGAAAGCAGGGCTTATTAAGAGCTGAGCAGGAATGCAGAAAACAACATGGAACAACTGGATATGCTTCTGGACTGTTTTAACTTTTTTTTTTAAGGTTTTTAAGCTTTTTTTCTACATTTTTGCGTTTTTCTTAAAATTAGATTTTTTAATCTTAAAATTCTTATAACTTTTCTATTAATGCATATATTGTTATGAACATTTCCAGTTTTGTAACTTGATATAATAGCTACAGTTTCTATTTTGTAGTTTTTTATTTTTTGTCACAGATTTTTATATTTAAGGGTAAAATATATGATTTTTCAGTATTTTTCTCTATATTTTAGGGTACTTCATGAAAATGATAAAATAAAAAAAAAGTGAGCTATATTTAAAAAAAACTGTAAAATAGAAAGTGTTAAGGAGATGTTTCTAAATATAATAACCTAATTTTTTTAAAAATTGTATGTATCATTATTTAGTTATAACACTGTTATTTTTGTACACGATTCTAGTAAAAATCCAAAATGGCCGCCATTGCCATGGCAACCATGTCATGTTTTAATAAAGTGTTAGTATTTTTTAAAATGTCTTTGGCTACTAATTATATGTGTACAATGTCCTTTACATTAGCTACAAATTTAAGGAAAAAAGGTCCATTCTGTAGTACTGGCCCTTAATGGCTGAGTTAATTCCTTGAGAAACTTTAGCGTAACATTGACGTCAGGGTCGTTTTCAAGGAGGATGTTTATTCTTTGTTCGAAAGAAGGAAATGTTTTCGACAAATTTTTTGATGTTAACTGTTTGTATACAACAGGCCGTCAGGCTTGTACATGGGAATGGGATTCCAGCGGGAACCTCATGGGACGTTTCCCATGGGATGGGACGGGATGGGACAGCACACATTTGTATTTTCCAAGTCACATGGGACACGGCATGAGACAGAGTAGCCGCGTCATGGCGACTTGATGTGCACCTGAGCTAACCCAAATTTGTTAATTTTTAAAACCTTTAATCCTTCTTTTTCATTTAAATATGTATTGCGTAATCTGTTCTTTATCTTGTGATAAAGATAACAGATAATAAATAAATACACATAACCTTTTATCATATAAGATGGTTCGTTTGCATTTTGGTGCGTCACGCCCAAGGAAGTGGTATAAACAACTAGATGGAGCGCAAGCTATTAACACCAGTAGTACGGCCTGATTTTAAGAGATGGCCATACCAGTGTCATCATCAGCAGCAGAACGCTTGTTTAGTGCAGTAGGATTGCTGTTGAGTAAGTTACGACAACGGATGTTACCAGCTCTCGTTATAAACTCTGTGTATATCAGATTTGCACGTAAGATGAAAATTATGGAAAAGCTTTAGGGATTACCTGGAATAACTGAATTGGTAGATGTCGAGGATCCCTATGAGGGTATCCTTTGGCTTGTATCTAGAAGTATGAGGGCTGACTCAGTGATGACCCGTATTTTTATTTGTGTTTCTGCCACACACTCTCTCACCAGTAATTAGACGTACAACACAGCACGATAATCAATTTGACAAGTGTGTATAACAACAAGATATATTTTATTTATACAAAGGCACCAGTCCGTAACAGGGATCCGGTGGCTGTTAAATAATAGAGCAAAGGTAATCCAAAAATGCAGCAAAGAAAATAATAATCCAATATAGATGAATGAACAAAGGGACGTTATCTCGATCTCTCTCTCTCTCTCTTATCTAAAAAAAAACACTCAGTCGAAAGTCGACCGGATACGACTCGGACCCTCGGTCGAAATCCATCAAAACTATCCTACATTACTCACATACCCTTTCTTGCGTGACCTCCTGACCAATCATCTAACATCTTTTTCTGTCAAATCAGGGGGTGGAGCCTAGATGGGGGGTGGCGGTGGAGGTACGTCATACCGACAAAAGACGAGAGTAACTGGCCATCGAGCGGGTCTCTGTCCCTTTGAAGATAGCCGACCGGAGAACAGGAGTCAGGGAGAATCCCGAGTAGAATTTAACGTCTTTTCGTTAGTTTCTTTAACCCTCGTCGGGAAGCGGCTTTTCATGGTATGACACAATTACGGGGGTGGGGTAGAAAGGGTGGTGGGCGGGAGAACTGGAACGTATATTATTACACGTAGCTTATATCTACTGATATTATTGACAGGGGGGCGTGTGATGTAAAGGGGTCGTAATAAAGGGGATGGTTTAGACAAATTAGTCACAACCCGTGACATTTCACCCCGACCTTAATCGAAACCATAGGGATGACGACACCGTAGTAGGGTGAGGCCATTACATAACATGAAGTTTATCTCCTGACAAATTATAAAAGTATCGAGTCCTTTCCATAACGTTAGGACTAGAACAAAGGGTGAATTAACCCGGGGTTATACATAAGCATAAGTGCCTTATTATCCTGTAAATATCTTTGTATAAAAATGCCCCAGACCAAATGGAGGGTCAAATTGGAATAACACAAAAAGAAAACTTATTTTAATAACTCTGACCACAACATAAGGGATAGGGTCAGTGGGTAAAAACCTACATATTTAAACAAACAAAAAAAAAAAAAACAATTTCAACGACGTATAGCATGATTGTGCCAGCCGGACATAAGGTCTGGCCAAGACAAATTGGTCCAGTGATAAAAATAGAGAACACTCTTTCTTTCGAAAGGTGACACTTAAAACAAAATCAGTTGTATTAGTAAACCTACATTGGCGGTTACCATATACGAATAGATAGAACAAGATAGTATCCCTTTGAAGGGATGACTTTACATTTATAGATACAACAGCGTTACAACATTAAACCTGTAATAGAGAGGAGAACATGCATAATAAATATAACAATTGACATAACTGCAATCGCACGAGATTCGCTCACTCCAGGCAAGCCATCCAATAACCTCTCTAAGAGTGGCCCTTTGTGAGTGATCTCAAACCGACGTAGCTGTCGACGAGGTTTGTTGGGCACCGACTCATCAGATATGCCCCCCACGCCTAACATGTCCCTTTTACCTGGAGGAATATATTGCCTAGCTTTATTAGGGCCCGAATCCTCCCCATTGGGAAATACTCCGTGGTCTACACGTAGATCGTGGCTTACATTCTCCATTCTCCCGCGCCTACTTCTACTCGCGGGTCGTGTTGTAACCGGTCTTTCGGGAGAAAGGGATCGTCTTCGAGGTGGCCCCTCTTCTGAGGTGACATGTTTGGTGGCCCTAGGTGGGTGTCTAAAAAAAGATCTACTCTGACTTGGAAAAACCTGAGGAGTTATCCGTCCCGTCATATCACCGTCTCTACTACAATCGTCCGTCCGTGATTTAACCACCGTCGGGGTCGTCGTCTGTCTACTTCCCCTGCTCCGTTTGTCACACCATGAGCCATTGTGCCCTTCTACTTTCCCCCCTAGCTTCACCCTTCAACTTAGAGCCCCATGGGTTCCCCGCTCTCCTGACTGGGCCCCTGGATTCTCCCTGGACATGATCAAACCACGACCCCCTGGTGCATTTGGTTTGACCCCTAAACTTCTCCTTAGAGTCAATACGCCTGGGTCCCTTGACCTCATCGGCATGACGATGATCCCTGTGGTCTACTGGATAAGACCAATGGGCCTTGGCGCCCTTTACATTACCAATAACTAAATCCACTATTGGATTTGTGAGGACCATAGCCTATAAAGGGCCCCGATAGTAGTCAGAGTCTACATAGACGGTGGCTATTGGGGCCTTGCTAACGGTGCCGTCAATATATTTGTATTGGGCCCAGCGCCCCGTCATCGCTCCCTCTCCTACCAGGGATTCCTTCACGGCGGCCCCTGAACAACCTGAGTCCCTTAGGACTTTAACCCTGAGGCCATTTACACGGCCCTCTATCACTGGGAGATTTTTCTCCCCAGCTCCTACTTCCACCATTGCCCCCATAGGTATGGGCCCTACCCCTCTAGCAAGGGGCGCATTTCTCTGCAGCCTACATGAGCAGAGCGATGCACTGGGGCCCCGCACGTATAGCACACCGGCTTAGCATTAGTCGGGTGACTGAACACCCTGTTCCCGTTTACTGGGGCCCTCATCCTATCTTTAGGAGCCTCCCTCCTGTCATCTACCTCACTTGTTGGGGCCCTTTCGGCCTCAACCGCCTCTCCTTCCCTGCTTAAGGAAGACTCGCGGCCCTTGCCGTGGCGAGCTTCCCTGTAATTTTTTGCCAGGGCGAGCATTTCGTCCCATGACCCTGGTTTCCGCTCTTTTAGAAATACATGTAACCCACTAGGGGCCCCGTCCAGCAACTGCTCCCTGAGCAGGAGGTCCATTAGGCCATCAAAGGTAGGCTATGTCCCACTGAGCTCAACCCACCTCGTCAAGAGATCCGCTAGACGTGCACCAAATAGGGGGTAGGTCTCCCCTCTTTCTAAATGGGCCCCCCTAAACTTACGTCTAAAGCTTTCCTCCGTATAGTCGTATGACTTTAGGAGGGCAGCCTTCAGTGAGTCAAAGTCATTTGACTCGTCAGCAGTCCAGCGGGTAGCTGTCGTCAGGGCCCGTCCCGTGAGTAGTGATGTCAAGCAGGGGGCCCACTCATGTCTCTCCCAACCCGCGGACATAGCGTATCTTTCAAACCTACGAATGTAGGCGTCTATGTTATCCGTCTCGTCAAGTTTGGGGAGTTTGGGTTTGGAGGATGTCGTTGTCTGACTGCTTGGAGTTGGGCTTGCCGGCCCCACTTCCCTCTCTAACCGTGCTAGGGCCACCCTCTCATCAGATGCTAATTTAGCTGCCTCCCGATCGGCAGCTATTCTCGCTAACTCTACCTCTTTATCTCTTTCATTCTTAGCGCGTTCGGCTTCTGCTTCCCTTTCAAGTCTAGCTAACTCCACCTCTTTATCTCTTTCATTTTTAGCGCGTTCGGCTTCTGCTTCCCTTTCAAGTCTAGCCTCTTCCACCTCTCTATCCCTTTCGCATTCAGCGTGTTTTATGGCCGTATTAACATCGCACCCCAGGCCTATGACGTACTGCAGTACTCCTCCATAGACTTCATGGTTGGTGACGTTAACACGAGCCTAAGATAAGTAACAACCCAGATAAAGCTCGCCGTGCAGCTTAACACACAGTTAGAGCACTCAGAAATGATCACAATCAAAAGAAGTGTATTAAAATGGCTTACCTTAACGCTTCCTCCCTCCTTTCAACAGAATAGGAAATAGCTTCCACCGTACACAATCTTACACACATGCATAAAGTCTTTAGTCTAAATGTTATTTATTCGCCGATAACAGTCCGGCTTTTCTTTAAACTGTCTTGTTGACTTCGTCTGTACTTTCAGACGGACGACGTGAGTACGCGTGGTGCTTACTGCTCCCGTTTCAAAACGGCCGAGTCCGATGAATGACTGGCCTACTGAAGAATTGTGGACTTCTGGTTTTCTGTCCGACGATGCACGTGAGTAAACGTAGCGTTTATTACTCACGTTTTAAACCGGCCGAGTCTAATGAAGAACTGGCCTGAAGACTTGTGAACATCTGGTTTTCTGTCCGACGATAAACGAGTAAACGTGGCGTTTATTATCCATTTTATACCGGCTGAGTCTGATAACAATCTGGTCACATGAGAATTGTATATTAAGCCCCCCGAGTCTGTAGTTGAGTCAGCTTCAGATTATTGCAGAATACTACTCAGGTGAAGGTTCGATCCCCGAACGAGCCACACAGATGTCGAGGACCCCTATGAGGGTATCCTTTGGCTTGTATCTAGAAGTACGAGGGCTGACTCAGTGATGACCCGTATTTTTATTTGTGTTTCTGCCACACACTCTCTCACCAGTAATTAGACGTACAACACAGGACGATAATCAATTCGACAAGTCATGTGTACAACAACAAGATATATTTTATTTATACAAAGGCACCAGTCCGTAACAGGGATCCGGTGGCTGTTAAATAATAGAGCAAAGGTAATCAAAAAATGCAGCAAAGAAAATAACAATCCAATATAAATGAATGAACAATTGGGACGTTATCTCGATATCTCTCCCTCTCTCTTATCTCAATCAGAACGACATAAATCGACTCTCTCTCTCTCTCTCTCTCTTATCTAAAAAAAAACACTCAGTCGAAAGTCGACCGGATACGACTCGGACCCTCGGTCGAAATCCATCAAAACTATCTTACATTACTCACATACCCTTTCTTGCGTGACCTCCTGACCAATCATCTAACATCTTTTTCTGTCAAATCAGGGGGTGGAGCCTAGATGGGGGGGGGGGTGGCGGTGGAGTACATCATACCGACAAAAGACGAGAGTGACTGGCCATCGAGCGGGTCTCTTCCCTTTGAAGATAGCCGACCGGAGAACAGGAGTCAGGGAGAATCCCGAGTGGAATTTAACGTCTTTTCGTTAGTTTCTTTAACCCTCGTCGGGAAGCGGCTTTTCATGGTATGACGCAATTACGGGGGTGGGGTAGAAAGGGTGGTGGGCGGGAGAACTGGAACGTATATTATTACACGTAGCTTATATATACTGATATTATTAAAGGGGGGGGCGTGTGATGTAAAGGGGTCGTAATAAAGGGGATGGTTTCGACAGTAGAGACAGTCGATCAGCAGGAAATCGATTATGTGCTGAATGTCCAGAGTGACTCAGAAACAAAATAAGAGTGTTAGAAAGACACTAAATTGTCGTATTACGGTATTTCGTATTACGATTTAACTTTTTTATAAAATAGTATTGAATATTCACAATATCAAATTTATTAAATTCTGTCGTTTTTCATGTTTGTGTATGTAGTCCAATCCAGTAGACACTAAGCTTAAACTTTCAGAAATTTCTTATTTTTATTTCAACGGCATTTCATAACGTTAATACTATCATGGGAATCCCATGGGACGGGACAGACAAAAATTACCAAGGGATGGGATAGGATGGGACAGAAAAATCTGTCCCGTGGACAAGCCAGAGGCTCTGCCTCTTCATCAAGTGCCGGTTCTGCTTGCAACTGAATGAGTCCCTCATATGAAAAGGGTTTCCTATCAGCTTCAAGTAGATCAAGCAAGGGCTCGATTTACCGCTGGATCAAGCACATCACATTCGTTCAAACCTTCAAAGCCGAGATCTTCTACTAGATCCGAAATATTTTGCCTATTTTCAGGAAGAACATTAACTTCTGTATCCAGTGCCGAACCTAGGGATTTGGGGGCCCCTCTTTGGAGTCCCCTGCATTTTGGCATTCGACAACATGACGTGAGATATTGTACTTAATTTTTAATGTAAAAAATTTGTGCCCCCCCACAAGCTAAGGCCCCCTCCCCCCACCCTAGGTACGCTTCTGTCTGCATCAGTACTTTTTACACGTTCTGGCCAAATTTTTTTCCATATATGGTTTATTGTTGTTAATTTTAATTCCTTTCATCATTCACCGACATATCCTTGATGTTATAGTTTTTCCAAAATGTTTTAATTGAAGATGAACCATTGGTTTCCCTTATGCTAAGTTGTCGGAAAGTTCGGTGTCGGTAATGTGCCTTAAAAGTGACTATTGCACCCTGATCCATTGGTTGGATCAGAGCTGTTGTATTTTTCGTAAAGTACTCATTCATGACACCTTCAGAAATTAGTAAGATGCCCTGGTTTTTCACTTCTGTACACATTTTATTTTTGCCGTTATAGCGAAACATTTTAGGCCGTAAATCTAAAACGTGCCTTAATTGAAGAGCGGTCGTATAGCGAGGTAGAGTATAATAGGCAGACAAGAATCCGTTTGTCCAATCAACCAAACATTAGTTATAGGTCTTGTCAATACACTTTGTGAATTACCACATGATGTGGATGCCATATCAATTCAACAATTTGTAGTTGGTCAAAAAATACTTTTATTATCCAGCAAACAATGAACTAAAATTGCACTAAAACATCAGAACTGCCCATTATCTCATACAGTGAAACTTCGGATCGCTTGAGCACCTCTTAAAGTGGTCATTTTTTTTAAAAGTTTAGTTTTTGTTGATTTTCTTGCCAAAAGGATTAGAATCAGAGAAATTTTTTTTCCCATGCAGTGATGAATCACCCTAGTATCTTACTATGCTGCTTTTTAAAAGCAAGTTGTCGGCATTTTATTTTCCGAACCCACCATGAATATACCTAATTATATAGATGAATATATAAAAAAATTAAAGAAGTTATAATTATGTTGCAGTTTGCATTGTATGAGCCAAATATGAGATATTTTTCTTTGGTCGCATTTGTAATGATTACTAAGTGAAGGTAAGTGGACATTTCAGTAATTAGGTTATATTAATTTATTCGAATTATTCTTAGGATGATAATATTAAGCAATGCCGACTTTGATTTTAAACTGATTAAAGTTGAACAAAAGGGCCTATTTAAAGCAAACGCAGAAGCCTATCAGTGTCAATTGTAGTGTTATTCAATAAGTAACAATGATATAAAAGCTAAAAATATATTTATGAGGCATATCCTATTACTATGCTGCTATATTTACTAAATTGTCTAAATTACTAAATTATATGATAAGTGGCCTACTATTTAAAAGTCTATTAGTATTATTTTGAAAAAAAGTAGTCAATAATAACCTATTTTTGTAAAATTTACCCCAGAGTTTGCCAGTTTAGGTATGGGGCCATCCATAAAGTACGTCACGCTATTTTTGACGATTTTTGACCCCCCCCTCCCCCCTGACACAAAGTGTCACAAATCTCGGGACACCCCCCCCCCCTAAAGTACGTCACACTTTCGAAATTTTTTTTATCAACAACTAATTAAAATTTAATCAAAAACTTAAATCGCACTTCACTATTAAATTGCCTTAAAATATAAATATTAAAAGAACTATCAGATTATTAAATGACATTAAAAGTAGAATAACTAATTGTCAACAGTTGTCTCAGTTATTCTTTGAAACAGTAACTCAATCAGTTGAATTAGAAAAAAAAATTGCAAAAATTAGACTTGACAATTACATGATAAGTATCATTTATCTGCTACCTATTCATTTACAATGGGTGAGGTCAACTTTGAGATAATCTTCCGATTATGCATTTTATTGACACAGGATAAGAAGTAGATTAGCGAAACTTGACCTCAACCAGTGATTAAATAATAAAAATGAAAACAAAACAATGCGGCTAAAAAAAGGACTAGATTGACAAATTATGTGAGCAGCTCTGGTGCTATATTGATTATGTTTATAGTGGGCCTGTGAATTATGTTTAAAAAAAATATTCACTAGACATCATCCATCCATGGTGAAGTGAAGTGTTCATCCACAGTTACGACTGACATAAATCTTTCCCCACCATCGTTTCCTGGAAGGATAGTTACAGATAGATCAACTTCATCCTCATCTAGCAAGTCAACATCCTCTGAATGTGCATTTTCCATTCTGTCAATAATTGTCATGAGTTCTCTGTGCCTTCTAGCAGCGATTCTCAAATGACGGATGCGTTTTATCTGAGTTGATTATGGAAAATTTGGGGTTGGCACATTCTCCTAAGGGACGGGTGGTCGAGTGGTGTAGAACGCTTGACTGTCGACCGGAGGGTCCCGGGTTCGAATCTCAGTGAGAACCTTAGGACTTTTTCAGGTCCTGGTAAAAGCCCCCAAGTCCATACAGCTTTAAACGGGTACCTGACTTTATGTTGCGGGAGTAAAGGCGGCTAGGCGTTGTGCAAACCACACAATCCCCTCATATGCCTAGGTTATAGAAACAGATGAATTCTACACTTCACCTGCCCCGATTGCCCTTTAGGGCTAAGGAAACTTTACTTTTTTTTTACATTCTCTTGCGCCCGAGCTCTGTGTTATCCTGTATGTTTCTTCAATATTGTTTGTGAGGCAAAGTATAAGTGACACACTTTGCAAATTCGATCATGTAAGCTGGTCTGCAAAGATGGACAATAAAGATCATATGGTTGCACTTTAAAAACTCCTGTTGATCTTGGCATAATGTCATCAAATTTGAGAGTTTGTGCCACAAACAATGAAGGAAATTTATTAGCATCTGCATCTGCTCTTTCTGAAGATCTGAGTCCATCAGTTGTTTGGTTGATTGGGATAGGATTTGGAGGAAGAAATAATCTCGAAGGTAAAACGTTGAAAAATGAGCTACGTACTTTTCACAATTTGAGTGAAGTATTGGGCTTTCATGTAGTGTCATTGTAAGTAAATTGTAACGTAGAATGGGGATGTTTCAGTCGGGCTGAGATAAATTAAACTGTGAAGAGTGCTAGTTGTGAGTTAACTTTGATTGTAGGAACATTTGAAACAGGTCAGTCGTTGAGGTTCTAAAAGACTTGAATAGGTTTGTGTGTAATCTTTCTCCAACATGGATATTGATAGAGAGATGCAAACTAAACATTTCTCATGAAATACAATAATTGAGTGAATAACAAAGTGAAAAAAGCTTATCTACTCTCAGTCACAATTCTGTTAATTTTGACAAGTCGTTGTACTTTAAAGAATCTAGCTTTGGAAAATAATACATTCGCCGATAAACAGATTTACCTAGTATTTATTTAAAAAGAAAAAACAAAGAACTTGATGAACACTTTAAATTAAAGATTACCTACTGTTCTGAATTATTTAATTAAAGTTCTAGTATTTCTTCCCTCACGTTATAGGGGTAAGTTTTGATACCGACTCCGGACAAAGTACAAATGATGTCACCGACACCGACACCGGGCAAAGTAAATATACCCACACCGACACCGGGCAAAACTGCCGACACAACCGACACTGACACCGGCTACCCAGCCCTGATAAAAAAAGGTTGTCACTGTGTGTTTTAAAGGCTGTAAAACACTATTTCAAGCCGCACTACCCTTGGAACGCTACTAAGGCCAAAATTAGTTAACGGCATGACTGATATGAAATGTACCATTTTGGAGATGCATGACATAACATACACGTTTAGTAGTTGTATACATTATTATGTAGGTCAGTGGATGAATTTCGAATAGTGTCTCACACTATTTGTAGTTAACTACCAATAACGACTCAGGCTATATGTACAAAGCTACAAATAGGCCAAGGATATCAACAAGCCACGTGTGACAGTTCATGTAGCAGTGGAGACTCGTAAAGTGGAACGAAACATCTAGGAGAGTGGAGCTGCACAGCCTCAAGGCCGTAGCCCAAATAAATAAAATTTTTATTGCTGATAGTAACTCATTAAAAAATTGACAAAAATTGCCTTTAAAAAAAAAACAACAACAACAAAATCCTGGCTACGGTACTGCAGAGCCTCATCAGTCGGCACGCGACTAGAAAAACATCACATCTTTTAATTATAATTGGAGTGTCTTTTAGCAATATTTTCTTAATTTACACATATTCTCCTCGATAATTTCTATATTTTTTATGGCCATTGTAAAGTTATTATTCTTATTAATATATATATATATATATATATATATATATATATATATATATATATATATATATATATATATATATAGGCCCTATATATATAATTCTCTTCTTCGACACCAGCAGCCTGCAAGACTATTTATATATTTGTAGAATTCCCAAACCCAAATACGTCACAGCAAGCAAGACGCGTTCAACAACGTTCGACAACTCGCGTTGTTTTCTGATTTCGAGAACAATGGTGGTTGTACAATACTATTTCATGCCTATTTCATGCCTAGACAGCTCCAGTAATTTTAAAAACAGTATTGTTTGGTCGTAATGTTTTTCTGTGCTGTAACTACGAAACTATTTCATTTATCACCTCGCGTAAATTCTTTATCTGTTTAACCGCGGAGAATGAGGGAATGCTGTACATAAAATAACATTATAATGTCAACTGATTATTGTAAAAAAAAAAAAAAATAAATAAAACACATTTAATAATACAATTACATGTGAAGAAAAAAGTAATATTGAACTAATTTCTAATTTTAGAATTTAAAAAAATGGTGTATAAATATAGATAAGATGTGAAAATTCTATGGCAGGGCAGGCGCTACCAATAGGCTACAAAGTGGGCCAAGAGAACACATTCAACGCTGAATTGTAGGCAATAAAATATTATATATGGTGAAATCTTTTGTTTTGATTTCTTTGTGCTGCTGTTTTTGGGGAAAATCACTATTAAGTAAATTATAAATATGTATGGCGCATTACAAACAAATGTTAACGGTTTCATAATATGCATGCATTACAAAAAAATTATTAACTATCATCTATCTGTACTAAATAGTGTGGGTACTGTAGGATGAAGGTTATACGAAAAGAATCTTAAGCTGTGCTAAGCAAGTCTAAAAAAAAATACAAAACAAAATTACAATTAAAAAAAAAACAATCCTGATCTTAAAAAAAAAAGGCATTAAAATATATTAACCAATAAAGAGAACATTCAGTCGGGCAGCTCATCTAGAATCAAGGCATCCAAAATATTAACTAAAAATCTGTAAACAAAAAAATAAAAAACAAGATGCTGGAAGGTACCAGATAGTGACCATAAAGTTCAACTTTGCATACCATGTATGCCAGCCTGTTATTTCGTTTGATTGTTTATTTAAAAAATAATTACAGTAATTATATTGATTGATAAGGCGGTGTATGCTACGCCGTGGGACGGCTAGTCAACAATAAACAAACACCATGGCCACTTTTCTTGCAGGCTTCATTTCTCTCTCCCCCCCCTCCGCTGGTTACTACGTCATACCGCTCATACCTTCACCGCTTTCAATTGCAAATCATCAAGTGCGCTGGTATAGGGAATTCCTGAATACGTACTGCCGTTGGCGGGGAGGGAATTATAACAATAATATCATCCCATATATTCAAGCCTAAAGTTAAACGTGAAGTCCCGGGATAAAGTACTTGAGTGTATTCTTTTCTTAGCCCAACTTTCCTCTAGCCTTAAAAAAACAACTGTTATCTGTCGGGTTAGCAAGTGGACTACTTAATTTTTTAGCCATAGATCCTTTCTGTCGGTTGGTTATTTGATAGCGCGTCATGGCTCAAACGTTAAATACACGTTATAAGCCATAATGACGTTTGCACAAAAACTGCATTCACCACATTGCGATGCCAACCGAATCATGTTATCATTTTATTGGCCCAACTGTCAATCCATAATTCCTAAAGAAAGCCTCTGCCAGTTATATTCATTATAAAAAATATAATGTTTTGAGCTGTTTATCTCTTGAAACCAAAGAACCAGTAATCTGGCAGATCTTGTAGGTTTGATCATCAGTAGACTAGGTTACTTTTGGTTTCGGACAGATCCGATTCTTTAATGAATTTATTACAATTTAAAGATGCAATATGTTGTAAAAAAAAAAGCATATTTAAATAGAATTTTTAACATTTAGACCTTTGGGTTTCATGTTTAAAAACCGCAGAAACTATTAAGAACTGTCGATTTAAAAAAAAAAAACATTTATCGAATCGAAACTTGGGCAAGACGCCATTTTGAATTCTTATTTTCCACTTTCGATTTAACGCAGACACGAGACCGCTATTATTATATTAAATAGTTGTGCATTGGTTTGTGATTTGCACAGCGCTGATTTTGTTACTGGCGAGTTTTTCCCTAGGTGTCACTTGGTGCATGGCGTCACATTCTGTGTCTTAAGTTGTATGAAATCAAGAACATTCTCCTATTTTATCACTTGATAGGGGTAACAAAATAGGATAGACAAAGGCTTTGTCTTCCCAGGTGTTCCCCACTGTAGTCAGTCTGTCTAGCACCCACTTATCACGTTGTCACCTGGGAAGAGAATGTCTTTAGGGGAAGTAATCAGTGCCCTTGTTATATTCAAGCCGGAGATGGATGGGTTCTTTGTCCCTTTATCCCCCATGCTTGAAGGCGCCACTGATCACGCGTAGATCACGTACACGGTCACTGCGATTGGTCAGTGAAGCGGAAGTCTCGGCACGCATGCCGGGAGATCCGATGTGCGTCGCGGAACTTTTTAGTTAGGATTTGTTAGTCAGAGAGGGCTGATCAGTCGAAGAGAGAAGTCGGGCTCAGACTCCAGCTGGGGTGGGAAACCAGGCTGTTATGTGGCAGAACCTAGACGTTCGACCACCACAGATCTGAGTTCTTGTGAGGACTACCCACCCCAGGTAATTTGATGTATGTTATCCTTGATTGTAATAGGTGTGTTAATTGCCGATGATGCTATTGTCCTTTTTAGAACAAATTGTCTTTTTCTAATGTAAATAAATACTCGTTGTATCGTATTTACATTTCAGTTGTGTACTCATTTCTTGTTGTGTTGTGCGTCCTGTGTAACCACGTGGCTGGGACAAATATAAATGCTGGCCAGAACTCAGTAGGTGATCATACCAATAGACAACGACCGCAGGGACCCCGCAAGGGGACCTTGACACATGGGTTCAAGGGGCACTTGGAAAGCTGGTCCTCACGGTAATGGGTGCATATGACAGAAAAATACTAACTGGTGATTCAAAGAAAGCCCCTTCAAGATCCTGTACACAACATATAATATTGTAAGACCCCACTTAACGCTGTTTCGTTTAGCGCTGTTTCGGTTTAACGCTCTTTTATTTGAATTGTGGAATTCCCCGAAATCGCACGAATAAGTTTATCTGTTTTTCTTCTTATCTGTGGTGTTAAACGAACGTATTTTTTTAATCGTTTCAAGCATTTGTTGACGTTATTGTAAGTACTGTATACATTTATATAATATAACAATTGATATAGTGACAAATATTATAATTTTTAGTGGTTATCATGGATAATAGAAAAAAGACCACGAAAATAAAGCAACACAAAAAAAAAGCATTTCACTAGTAACTAAAATGCAAGTGATTAGAAGATTAGATACTGGTGAACGTCACTCTCAGTTGTTAGCTGCATTGAATTTGGCAAATTCAACAATAAGGACTATTCTTAAGAATAAAGAAAAAATACTGTCACCGGCAACTGTAACTAAGACAGGCTCTGTAACTAGAATTACCCGTTCTAGAAATAATACAATAGAGGAAATGAAAAAAAAAAAAAACGTCTTTCTATATGAATTGACGAGGAAATTAAACGCAATATGCCATGTAGTCAATCTATTATAAAGGAAAAAACAATATTTTTTTTAAAATTACTAGTTATCAAAGGCCCGGTACCCGGACCGGCGAGTAGGCACACAGTTGGAGTTGAAAATGGTGATATATATATATTAGCTTGTTAACAATCAGTCTATATACTTGCAGTGGCCCCAAGGACATGAACAGATTATTGTAGCCAAAATACATTTGAGAATAGGGACACCTAATAATACATCAAATAAAGTTCATATGTTAAATAGTTCCTCCCAAAGAAAATAATCCTCACTATGGGTAAACATAAACAACAACTCTTAAAATCATATTCCTTCATAATATTTTAATAGACTCCTTTCCAAACAGTTATTCATTTAATGTTTTATGATGTTCAACATGGCGTATTTAAAAAAAAGAGAGACGTGAGTGCTTGTGTTAAGCAAAACGCTACATGTTTATCAGGTGGTTTATTTACTGTTATACACATTGTAGCATAGTACAATTAACTAAGAAAAATTGCCGACCCGGCACTGCAGAACCTAGGGATTTAGGGGCGCGGTGGACTTGGCCTCTTTGGGGGCTGCCCCTGCATTTTGACATGAGATAATTTTTTGACGCTTCTCAAGCTTGGTCCCGAGAAGAAAGAATCGTTGTGTAGCTTTGAGCTGATCTTCAATTAATAACATAGTATTCCATCATTGCAGTTGAGGCCGCAGACGCAGAAAACATTAGGCCTCTTAAAAAAAAAAAGACATATCAAAGCTTTCAACATTATAGTTCTGTGAAGCCAATACCGAACCAATGGATTTTAGGCATCTTCGGGAGCCACTACATTTTGACATGAGATAATGTACTTAATATTTAGTTTAAAAAATATTTTGGGGGCCCTCCTCAAACTGGCCCCCCTCCTTACACCCTCTGTGTGAAGCCCCCATCATAAATGGGTTAGTTTGCATTGTAAACGTTGTGTACGGCGCTTCTCAAACTCAACCCTTATTCAATTCATTCATGTGACGTAATAGTCAAAAAAAGAAAAAAAAATGTGACGTATTTTAGGTTGGTAATAAAGGGAAATAATTGAACATTAGAAATAGACATATTTTAGAAATAAAAACAATTTAAACAATATAAATATTACATTATATTGAGGTATCCATAATTTTGGTTTAAAATGTAAATTGTGAAACATAACACAGAATATTAATTGAACGATTTCTGTAAATATTTCTTTTATGATCGCTTCTCATTTAATAACAAATTGAACACCATAGATTTATTACGATACTGTGGGATATACAGAGGCCTATGTAATTACGTTTCGTTTCGGTCGACAATTCATTTCGGAGAGTATCACAGAATATGTATTTAATACCATGTTATCTGTCATTGTAACTGTTTTACAAGAATAAATTAAAAAAAAAAAACAGAATATTTTGGCATAATTTTGTGTTACCTCTCCTAAGATCGCTTTATTGCCCTTTGGTAATGATTGAGGCGGTCGAAAACAGTATTACATTGTGATTGCCATTTGGCATTCATGATCTTACCTGCCGTATGTTAGTGTACAGTGTTTTGTCACCTCGGCACTAAACATATGGCTGGTCCAATGTCATTTCTGGCAGCCATGTAGGAGTTGATTCTTACTCGGCTGGCCAGTTGGTAGCCGGATCATGCATGTTAAGAAGAAAACAGTAAATGTTTCTGCCATCTTTGAATTGTTTATGCCGCCATCTTGGAAGTCGCGATGACAGACGGAAACCGGAACATATGATGTAAAATTTGTATTATAGATATTCAGGTTGAGACAAATGACAAAGTGAAACTTTTGTTGCAAGTCGAGGATGGTTTAATAGATTTAAACATCGAAATAATCTTCATAACATACATTACATAAGGAGAAGCAGCAATATGATAATTAATAAATATAATGGTAAAATACCTGACCAATTTTCTACCCATCTTCCCTTAACCCAATTATTTACATGATGAGATAACCTGGTATAACGCTGTTTCATATTACGCTCTACTTTGAAACGTATACCCCGTATATACTATATGTATATACTATATATACATATACATATATATATATATAGATATATATATACAAGGCCGTAGCCAGGGGGGGGGGCTAGGGGGCTGCAGCCCCCCCCCAATTAATTCTAAAAATCAAATTTTATTATAAACTATTTTTCTTTATCATTGTGTTCCAATTTTTTCTTATATAAAACTCTCCGCACAGCCGCCCCCCGTCCCCCCAAAAAAAAATCCTCGCTACGGCCTTGTATATATATATATATATATAGCATATATATATAGCCTATATATATATATATACACACACACACTCTAATTGCATACGTTTCTATATAATAGCTCATGACATATATTTCTATATGATTGTTAATGACATATTTCTATAGGATGTCAATGACATACACTTCTATATGATATACACTTCTAACTGAAGAGTGTTAGTGATACACAGGGTGCTCACAATGTCTGTATTCCCTTATCTTGTTAGCATTTACAGGAATAGCCATGACAAATTTGTCCATATGGATATTTGTCCAAGTCTTCCTTATATTATTGATGTATTTCCTACATTGTTTGTTGGTGACACCTGCCGGAGTTATAGACGTCGCAACAACGTTACACGAAGATAGTATGTGTGACACTAGCGTTTATAAGACGAAAGAATGGGTGAAACACGTGTTTACAAGGCGAAAGTATGGGTGACACAAGTGTTTACAAGATGAAAGTATTGGTGACACAAGTGTTTTTCACATTCGAGGATTTTTTGGTGGGAAATCGATTAAAATTACTTACGTTTTAGGTAATCACCGTCAACTAAGAGAAAGATGTTGCAGTTTTTAAAATCATGAAAGAAAAAAAGATAGGGATTTACGGAATTTTTGTGCAACCTGTGCAATTAGTATTTCAATTTAATTACAAAACATTTTAAGTAAGGTTTTGATAGTCAAAAACTGAATGTTCAATTATATATTATTGAAATTTCCCTAGAGAGTGAATGCAGTAAAAAATGTCGTGTATTCACAACAGAGTTTTATAAAGCATATAGTACTATACAAAACAACAAGGCAAATTCTGAAAAAAAGGGGGAGGATTGCGGCGAGGATATCCCAATGAAGAAGCGTACAAACATAGTATGACATTTACTACTTTCAAATAGTGTTTAGTGGTTTACTTTTAACATTGATTTCGTTATTTGGGTTGAAGGAAACATAATTGAACTATCTGTATTTATTTAGGATTTGTTTGTCTCATTTAATTATGTCATTTCATTAGTCATACAGATCTTTGGTCTACACTTAGCAATAGT
This sequence comes from Bulinus truncatus, assembly GCA_021962125.1. Classification (NCBI taxonomy): domain Eukaryota; kingdom Metazoa; phylum Mollusca; class Gastropoda; family Planorbidae; genus Bulinus; species Bulinus truncatus. The sequence goes on from JAGDYQ010000242.1 coordinate 280,626, forward strand.
TTCTGATGTTTGACCACGTGACGTTTTTATTTTATTTCATATAACTGATCCTTCACTTGTTATTTGACTCCCTATTTGAGCATTGCCGCTACCAGTGCTAGAGGTTTGTTTTCTGACTGAATATGTGGCAATGGAATCTGATATTTATAAACATTAGACTTTTCTTGAACTTCCAGAAATGTATTTAAATCAGTCTTTTCTTTAAAAAAAGATTTATTTACATTACTAGCAGGCGTGTCAGACCTACCTCCACGAAGCAGATTAACCTTATAATAATTTGGCCTTAAGTTGGCCAGTTTTTCAAATGGATTTTCATCATAAACTTTCTTCACCGTTCCAAATGGATCGGGAAAATCTCCAACTCTAGGTGCATCCTCGTCATTGACTAATAATCCACCAAGTCGTCTGAGTTTTTTCTTCTTTGAAACATTTTTCTGCCTTTGTCTAGCCAGAGCTTTTACTTCTTCGTCTTCTCTCAATTTAACAAAAAACCTCTCTATTTTTTCTTTGGTCTCGTCTTCACTTAAAATATCACCGTTCTGAGTGAAACCAAGAAAAAAAGGTACAATTCATTATAATTTATGAATTTTACTCATGTAGAAAATTAACTCAATTAATTACAAAAAGAATTCAGTCAATTACATAATTGCAACAAAATGAAAAAAAAAAACAAAAACAAGCAAACACGTAAACAAGGCTGGGCTGTTTTGTCGGTCGTTGTTGGAACTTTAGCATTGTCCAAGGAATGATTTTTAGCGTCAGTATCAAAAGTCGTTTAGAGATGTAAGTGCTCAAAATTATTAAATGAGTAACTTCCCCTGAATCAATTATTGTAGCTTAAATATAAAATATAAAGACATCTAAGTGTATCATTTTTTAGAGCATTTTCTAAAAAAATGCTCTATTGTCCCCGTTTTGTCTGTCATCACCCTAGATCTCAACAACCATAAGTCCTAGACCCATGATGTATATATCATTTTGTAGATCTTGGCCTGCCAAGAAATGACTTTTTTCCATTTCGCGATCTGACCTCTGAGGGCCGTAAAAGGGGGCTTAGTACCGTTTTTTGCTATATAAGCTATATTAATAAAGAGCGCCTATATCTCAACAACCATAAGTCCTAGACCAATGATGTATATATCATTTTGTAGGTCTTGGCCTGCCAAGTGTACATCAAAAGTTCATTTCGCGATAGGACCTCTGAGGGCCGGGCTTCAGGGCTCCTAAGGGGCTTATATATTATATATACACCTTGTACGTTCAATAACCCATTCATTTGGTGCGAAATACTGCAGCACGTAGTTTCACCAAGATTTATTAAGAAACTCATCAAATGAAATAGTAAGCTTGTGTTCTGAGTTTAATTGAAAGTATCAGAGCTATGCAACAATTGGCGGAGTTTTCGGACGATTAAATGACTACAATTTCGAATGTTTTCAATTATGAGTCCTATTTCAGTAACCACAATATAAATAATAAAAAGCTAATCAAAGGGGCGTAATCATTATTTATTTTTGTGCAACAACAATTTATGAAACAACAATTGACGGAGTTTTTGGACGATTAAATGACTACAATTTAGAATGTTTCAATTATGAGTCCTATTTCAGTGACCACAAACCACTTGTAGTTAGATTTAAGAGAAAATAATTTTGTTTTCAAATATAAAGAAACGTCTTTTTAATATCTTTTTTCAGATATATGCATTACACAATTGAATTTATAAACATTTACAAAATTTACAAATATTTACTGAAAGATAGTATACGTACTGATACATAATACGAAAATGCTCTAACACGTCCTGTGTCCAGAATGGAACAGGCTTAATTGCTTGTTTTTTTTTTTGCTTTATACGAATGCTATAATTTTTTAACGTTAACTTTTAGTGAGCTTTCGATTAACTTAAAAAAGAATTATGACTTTAAAATATCCGAAATATTTCAATTAGTATATATAAGGACAGCGCGTAAGTAAGAAAGTAAGAAGCCGAATTGAACTTGCGCGCGGATGCTTTATCGTGGCACACAAAATTGCCTCTGTGCTGCAAAAGGTACAATCAAATGCTGCGACACAATACTTGATAAAGACTGAGCATTGCAGTAGTAAATATACAGCAGTACATTCGAGTAAGGACAGCGTGCAAAATGTGTTTCATTTGTACGGTTGATCCTTTCTGTTTTCTTCTATAAGTTGTGCGAAAGATTTGTTCATTTTGGACCAACAGTTTTTGGAAACTGCTTTTGTTGGAAACATTTGTTTCTTTTATCTTAATTGTGGACATTAGGTAGGTGGAATTAATTAGCTCCAATATTTTAACCTAGTGTTGTTTGGTTTGGTTTGGTTGGTTTGTTGGTTTAATTGGTTGGTTTGGTTAGCTGGTTTGGATTGGTGAGTTTGTTTGGTTTTCTTTGGTTTGGTTGGTTTAGCTTTGATGGGTAAAACGTAATTTGTGACGAATGAAATGTAGGCCATTTCTGCACATTAGGTAGGTGGCATAAATTAGCACACATATCTTTACCTAATGGTGTGTTAGAATTGTTTCAAGTGTCACGTCTGAACTCCTGCCTTACCGGGTAACTCCGTGTACAGTGTACACTGCTATAGTATTTAAAACTATGATGATCTTTTTTACTAATTGTTTTTATTTCAGAAAGTCAATTGTGATTTCCCGCATACATTGCTACAAAAAAAAAACAACTCCACATTCAAATATATATATATATATATATATATATATATTAGGGTGGCCCAAAATAAAGAGGAACAAAATTTTTGTTTATTTTATTTGATTTAAACCCCACATTTGATTACCACAAAAAAGTGCTCAGAAAAATAAAATTTCATAATTTTCAGATGAAATTTAGAGGTTGCACAAGCTCTCTGCAAATTAAGGTATGTTCTCCATTTACCACATTTTATCCCTAATATTGATGAACCTGAATAAAGTCTGTTTTGTTCTTTGATGTTTATAATGTGTAACTATTTAATATTTATGTTGGCTGCGAATGTTGCCCTTATTGCACTCAATGTCTATTTGCACTTATTGACATTAATATTAATAATGAACGGAAAGCTCAGAGAAAAAAGAGATCAGAGAGGTTATTGCAAAAAGGTGAAAAATGACAAGGAAACTCTAAAAGTTCTTAAATATCCAGCACGTTATTGCAATTTTCTTCTGACAGCAGTTCAGATGAAAGGATCACTGAAGAAAATGAACACGATGAAGAATTTTTTATTAGAGCATCACAGAAACGAAGAAAATTTGCAGAAACTGCACATACAAAGTCTGTTCTGTCCAAAGAAGTTGCTGCAGCATTAGATAGATCACAAGTTAGTGATCGTACTTCAGTCCATTTACTAGCTGCTACAGCTCATTCTCTTTGTCACGATGTTAGTGACATGACATTAAGTCGATGTACTGTACACCGTATGAGAGCTGAGATTAGGAAAAAAACAGCACATGAAGTTAAAGAATTGTTTGATCCACAAGTACCATTAACTAAATGTACGTTGGGATGGAAAATTGCTCCAAGATCTCTCAGCCAGGGAGAATGTTGAGAGAACGCCAGTTATTGTAACATGACTGCAAATAGAGTGCTTGCTAGGTTACCAAAATTGGCTTCAGGGACAGGTGACAGCTCAAACTGTAGTTGAATGTCTGAAGGACTGGGAAATTTGTGAAAAGGTAGTAGCATTAAGTTTTGACACAACAGCAAGTAACACTGGGGATTCCAAAGGGGCATGTGTTTTAAAATTGAAAAGCTGCTTGAAAAAAGTCTTATTCATCTTGCTTGCCGCCACCATATGATGGAAATTGTTCTGGAAAAAGTGTTCACCGCATTGAAGATAAGTGGGCCCTCATCTGGACCTGATATTTCACTTTTCAAACGATTTAAAGAGAGCACATTGCAGTTTGCAAATGACAATCTTTAAATTCGTCACCCACGAGATGATTTCAAAGAATTTTTGGAACTGGCTGTCATATTTCTTGGAGGAACACCACCACGTGTTATTCATTTCCATGCTCCAGGAGCTGTACACAGAGCACGTTGGATGGCAAGAATAATCTATTGCTACAAGATGTGGATGTTTAAGAAGCAGTTTAAGCTGAAGCCTTCTGAAGAACAAGGACTGTTTCAGTTCCCTTGTTTTGTTTCCAATACTTATATAAAACTGGTTTCAAGCCCAACAGCCAGCAAGGGCGCCATCAAATGACCTAAATTTAACTCCGTTAATTCAGTTATTGGAAAAGCAGCAAAAAAATCTTTCAGTCAACATTAATGATATCTAAGTGGGCCTCGCATTTTTGATGAAAATATTGATCCCAAGCAAAAGGCTCAGATGCTTAAAAATATGCAAGAAAAACCCGGATCTACAAATCAAGCTCAGCGTCTTGATTCCAATGGATTCTATGCAGACCAGCCCATCATCTTCTTTGTTACAAACAATACAAAGGCATTTTTCTCCATTCTTGGTTTGCCACATTCATTCCTGGAGATATCCCCCTGAAACATGGAGCAGCAACAATGAATAAAAACATGCAGAAAAGGTTGTAACCAATTTAAACGTTGTTAATGACACAGCCGAAAGAGGAATGAAACTGATTCAGGATTTCAATGAAGTTTTATGCAGAAAAGAAGACCAGAAGCAATTCTTACTTCAGGTGGTGTAAGAACACCGACGATTATACCTAGATGCAAAGAAGACCACAGTGGTTACTGGACTAGCAAAAAGCAGTCAGTGAATATGACGTCCATAAATAGTAAACACTTTGCTTTGTTGCATTCTATTATTTTATTTGTTTTGAGGTTGTTATTTCATGTTTAACACCAAACAATTAACATAAACCTTTTTTCAGAAAACACTTTTTCCCCCCTGGATAAATACAATGCAGGTCTTAAATTTAGAAAAATCGAAAAAAAGTTTTTTTGGGCCACAATAATATATATATATATATATATATATATATATATATATATATATATATACTTATAAGACGCATTTGTTGTCTGTCTGTCTGTCTGTCTGTTCCATTATAACTCAAGATCCAGACAAACAAATAACGTGAAATTTGTTACACATACACATAATTACACGGGGAAGGTTATAGGACAGGTTTCGTTTCATCTGGATGGGTAGTTTTATTGAAATTAATTTTTTTTTATTTTAGTATTTTACTATATCAAAGTAATCTCGACGGCGCCATAAATAAAATTCCTCTGTGACGTCATTTCCCTATGATCGAATAGAACTTGCGCGCTGGTGCTGTATTGTGCCTTTGTGATGCAAAGAATTGTTGATGTTTTTTCATGCTCTCTGATGTGTACAGGTAAAGGAATGAAGAAGGATTTTAGAAGAAGTGTGAAACCATAATAATAAGTATATATATATATATATATATATATATATATATATATATATATATATATAGAGAGAGAGAGAGGGGGGAGGGAGAGAGAGATAAAGAGAGAGAGATAAAGAGAGAGAGAGGGCAGGGGAGGAGAGAGAGGAAAGGAGGGTAGGAGGGAGGGCGGGGGGGGGAGAGAGGAGGGAGGGGGTGGACAGGAGGAGAAAAGGAGGGGGAGAGAGGGGAGATGGGAGAGGGAGTAGGGGGAGAGGGAGCAGGGGGAGAGGCAGAGAGAGAGGAAGGGAGGGAGAGAGAGGGGAGGGAGAGAGAGAGAGGGAGAGAGAGATAAAAAGTGAGGGGGGCAGGGAGGGAGAGAGAGGGAATGAGGGAGGGAGGAAGGGGGAGAGAGAGAGAGAGGTGGAAAGGGGAGGGAGGGAGAAAGGAGGGGGGGAGAGTGGTTAGGGAGGGAGAGAGAGAGGAGGGAAGAAGAGAGGGAGAGGATGGGAGAAATGGGAGGAAGAGATAAAGAGAAAGAGGGGGCAGGGAGGGAGGGAGAGGGAAGGAGGAGGGAGGAGGATGGACGGGGGGAGAGAGGGAGAGGGGAGAGAGGGAGATGGGAGAGGGACGGAGAGAGATTTGAGAGAGGGAGGGAGGGAGAAAGGGAGGGAGGGAAAGGGAGAGAGGGGGAGGGAGGGAGGGAGAGAGAGAGGAAGGGAGAGAGGGGGTAGGGAGAAAACAGAAGGTAAACAGAAAACCTTATTTTAAACCCGGGCAAAGCCGGGTACTTGCAACTAGTATATATATACTTATAAGAGGCATTTGTTGTCTGTCTGTCTGTCTGTCTGTCTGTTCCCTTATAACTCAAGATCCAGATAACCAAATAATGTGAAATTTGTTACACATACACATAATTACATGAGGAAGGTTATAGGACAGGTTTCGTTTCATCTCGATGTGTAGTTTAATTGTAATTAATTTTTTTTTATTTTAGTATTTTACTATATTAAAGTAATCTCCACGGCGCCATAAATAAAATTCCTCTGTGACGTCATTTCCCAAATAGAACTTGCACGCATAACCTATTAAAAATTGAGATTATGTTTGTGTGGCTCGCTAGCACAGTCTGTTACTCGCTTGGCCGTGACTCAAATTTGGCCGACTATGTGTGGGTTCAAATCCCGACTGTAAAATTTTTTTTTTTCAATTATTTCTTTCAGAATAATCTCTATACCTATAAGACGCATTTGTTGTCTGTCTGTTCCCAGAGAGAGAGAGGGAGGGAGAGAGAGATAAAGAGACAGAGGGGGGCAGGTGGGGAGAGAGAGGAAAGGAGGGTAGGAGGGAGGGATGGGGAGAGATGGAGGGAGGGGGATGGACAGGGGGGAGAGAAGGAGGGGGAGAGAGGGAGATGGGAGAGGGAGGGAGAGAGAAAGGGAGGGAAGGAAAGAGAAAGGAACGAAGGGAGAGAGGGGGTGGGGAGGGAGATAGAGGGGAGGGAGGGAGAGAGGGTGGTATAGAGGGAGGGAGAGATAAAGAGTGAGGGGGGCAGGGAGAGAGAGGGGGAGGGAGAGAGAGGTGGAGAGGGGAGGGAGGGGAAAGGAGGGAGGGAGAGAGAGGAAGGGAAGGAGAGAGGGAGAGAGAGGATGGGAGTAATGTGAGGAAGAGTTAAAGAAAGAGAGGGGGCAGGGAGGGAGAGAGAGGGAAGGAGGAAGGTGAGAGAGGGAGTGAGGGGGATGGAAGGGGGAGAGAAGGAGGGGGAGAGAGGGAGGGAGGGAGGGAGAGAGATGGGAGAGAGGGAGGGAGGGGAAAGGGAGTGAGAGAGAGAGGGGGTAAAGAGGGAGAGGGAGGGGGAGGGAGGGAGAGAGGGGGGAGGGAGAAAACAAAAGGTAAACAGAAAACCTTTTTTTAAACCCGGGCAAAGCCGGGTACTTGCAACTAGTATATATATATATATATATATATATATATATATATATATATATATATATATACAGAGAGATATATGTTTACATACCAAATCTAAAATACTAAAATAAAACTGCCTGCTTACGTCCAAACAATTCTGTTTAACTCTGTCCACATATCTGTGACGTCTAAGATTAGGGTGATTCCATGCTATCTTTTGGTCGACATCACGTGAGAAAGCTACCAATGGTCTGCCAGCGTAGGAACCCATTAGAGATTTTTCAGACGAAGCAACAAAAGTCTGAAAAAGATGAACGAGTTTACTTCTTTAAAATCTGAACGGATCGTTTCAATTTTCTAGGATAAACTTTACATTTATAGCTGCAAAAATTTATTTGCTGCAGTTGACAGATATATTGATGAAACAGATTATATTGTCCCTCCAAGTATTAATTATACATAGATTGTAATCAGATTCTCGGTGGGCCGCCAGGACCGGTGATATAATAATTAATAACTAATATGTAGTGATATTAGAGGCAACTACCAAAATGGCGGTCCATAATGTGCAAACCAACAGCGGCCGTACTCTTACGTCAATAAAGAGCTCCGTACTAGGGATGTTCACGGTAAACCGCCATGCTAGAATTTATGCTACATCTTCCATTCTACTTTCGCTGAGTTTGCTTTGATAAAAATTATTTTTTTTATTTGTTAGTTAATTATAATTAGTATTAATTAAATAAAATATTTTACAGTTATGAGTGATATAAATTCAAAATGTAAATGTTAAGTTGGTGCGGAGAAATTAAGAGATAAGAAAATAAACATTCTTGGTAAAGATGGAGCTAAATGCCAAAATCTAGTTGTTTTATTTAAAGCCACTCCAATTCAAACTAAAGACACCGTCTCTCAACAAACACCTTCTACAAGTACACAACCCGACACAAATCAAAGCGATGACAACAATCAGCATTCAGAAGTGCCAACAAACTTGATTCCCACTTTACATTTAGAAAATGTTACGGAGTTAACTGACAACACAATATTTATGAAAACAATGCTGGCAGTGGCAGATCTAAATCCCGAAAATGATACTTCAGTTATAGATGATAAAAACACCAGTTACTATTTCAAGCGTGCTCGACAGAATACTTTACAATAATTTTTTTTTTATTTCACCCAATACAACCAAGTGCGAGTGAAACTGATCTTCCATTTACAAATGAGCATCGAGTATTTTTCTGAAGCAATGGTATCAATAGGAATTGGGTGTCATACTGTAAAGAATCTAAAGCTTTGTTTTTCATAGTATGCTTAGCATACTAAGCAAAACTGACGATATGAACTCATTCACAGCGGGAATGAATTCCTGGGAAAATGTGCATCAAAGATTAGAGGAACATGAAAACAGCAAATATCACGAGAAGTGTGTGGAAGCTTATACAATGTCTGTAAGTGAAAAAGACAATGATAGCATTTTATTCTCTCAGCAAAATAATAAAAAGGTGCCAACAAGTTCAAGAAAAGAGACAAGTGCTGGAAAGAGTAATTGAGATTCTGAAAATGATTGGAAAACGTGGTCTTAGTTATCGGTCAAAAAATGATGCTGCCTATACATTAAACGATGATACAATCGATCATGAAAATTTTTGGAAATATTATTACTCTTGTCAAAATTTGACCAAATAATTAAAAAAAAAACATCTTGATATGGTTATTGAGAAAAGTAATGACAAACATGCATCTAATTTGGCGAATAAGGGGAGAGAAAATTTGATTACCATCATATCGAAGACGACATTGAATTATATCATTGATGCAATAAGAAAAATAATAAAGAAAACCATTTCGGAGGCAATTAAATCTGCCGGTATGTTTTCCGTTCAATTAGATACAACTCAGGATGTAAGTGTGAAGGACCAATGTTCAATAACACTGGGCAACAGCCAAAAAATCGTCAGGGGTTTTTCAACTGATTTAGACTAATTTTGGTGTTCTTCGTCTGAATATCACATTGATTTTGCTCGGTAAGGTCAACTTCTTGAGATACAGCCATAGACCTACCTGACGAGCTATACGTATTCTAAGATCAGGGGTTTTGAGTTCAATCATTTCTCTAAATTAGCTGCATAAAAATTAGCAGCAAAATAATCAAAATTAAAAAAATACAGATAATTATATTTTATTTACAAATCATCAATCTGGATTTTCACTTGATTATTTAATGCATTAGCACTTGATTGGGCACAGCCTTCAGTACCCAAACCTTCCATCTGCACGTCGTCCAGCTGCTCACTGCAAAGAAATTCCTGTACCAGCGTTCAGAGATCTTCCTGACAGCGACGGATGAGGCCACCACTTTAGACGAGGGAGGAGATACAGAAGAGGAGTATGAATCATAAGATGGTCCGCAGCCGTTCTCACAATGTGAGCTTAATGATCTGGTTCGGGATCTCTGCTTGTCGAATAATCCTCCGCTCAAAAGCTTGGCAAGGACGCGTATCACTTCCTTCCGTAGGCGCGACGACTACATGGGCTACTTCTGCCAGGAGGAAGACCTTGTGTACGCCGAGATGTCGCCGGACTTCTTGATAAACTCGGCCGTCCTTAATACGATCCGAGAGATTGGCGACTCTTCATTGACATCTGCAAGCGCTCTTTGAAGTGTGTACTTCTCCACAACGGGAGCCAGTTTGCCTCTTGAAGAGAAATATGAAGCAGTTAAGTATATGCTCGTCAAAATCCAATATGAGCAGCACCAATGGATCATCTGCGTCGACTTGAAGATGGTGAACTTTCTGCTTGGTCAGCAGTCCGGGTTCAAGAAGTACCCATGCTTTATATGTATGTTGGACAGTCACGACAGAGCCCAGCACTACGTAAATTTTATTTCCAACGAGAGAAACAATACAACCTCTTGTTGAGCAGTGAAGATACTGATCTTCCATTTGGCCACACAAATGAGCATCGAGTATTTTTCTGAAGGCTAAAACCCTTTGCGAGTATTTTGTGATCAATAGGAATTGGGTGTCATACTGTAAAGAATCTAAAGCTTTGTTTTTCATAGTATGCTTAGCATACTAAGCAAAACTGACGATATGAACTCATTCACAGCGGGAATGAATTCCTGGGAAAATGTGCATCAAAGATTAGAGGAACATGAAAACAGCAAATAACATCACGAGAAGTGTGTGGAAGCTTATACAATGTCTGTAAGTGAAAAAGACAATGATAGCATTTTATTCTCTCAGCAAAATAATAAAAAGGTGCCAACAAGTTCAAGAAAAGAGACAAGTGCTGGAAAGAGTAATTGAGATTCTGAAAATGATTGGAAAACGTGGTCTTAGTTATCGGTCAAAAAATGATGCTGCCTATACATTAAACGATGATACAATCGATCATGAAAATTTTGGAAATATTATTACTCTTGTCAAAATTTGACCAAATAATTAAAAAAAACATCTTGATATGGTTATTGAGAAAAGTAATGACAAACATGCATCTAATTTGGCGAATAAGGGGAGAGAGAAAATTTGATTACCATCATATCGAAGACGACATTGAATTATATCATTGATGCAATAAGAAAAAATAATAAAGAAAACCATTTCGGAGGCAATTAAATCTGCCGGTATGTTTTCCGTTCAATTAGATACAACTCAGGATGTAAGAGTGAATGACCAATGTTCAATAACACTGGGCAACAGCCAAAAAATCGTCAGGGGTTTTTCAACTGATTTAGACTAATTTTGGTGTTCTGAGTCTGAATATCACATTGATTTTGCTCGGTAAGGTCAACTTCTTGAGATACAGCCATAGACCTACCTGACGAGCTATACGTATTCTAAGATCAAGGGTTTTGAGTTCAATCATTTCTCTAAATTAGCTGCATAAAAATTAGCAGCAAAATAATCAAAATTATAAAAATACAGATAATTATATTTTATTTACAAATCATCAATCTGGATTTTCACTTGATTATTTAATGCATTAGCACTTGATTGGGCACAGCCTTCAGTACCCAAGACCTTCCATCTGCACGTCGTCCAGCTGCTCACTGCGAAGAAATTCCTGTACCAGCGTTCAGAGATCTTCCTGACAGCGACGGATGAGGCCACCACTTTAGACGAGGGAGGAGATACAGAAGAGGAGTATGAATCATAAGATGGTCCGCAGCCGTTCTCACAATGTGAGCTTAATGATCTGGTTCGGGATCTCAGCTTGTCGAATAATTCCTCCGAGCTGTTGGCTTCCAGACTCAAAGAGAAAATTCTACTTGGCAAGGACGCGCGTATCACTTTCTTCCGTAGAAGGCATGACGACTACATGGGCTACTTCTGCCAGGAGGAAGACCTTGTGTACTGCCGAGATGTCGCCGGACTTCTTGATAAACTCGGCCGTCCTTAATACGATCCGAGAGATTGGCGACTCTTCATTGACATCTGCAAGCGCTCTTTGAAGTGTGTACTTCTCCACAACGGGAGACAGTTTGCCTCTTGAAGAGAAATATGAAGCAGTTTAGTATGTGCTCGTCAAAATCCAATATGAGCAGCACCAAAGGATCATCTGCGTCGACTTGAAGATGGTGAACTTTCTACTTGGTCAGCAGTCCGGGTTCAAGAAGTACCCATGCTTTATATGTATGTGGGACAGTCACGACAGAGCCCAGCACTACGTAAAGAAAGAGTGGCCAGCGCGAGAAACATCATAAACCTCTTGTTGAGCTGGAGAAGATATTGATCCCACCGCTACACATGAAGCCTGGTGTCGTATCTCTTCGGAAGGCTAAATACTCCTTTGAGTATTGTGAGCTTAGCATCTTAAGTACTCTTCAGCTTTTATTCTCATTCTGACACATGTGTCCATTAATGAAGACAATCAGAGGCACCATTTAACAAGTTAACATTTATTTACACGACATAAGAATAATTATTGAAATAGATCCATGTAAGAAAACATAAGTACATATCATCACTTCCACACTACTTCACTAATAACTGTTTCAGAAAATAATCCAACTTGTACAACACATCTTTTCTCTTAGCTGTCCTAACACTCAATGACTTATTTCTCTCTCTAACTACTTTTCCCACTGGTCAGCATTTTCACTTGCCCTCATTTATTTCACCACTAGCACACTTTTCATGTTGACTAAAAACTCACAACATGCACTGACCACAGTAAATATAACAGAGTTATGAAACTTGGGATAATGAAAGAGTTTACGCGCGCTCTGGACAAGGATGGGAGGTGCTTCAAATACATGTGCCGAGCATTTCCTCAACTGACCATTGAAAAGCTGAAGGCCGGCATTTTCGACGGCCCACAGATACGGCAGCTCACAAAGGACACAGAGTTCCAAAACTCCATGAACACGCTTGAGTGCGCCGCCTAGAAATCGTTTGTGCAGGTGGTGAACAACTTCTTGGGGAACACGAAGGCAGCAAACCAAGCCAGACTCATCAGCAGCATGATAGAGGACTTCCTAAATCTCGGGTGCTTGATGAGTATAAAGATCCACTTCCTGTTCTCACACATGGAGAAGTTTCCTGAAAACAAATGGAGGAAAGGTACCAGGGGAGGTGGGACGCAGTCATGCTGGCGGACTACTGCTGGTCGCTGAAGAGAGACAACCTAGCAGCTGCTCACACACAGGAATCAAAGAAACGCCGATTTATGCCTTAAACTCTGAACTTTTGTTTGACGTAACACTCATTGTTATACTAATATTATGATAATTATGTTTATCAAATTTGGTGGAGTAAATAAAAACTGAATGAATTTGAACACGTTGACTTTTATTTCTTGAGTAAAACGGAAAAAATCGTCAGCTGATGATCTTCAAAAATGTGTTTTTTTTTTACAAAAAAAAAAAAAACGATTATTTTTTAATTTCTGTAGCAAAAAATCCTGACCTGATTGAGCAAAACCAAGGTCATTTTCGCACTCAGCGCACAAAAATTAGTCTAATTCAACTGGAAAACCATAGACGATTTAAAAAAAAATATTTTTTGTTGCTCAAATACAGATATGTAACAAATAAAGTTCATGAGCGATTGATATGCGTTGCAAACTGTACATCTTCTACTGGAACAGATATATTTGAATTATTTCCAGAGAAACTCATTCAATATAACATAAATATTGAATACTGTGTCGGTAATGCTACAGATGGGGCAGCCAATATGAAAGTACAATGGGTTTACTAAATGGCTGAGTGACGTTGCACCTCATCAAATTCATGTCTGGTGCTACGCACATGTATTGAATCTTGTTGTAAGTGATACCACTCAAACAACGACCTCTTCAATTAGCCTATTTCAACTGCTTAACGCATGTGTGGTGTTCTTGAGAGAATCATATAAAAGAATGGATGTTTGGGTTGATCACCAACAGAAATCTAGACACCAAAGATTAAATATTATTGGTGGGCCAAAGAAAGTGCGTTAAGAATATTTGGAAATTTTGATAATCCAAACTCATCATTGTTCATTGAATTAATTTATACGTTACAAGAACTAGCACAATCGGATGCATTCAATGCTAAAATCAGGGATACACAAACTTTACTAGATAAGATGATCAAGTTTGAAACGGTTGTCACTGCAAAACTATACTTAAGAATATTCCAGCACACAGGATCGCTTTGTAATTATTTACAAACCACCGGAATGGATGCATTGCAAGCATACCGTAATGTAGATTGTACTGTTAAGTTGCTAGAAAATATTTCAGGAGATTTCGATGGTGTTCTCGACAGTGCCAAACGATTTGTTTCCTGGGCTAATAACAAGTTGGAAGAAGAATTTGTTGAAATTATCATTCAGGAAAAATGTATAGAGAAACGTTTACACAAAGCAAAAGCGATGTCTGATGAGAGAAGGACGCACGAGATAGAAGGAAATAATAAGATATCGCATTGAATTTCATAACTGCATCATGGACAAAATTGTAAAAACTATTAAAAAGCGATTTGAAAGTAACGATTCCTTATACGCAGATATTGCCTGTCTTGATCCACAGAATTTTGAGTATATTAAACAACAAGGTTTGGCTACATCAGCAATGCAGCGCCTTAGCAGTATTCTCGTTAAATTTGATGTAAGCGCCACAGTGACTAATCTCAGAGAAGAGCTAACTGACTTTGTGCAGAAATAGGACAAATTTAAAAATTCTGTCCCCGACTAATACCTTCTTCAAATGTTCGATGATTCATTAGAGGACAGCGTCCGTGAAGGTTCGCGACATGAACTCTGGGACGACCAAGTTGTGGATAAGAGTGAGAACTTCAAAAATACAAATTTTGCAAAAAATGTCCTGTTTGCTGCTTTTCTGTACTACATAAATACAATTTCTATGGGCAAACATACGAGCATCTCTATAGTGCATATAAACTTTTATTGACTCTCTCTTTTACCCAAGTAGCTTGTGAGAGATCTTTCTCTAAACTGAAATACATTAAGAATCACTCGCGAAGCTCATTGTCTTCTACACACCTTGAAGCTTTTATGCTTATGTCAAAAGAAACCGATGTTTTAAGTGAAATGAGTAATGACACAATTAGAGATCATGTAGCCGAAACCAACTTAGAGAAATTGCTTATACTATAAACACCATCACAGTGTGTCCAAATAAATTGATTTATAACTTGAATAGGCGCATTCTTGTTATTTTATATATATGCGACTAGTGAACAAAGGCCCGGTACCTGGACCGGCGAGTAGGCACACAGTTGGAGTTGAAAGTAGTGATATATATATATATATATATATATATATATATATATGAGTGTGTTAACAATAAGTCTATATACTCACAGTAGCCCCAAGGACATGAACAGATTATTGTAGCCATAATACATTTGAGAATAGGGACACTAATAGTACGTCAAATAAAGTTCATATGTTAAATAGTTCCTCCCAAAGAAAATAATCCACACTATGGGTAAACATAGAAAACCCCCGATGATTAAATTCCTCAAATCTTAATACCTTCATATTATTTACTGATATGCACATTGTAGCATAGTACAATTAACTACGAAAATATTGCCAACCCAGCAGTGCCGAACCTATGGATTTGGGGGCCCGGTGGGCTTGGCCTATTTTTTTGGGGGGGCGCCCCTGCATTTTGACATGAGATAATTTTTTGACACTCCTCAAGCTGGGTCCGGGGAGGAAGAATCTTTGTGTGGCTTTTATTCTTTTATCTGAGCTTCAATTAAAAAAAATAATATTCCATCAATCCAGTTGAGGCCGCAGACCAGAAAATATCAGGCCTCTTAGAAAAAGGAAATATAAAGCTTTAAACATTATAGTTCTGTGAAGCCAGTGCCGAACCTAAGAATTTGGGGTTTGTCCTGTTTGGGGGCCCCTGCATGTTGACATGAGATAATGTACTTAATATTTAATGTAAAAAATATTTTCTGGGGCTCCCGTCAAGCTGCGATAATACTTAAATCTCATTCCAAAGAGAATGATCCTCATAATGCGCTAAGAAGCTTAACGAAAATAACCCAAGACTATTAAACGTTAAATCTAACATCCAACTATAGCCTACATAATTTGCGCACACAACATCTTATCATTGATAAATCTTAATTCCGTCATAATATTTTAATGGACTCCTTTCCAAACAGTTCTTCATTTTATGTTTTATGATGTTCGACATGACGTAGTTAAAACAAGCAATTTTAGTCTTTTCCGTTTCGGACAAAAGACATTTTAGATCATTTTCGTGTACGCAGTGGCTACGGTTACGCCGGACGAAATCCGTATTTTTTTCCGGGTTACAGCCATAGATATTTAGAGGGAAGTAATCATGATGAATAACTGTTACAAAAATAAATAATGATTACGCCCCTTTGATTAGCTTTTATTATTTATACTTAAAATATAAGCAAAAACGGTACTTAAGAAACTCTTATATTCAGTCCTGACAGGTCATATCGCGAAATGAACTTTTGATGTACACTTGGCAGGCCAAGATCTAGAAAATGATATATACATCATGGGTCTAGGGCTTATGGTTGCTGAGATATAGGGCGCTTATTTGTTAAAATAGCTTATATAGTAAAAACGGTACTTAATACGCCCCCTTTTTCGGCCCTATGAGGTCAGATTGCGAAATGGACTTTTGCTGCACACATGGCAGGCCAAGACCTACAAAATGATATATATATATATATATCCATGGTCTAGGACTTATGGTTGTTGAGATCTAGAGTGATGACAGACAGGCAGACAGACAAAACGGGGACAAAAATAAGAGAGACGTGAGTGAGTGCCTGTAAGTTAAGCAAAACGCTACATGTTTAGCAGGTGGTTTACTTATTGTTATACACATTGTAGTATAGCGCAACATATCGTACTGAGAATAAACTAAGATAATACTGCCAACCCGGCAGTGCCAAAAACCTATGGATTTTGGGGCCCTATGGGCCTGGCCTCTTCATAGGCCTCTTAATTTTGACATTCGACACCATGACATGAGATAACGAAATTAATATTTAACGTGAAAAAAATTATTTGGGTCCCGGAAAGAACGAAATGTTGAACAGCTTTTATCTGACCTTCAATTAAAAAATATTCCATCCATCGAGTTAAGGCCGCAGACGCAGAAAACATTAGGCCTCTTAAAAAAGAAAGACATATCAAAGCTTTTAACAATATAGTTCTGTGAAGCAAATGCCGAACTTAGGGATTTTAGGCCTCTTCGGGAGCTACTACATATTTTGGGGGCCCTCCTCAAACTGGGGCCCCTCCACACACCCTCTGTGTGAAGCCCCCATCATAAAAGGGTTAGTTTGCATTGTAAACATTTTGTACGGCGCTACTCAAACTCAACCCTTATTCAATTCATTCATGTGACGTAATAGTCAAAAAATGAAAACAAGCAATTTAAGTCTTTTCCGTTTCGGACAAAGGACATTTTAGAGCATTTTCGTTACGATAAATAGAGAGGGAAGTAATCATGTTGAATAACTGTTACAAAAATAAATAATGATTACGCCCCTTTGATTAGCTTTTATTATTTATATTTAAAATATAAGCAAAAACGGTACTTAAAACGCCCCCTTTTCAGCCCTCAGAGGTCAGATCGCGAAATGAACTTTTTATGTACACTTGGCAGGCCAAGACCTACACAATGATATATACATCATGGGTCTAGAACTTATGGTGACGTAATAGTGAAAAAAAATGCAAAAAAAAAATATTGTGACGTATTAGGTTAGTACTAAAGGGAAATAATTGTATATTAGAAATAGACATAAACAATGTAAATATTACATTATATTGAAGTATCCATAATACAAAATTCGTTTGATTTAAAATTAAGATTGTGGAAAATAATACAAAATATTAATTGAACGATTTCTGTAAATATTTCTTTTATGATCGCTTCTCATTATTAACAAATTGAACACCATAGATATATTATGATATTGTAAGATATGCATAGACCTATGCAGATTTTTTCAGTGTGAGGCTAATTTAAAGAGCATCATAAAATATGTAGGCATACATTTGCTTCGGAGAGTATCACAAAATATTTTGGCATGATATTTTGTGAACTCTCCTTCCTGGTCTGAGAGACATACCATGATCCACGGGGGATAGATCATAGGGGTTCTGGCCAGTTTGGGCAAGGATTAAAACCCATCTTTCTGCCATCCCTGCAGATGATAGCGGGCACATTCACCCCGCCGCTCTGTAGGCATGGCAGACGCGCATCAGCGCCGCCAACAGTGCTGGTGTGGTAGGCACACTACACCCTACCATGCTGGCAATGGCGGCGTTAAAAAAAAAAAAAAAATAAAATATGTAGGCATGTTTTGTGATCTCTCCTTCCTGATCTGAGGGACATACCATGATCCACGGGGGATGGATCATAGGGGTTCTCTAGTGAGGAAAAAAAACCCATTACTTGCGAGGGTGGTGGTACTGTGGTCAGTGAGGACAATCCGAGACCGCAGTATTCACAGCTGGCGGTGGTGACGGATGTGGTCGGCACACAACACCCTTCCACTCCGTCCCACTCAAGCACACCTGCGCAGCCTGCCATTTCGGGCTGAGGGTACAGGCACACTACAACCTCCCCTCTATCCGAGTGGCAGGAAAAACCCCTTTCCTTGCCATTCTGGTCGATCGGCAGCACACACACCCTGCTCGTCTGGCCAGTTTGTTTACAATGCAAACTAACCCTTTTATGATGGGGGCTTCACACAGAGGGTGTGTGGAGGGGCCCCAGTTTGAGGAGGGCCCCCAAATGATAGCGGGCACACTCTCCCCGCCGCTCTGTAGGCATGGCAGACGTGCATCAGCGCCGCCAATAATGCTGGTGTGGTAGGCACACTACACCCTACCATGCTGGAAATGGCGGCGTTAAAAAATAATGATTTAAAAAAAAATATTTTGGCATGATTTTGTGTTACATTTCCTAAGATCGCTTAATTGCCCCTTGTTAATTATTGTAGCTGTCGAAAACAGTATTTCAATGAGATTTCCAATTGGCTTTCACAATTTTACCAGCCGTATGTTAGTGTAGGGTGTTTGATCACCTCGCTACTATACATGAGGCTGGTCCAATGTCATTACTTGCAGCCAAGTAGAAGATATCTTACTCGGCCGGCCAGTTGGTAGCCGGATCACGCATGTTAATTAAGAAAACAGTAAATGTTTCTGCCATCTTTGAATTGTTTATGCCGCCATCTTGGATGACAGACGGAAGTCGCGATGACAGACGGAAGTCGCGACACCGGAACACATGATGTATTTTTTGTATTATAGATTTATCGTTTTTTTTTTTTGTTATTGTATATTGTAATTTGTAAAGTGACTTTGGAGGCCTCGGCCCTCAGGTTTGGATGGGAAAAATTCACAAGGAAAATAAAATTCATGAAGATAGAGCAGCTTTTTGTTTTTTTCCCGGGCCGCTTGAACTCCCCAGTCCACCCCTGTGAAAGCGATAACATCAATTATAAACCTTTTGAGTGTGGGAAAACAATTAAGTAAGAAAAGATTTACTGCAAACAGATTGACCTCTGGGCGTGGCCGACAGATTTAGTAGAAATTTGTAGATCAAATTTGTATCATTTGTTGCAACAAGAATAACTTTTGTGATATCTAGAACTGCATAATAGCTTATTATTTATACATTAGCATCGATTTGCTGAACTTATTTACAAATTCTAGTAATATATTTGAAATACCGTAATAATAATTGTCGACACTTCCAGTAATTAAAATAGCTTCAAAATAGTACATTTCACTCAACACTTATCAAACAACCATCCTAACAAATTACATAAAGGCAGTGGCTACGGTTCGGTCCGACCGAACCCGTATTTTTTTTACTTAGGGTACCAGCCATAGATAATATTGCTCCACACCCTAACCCTAACCCTATCTCTAACCCTATCCCTAACCCTATCTCTAACCCTATTCTAACCCTATCCCTAACCCTAATCCTGAAAAAAAAAAATTCTGAAAAAAAAAAAAATTATGTTGTTATATAGTTCAGTGCAGCGACTCGGCCGCTATGCAATAATAAGTAACATCACTTCTACATCACCCCCTAAACTGTTGTAAAGTTCCATCTTTCCAATTTACAGCGACGCTGCATACAATTATGCCACAATTGTCTTGTTTCTTCCTCCCCTCTCTCTCTCTTTCTCTCTCTCTCTCTCTCTCTCTATCCCTTCTCTATTCCTCCTCGAAGTACAGTTTGCATGCCCTCTCTTATTTTCTTTGCGTTGATTTCTTCTGTTCTACTCTCGTTTTTCCTCTCCAGATGAATTTTTGAAGATGGTCTACGGACTTGTTCTCGTTGTGTACTTTCTCTGCTATATTCAAATTGATTGGCTCGATTAAAAATTGCTGGAGGTGAATGGTTATTTTAAGTCGGATATGGCTAGTTAGACCATAGGAGAATAGAGAGGTCCAATATATAAACGGAAAATATGAGCGGGAAAGTAGTTTAAGCTATAGCCTAGAGGGTGGCCTTGGAGGTCGGAATCCGCTAAGGAGTGTGCAACAACTCACCTGCCGAATTAACCAGCCCCTGAAAATGGATGGCACTAAATCTGGAGTGGCTAAATCTGAAGAGTCCTCTTTAGGAAACTGCCGTAATGGGCACCACTGGCCCCCCTCTGCTGTAGGGGGGGGGGCGCATTTTTGCTTTCGGGAACAGTGGAAAAACCAGTCCGTATGGAAACTGCTTTTAGCTCCCCGCAGCAAGACATGCACGGTGAGTCCAGGTATAATAGATACTGTTTCCGAATGCTGGCATTGCACGCCGCTAGCCTCTTGACGGCAGGTCGGAGTTTCGAGGAAAAAGTTACGCCAATCCACTCTCATTCCATGAGATCACTTGTCCAGAGGTAAGCGGTCCGGAATGGGTCCATACCTGGGTCAGACCATCCATCCCGCCCCTCCTTGGGCTCTTAAAAAGCACAATGAATAGGGAATCGAAAAGAATAACGCTGGTGTGGGCAGCACTCAAACATGCCTCGATGGTAGGGCCGCCATCGGTAAAAAGTCGACTACTTGCCCAAGTACCACGACGCTGGTTGATAGGTCTGGTATCGTAAAATGGTTACTTCCGGCCCAACTCGAGAACCCCTCGACTTTAGAGTCTGAGCTACGCCAGGCTAGGCCCACGGGAAATGTCGAATACTCTGTAAGCATAATCCCGTAATATTGACAGCAGAAAAGCCTATACTGATGCTTCTGTAACCAGTAAGGACGGTCGAACAAGTCCTCGTTTGGGGGTCCAAATAAGTTTCCCACAAACCCGATGAGTCGAAAATCTTGCATGGCACTCTCTGCGTACGAGGCAGAGATTGAAGCCATAATTGAGGAAGTGGCACACATTTGGGGTCAGATGGAGCGGCCGTCCACAACTGGACCCGTGGTGGGGGATCAGTAGGATAGAGCAGGCTCTAAATGCCCTTTTACGTGCGAGGCATTGTCCTATAGGTGTGTACTTCGGGAGGTTGAGGCCCAATGTCGATTCCCTTTGCCGAAGTGGAGGAATCGGTGGATCATGGGCTTTTTGAATGACCCGAGCTGGGGGACCACAGGGTGGACCAATCGTGTGGCTAGCTGGCCATTTGCCTTTATGACAGTTCCCAGATGTTGAGGGACACAACGACCTTGATTTGATGAACTCTATTAGACTAAGTCTGAGCCCGCAGTTATCTCTGAGAGATTTCGGAGAGAGATAGCGAGAACGAATGATAGTGTTGTCGTCCTAGGGGTCCCTGGTTCGATCTCCGGTGGATATTTTATGTCATAGTAAAAATTCCCGCTATATCTACCTTGGTCCCTCTATGACCATAGCACTATCGGCTATGGTGGGGATGAAAGAAGGCACCATAACAAATTTTCCCATTATGGGTTTATAGGATCTAAGGGATTTTATCCTTACCTGACCTCACTCTCACATAGCGGGTACGGATAGTCGTGTGGGAAAGCGCTCGACCTTCGACCTGAGGGTTTATGATTTAGTACAGAACCAGAGTCTCCGGCTGATCATAGGCACTTTTGAACGGTGCCTACAGCAGCGGGCGATATCATGGTAAACGTGTCATCACTATTGCATCGTAGTGAGTGGGCCATGAACACTACCTTCCCGCGGTATAAGAGAGATGGCTGATAGCTGGTTAAGTCTCAGCCCGCAGTTTTTTTGAGAGTTCAAAGAGAAATAGAGCCTAGAGGACAGAAGGTAAAACAATAAAAAAAAGATAATGTCTATTTTTCTTACGAAGAAAATAATAATGGTACATTTGTCACTTTCTTAACTACTCTTCACTTTCGGGAGTTCTCAACCAGTTTCCGGGAAAAGCTGACTTGTAAGGTCACCATAGTATATAACATTTTTAGAGATTGTCCCCGTTTTGTCTGTCCGTCTGTCCGTCATTACCCTAGATCTAAACAACCATAAGTCCTAGACCCATGATGTATATATCATTTTTAGGCCTTGGCCTGCCAAGTGTACATCAAAAGTCCATTTCGCGATAGGACCTCTTCAGGGCTCCTAAGGGGCTTATATATTATATATACACCTTGTACGTTCAATAACCCATTCATTTGGTGCGAAATACTGCAGCACGTAGTTTCACCAAGATTTATTAAGAAACTCATCAAATGAAATAGTAAGCTTGTGTTCTGAGTTTAATTGAAAGTATCAGAGCTATGCAACAATTGACGGAGTTTTCGGACGATTAAATGACTATAATTTAGAATGTTTTCAATTATGAGTCCTATTTCAGTAACCACAAACCACTTGTAGTTAGATTTAAGAGACAATAATTTTTTTTCAAATATAAAGAAACGTCTTTATATTTTTATTTTACAGATATATGCATTACACAATTGAATTTATAAACATTTCCAAAATTTACAAATATTTACTGAAAGCTAACAAACGTACTGATACATAACACGAAAATGAGCTAACACGTCCTGTGTCCAGAATGAAACAGGCTTAATTGCTTGTTTTATCTTTTGAATTGATCGTGAGCTTGCAAATCAAAGTACTGAAAAAAGATCACTTTTTGTTCAATAGAATATTTGGTGTACATTTTTTTGTATCAAATGATTCTTTCGAAAATAGAATAAACATCTAGAGAAGTTACATTCTTTTATTAGTACTATATTGATTACATTGTAGAGTTTATATCTATAGAAATTTAAGGCAACTGCTATTTCATTGGGAAAAATAAATGTAGTCCTTTTTAAAAATAAAGACGTTAACTCAGATCCGTTCTTTTGGATAGGCTAACTTGGCATCTACCTTGCAGTCCTAATGACAAGGATCCAGCAGCACTGGATCAACCAGGTGTTACAAACTGGCCATATTGAAATTGCAATTTATTTCATACTGAAAAATTCAGGCATTCTATACATTGCCTAGGCATTCTAAAGAATGCCGGATTTCACACTTTGCTGGTAACATACAGCTAATGACTGATCCAACTAGTTCTGGCCTGCCAAGGAATGTTACTCCATATTGATATTTTGATTTATTTCCATCGAACCATATTTTGTGATCCTCGTCCAGCGGATTTGGTGATTCCTATGATGTCCCATTTATACCGTTGTAATTCTTGTGTGAACTCTTATACTTTTCCCGACTGGTACTTTTGTATGAAACTTCCAGATATCTCTGGAAGAACTACCCAGGGCCTAATAACAGCTCTTTGGGTAAAAATATTGCTATTAATTCTATCTGAAATTGATATTTTATTCCTTTTAATGGTAATTGTAAGGACCTCAAACCCGAACACTTGTAGAGGTCTCAATCTTTATAGAGCACCAGTTGGTTGTTGTTTTTTTTAAATTATTAAATATCATTGCGAAATTGTTGTTATTAGCGTTTCCAGAAAAAAAAACACAACATTAACAGTATAAGGTTTGTGTATAGCTTATTTAAATGCAAAATTTTTAGGAGTAAGCAAAAATGCACTAGAAAATGGAGACATACAGAAGTTCACATTCATAAATGAAATATAGAAGATTTACACACACAATATACACAATTCTTGAAAATTCTTTCAGATATTTTTGGTAATGAATTCAAATTAAATTATTTTAATACTGTTTATTGTAAAGATTTCTAAAAAATAAATTAAATGATAAAATCTAAATAATGGTAATTAAATATAGATATCTTAATCAATACAAATGATTTTAACAAATTCAACCAGTCGTGTCTGGCACAGAAGACAACTTCAATCAACGTTTGAAAACAACTCTATCTGACTCTTAATATACGATTAAGAATTGTTCCAAATGAGATATGAAGAAGATGTGACTTACTTCTTTTTTCATTGTAAGACATTGCAACAGCACTCGCTTTTTGACAACTTCTTTTCGGGCTTGAACGAGTTGTGTGATAAGTTTAGTACTGCTTTCTTGATGCTCACGAGAAATACAATGTTGGTAAAGAATCTGAAGAAAACAAAATATAGCTAATATCAAACAGATAAATCAAACTAATATGTATATCATAAAACTGAATCATTTGCACTAGATAAAAGAAGGAGTAATTATAAATTTAGTACCGTCCTAGACTACCACCTAGTTTGACTAGTGTTTAAACATTCTTTGTTGATATCAAACTTGTCAGGGATGACTCGATGGTCTTCTTTTATCTTCGTTATTTAATTACTTGCTTTCTTTTTCTTTCTTTACACACAAAATTAATGCAATTTCACAAAACTCCGTTTTATTAATCAAAATCACTTTATTACATAATCTGTAACACTAAATATCCAATAATGAATATCAACGATTAGAATCACGTCTCTATGATAAGTCACTGTACTAAATGTCCGTTCTGTCAACACAATAAAATCTTCTTACTAGTCCTTCGTTTCTTCATAATTCGACTACCTTCCTTAAACTTAACAAAAACTACACTGCACCCCTCTCTTTCTGTCGTGACATGTATGTCCGCGTCCCTACAACTGACCAACGCTGCCCCTTTCGCCCCGCCTTCGTCTTCCCACCTGTCTAATTACGTAATACCTAACTCTACACGCTTCTGCTATTAATCATCAGTCCTGACTTATTTTCACTGTCAGTAAGATTTGTTTGTCTATCTATCTATCTATCTATCTATCTATCTATCTATCTATCTATCTATCTATCTATCTATCTATCTATCTATCTATCTATCTATCTATCTATCTATCTATCTATCTATCTATCTATCTATCCATCCATCCATCCATCCATCCATCCATCTATCTATCTATCTATCTATCTCTCTATCTATCTATCACACGATCTGTCTATCTATCTAACAATATGTCTGTCTAACTATCTATGTCTATCTATTAACTTTCACTGTCCTGACAAAACTCAACATAGAACCGATCGCAGCTTAATGAGTGGAATTTTTTGACCGATAAACATAATTTTAACAGCTAAAATATTTGAAGTAACAATTCTGTTACTTTAGTATACAAGGTAGTTTGATAAAGCTATTCTTTAGCTAAACCAAGAATCGTACAAAATCTTCAAAATAGTGTGATAACTATAATTGAAAGGGTTTTGTTTAAATCCATGGTGATATAAAATAATTTTTTAGAAAGATGATAAATACAACTTGAAGAAGATGTAGGCTATATTATTTACGTTTTAAGCTCTTTGAGTGACTTTATCTTAGAAAATATGGATACATGTGTTAATTAAAAACAAACTATATTTGTAAGACAATGTACACTAATTTTGTCATCATTTGAACTATAAAATTGCTCAATTTTAGTATTGAATAACGTCGCCCATCGCCCATTTCGTCGCTATGTATTCCATGTGTTTTTGCTTATCTTAAAAATAAAAGAAGAAAAATGTAGATTTCAAAACGCATTTGAATTAATTTTAATAATAAAAAGGAAAAATACTGAAATGAAATAATTGAAAAGTGATAGCAAAGTTAAGAAAAAATGTGTTTCTTTTTTTTAGGGAACTTTGACCCGGAAGTGGCATTTAAGTTTTATCTGGTTCATGTTTATATGATGTTCAGTGATGTATTCACATATTAATATGACGAGTATATTTATTAATTACCAAAGAACATGAAAGATTTTTGTGGAAAAATAGAAGAACAGAAACACACAGAAAGACAAAAAAAAAATGTCCAGTTCTTTTCTGCAGTAAAATATTTTTTCGGTCGTATTATTTTTCCAAAATGCCGATGACCCCATTTTTAAACAGTAAAAAAATAATTTTATATTTTCTAAATGACTTAAACTCTTATGTAGTGTCATTGAAAATATCTATCAAATTTAATGTGTTAGTTTTTTACTGTTCTTCTTAAAATTTGTATGGAACTAAATAATTTTAGATATTTTAAAAAGTTGTAAATTTTATTTATTAGTTGAGTCCCACATCCCACATTCTAACCGATTTTCCTCTAAATTTTTATATACTTAGGGGATGTCCATTAATTATGTCAACAAAATAGGGGGGAGGGGGTTCTAACAATTTTTGACAATTGTTGACAAGAGGGGTAGGTCAAGAAAAGTTGACGTCAACAATGCTACTTATTTTTAATAAATTGAATGCCTTAACAAAGGGAAATTAGGCAGCGTTTGTAGTACTGTGTTACACACTCGCCCAACCTTCAGTATATAAATTAAACTAATT
This sequence comes from Bulinus truncatus, assembly GCA_021962125.1. NCBI lineage: Eukaryota > Metazoa > Mollusca > Gastropoda > Planorbidae > Bulinus > Bulinus truncatus. The sequence continues at coordinate 307,041 of JAGDYQ010000242.1, forward strand.
ATATTCCTACTTTTTAAAAACCGTGCCATGCTTTAAAAAGACCCCACACAGAACTTAATATGGACACACGATATGGTAATACTGAAGTAACCAGGCTTGCGGAACCGCCTTATTTTTTCCGGCTCAGGCTCCCACAAATTTGACGGTTCCGGCTCGGCTCCGGCTCCCTATTAATATAGTATCACACGAGACAAAAAAATTTGTAATTGCTCCACGCTAACATAAAAAAAAAAGTAAAGAGCCCTTCTTAGCCCTAACGGGCCTTCGGGGCAGATGAGGTGTAGAATTCATCTGTTTCTATAACCTCGGCATATGAAGGGATTGTGTGGTTAGCACAACGCCCAGCCGCCTTTACTTCCCCAACTTAAGTCAGGTACCCATTTAAAGCTGGGTGGACTTGTGGGACGACTTTGCACCTAATTTCACCTGGAAAAATTCCATGGGCCTCACCGAGGATCGAACCCAGGACTCTCAGGTCGACAGTCGAGTATCTACACCACACGGCCATCCGTCCCACATGCCGCTGATAAAAAGTTATGCAAATTTTGCCGCGTTCACCCCCATAGTCAGGAACTTGAAAAATATACACATTGTCGGTTTTACTAAAAACAAACCATTTCAGTGCATCCAGAATCATATCATTATTTTCGACCGAGGTTTCACTAGTCGCCATTTTCATAAGTAATAAAAAGTTATTTCAATGATCAAATTAGCAAATAGTAAAATGATAAATTATTTAAAATATTTTAAAGACTTCAGTATTTATATTTATAAATTCGAAGTGACTATTCGGACCCGGGTACCAATAAACTCTGATTTTTATTCGGACTCGTCCCAATAAAGTCTGATTGTTATTCGGACCCGTGGCAAATATGCACTTAGCTTAGTTATACATAAACTTTATTTTTTTTTTATAATTGTTTGAATTGTATGATTGAATCGTTACTCAGTGTCTAGGGTTCCACTTATTGGACTCTGTATTATTATTTTTTCTGGTTCCGTCTAATAGAGTTTAAATATAGCTTAGCTTAGTGCATATTTGCCACGGGTCCGAATTATAATCGGATTTTATTGGCACCCGGGTCCGAATAGCCACAGCCTTATACATTTATCTACTCTATTTCAGATATTATGTTTATAATAAAACTGTTAAATTCAGAAAGCGACCATTTTGTTTTAGTCTATTACAAATTCGCGGTCAAATAATATACGAAATGACGCGTTCTATTTGTCGTCGTAGTAAAAATTTATTTTTAAGTGATTGATACAAATATTCTATGAAATAAACTGTTTTAACATTATATATACCACAATAACATGCCATTAAAAAAATTTCGGAGGGTAAACAGGATTTAAAACGAACACAAATCGATTCCCCATTAAAGATTTCTTGTGGTGATGTGCGTGCACGCTATCATTTAAATGCTGTTACTGTTGTGGCGTTCGTAAAACATGACATTTCAAATTGTAGGAGGCAAACAATCAAACAAATTTGCAATTTTAAAGCTAAAAAAAAATCTGCATTTGGGATCCGTGGAGCCGCCAGATTTTTTTCGGCTCCGGCTCCAGCAAAAAGTGCGGCTCCACGGCTCCCCTGCTCCGGCTTCGCAAGCCTGCAAGTAACACTATTATTTTTCCAAATTGTTGTTTGTTGATCTACTGTACAAATAAAGATTTATGTATATTTACGGATGTGACTCTACACTCAACATAAATTATGATAAATATTTAACATTACCTAGGACCTATTTGAAATCTTATAAATACATGTCCTAGAATGTTCAGAATTATTTAACAATTGTTAAATAGGCCTAGGCCTAATGGTTTTTTTAAAAATAACAAATGTATTAGCAACTGAATTAAAACAATTTTAAATAATTGCTTTTATATTTTTTAGATTTACAATGGAGAAACCAAACTTTCACAAGTTGTACGAAGCATATTTAAAGGCATTTCCCAACAAGTTTAAGCAAGACTATCAAAGGGAGGTAACTGAAATTTTGAATAATTTGAAACAAGAGAACGATTTGCCAACAAAAGTAGATTCGTTGTTGAATAGTTATACCACCTTAGCACAGAAAAATAAGGCGTCATTTATGAGCTTCTGGACAGACCAGTCTATGAAGAGTGTAGATGTCAATCCTAAAAAAAGCAGCCACAAATGTAAAAATTGAAAAATAAGTTGTGACACATCAAACACAAACCATTCAACAAGACCACATATAAATCGATTTTTAAGCTGGTCCATCCAGTACTACTTGTGATAAAAATCTGTAAAATACAAAGCAAAAGTCAGATAGGCATCTTCATGAGCGATTTAATTGACTTGTATAAACAAAAAGATCAGGAAAAAGAACTAAAAGAAAAAAAAATAAGGTTGATGAGCTAGAAGCTCGAACTTTGATATTATTGCTGATAAATTTATCCCCCCACCAATTCCAGTCTGCCAAACTAATGAGGGACTTAAAGCACCAGATGTATCTGATATAAACTCACATAGATTTCCATCTCTTTTCTTCAGTCAGTCTGTGAAAGTCGAAAACATACTACCTCGATCGGTAAAAGCATTCAAATTTCTTCCATATGATATATTTTGTCCATTGCTATTGTTCGAACGGATCTGTAAAATCTGTCACCTTTATGTTGCTTCGCAAGCCATGTTAAAGAAGCACGTTCAACAGCACCAACAATGTATGACTGTGCCCAGTCAAATACTACATGCACCCCAACAGCAAAGAATTTGTCCAATGCGATTTGCTGCCAAAAGACAGAGAGCTCATGGTAATAATTGCTTATGGCGAGATGCTAAGTGCAGAATGGCTAGATGAAGAAAATGTTGACCGAAACCGGTTCCACAAGAATTATTCAGACAGAACCTATGCCAATAACAACAATTGAGGAACATTTGACATCTCCTTGGGAAGATATAGAGGCTAGAATATAAGATTTCGATTTGTTTGTAAAAGATTAAAAGTGTATTTATAATTTAACTTTTTAATCTCGTTTCTGCTTGAAGTTAGAAAAAGTCTTTGTAAATATTTAAATATTCTTAAAGTGTTATATTAATTTGAAATATGTTCATAATTTAAAGGTGTAATGTGTATACATTTTTTAAACCATGTAATCTCTTTTCTGGTTATAGTAAACCTTTGTAGTTATACACTGGAAATATGTTCCTAAAGCATTTTACTTGTATTCACTTTTTGATTGTACTTGTAAACTAGTCTATTTAAAAATATTGTTGTTTTTACCATTTTATGGTTATGTGTGGGTGTGTGTGGGGGGATCAAATGTTGACATAATTTTATAGGCGGTGGTGGGGTCTCTGGAAGTTTGACGAGTTGTTGACAAGGGGGAGGGGGAGGTAAAAATCGCCAAAATATTTGTTGACATAATGGAAAGCCCCTAGTAAGTTTTTTTTTTAATACATGTATTTGAAAATATTTTTCTAGCCATTTTTTTCTTTATTACATTTTTTTACCTGTCTACTTTTAATGATCTCATTCAATACGTGCGTGACTTTCCTAATGTGTCTGGAGCCACGCCTGGCTGCACCGAGTCTGCCTTCATCCATGACGAACACTGTTGGGTGGAAAACTTTTGTAATAACTTGGTTGGAATATATAATTGTATGTTAGCCATTATTCCTAAAGAGTATCAAAGAGGTAGGCCTATAAGCCCCTTTTATCAGATCATACCGCACCTTGCTTACCTTTCATAAAGGCATTTTCTAAAATACTATTTAGAGTTCTAGAAAGACAATTATTGTTTTCTTTGTATATAAATTTTGCAATGTTAATAGTGGGAAACAATACATAATGTGTTTTCTGTAAGTATTTTGTAGCAGCTAAATAATCTTTTTGAGGGGGTGAGTGGGTGGGGAAGCGCTCGACTGTCGATCTCCGGTGAGAAACCAAGGACATTTTCAGGTCATGTTGAAAGTTTCCTCCATGTTTCCTGAAGTGCCTCCATGGTCATTACACTCTCCGTTGTGGTGGGGATGAAGGAAAGGCATAACAAACCCCTGAAATTTGTCCCATTTAATGGGGCGATCTTTTATGGGACGGATGGTCTTGAGGTAAAGCGCTTGAATGTCGAACTGAGGGTCTCTCAGTCAATCTCTGGTGAGGAGAAATGGATATTTCATGCCATGGTTAAAGTCTCCGCTATATCTCTAAGGTTATTACACTGTCAGTTATGGTGGAGGTGAAAGAAGGACATAATAAAAACAGTCCCAGTTATAGGATTAGAATCTGATTCCATCTTATCTATTCAAAGGCTTGACACACACATACAACATTATTCGACTAACGCAGATTTATCAGAGAAAAATTGAACTCATAGCCCCATCACCTCATTTACGCCATTCTAAACGTAAACAGTGTTCACCCGCCTAACAAAGCTGGATAGATCGAAAGTCTTCTACAAAAAAGACACCCATACCTACGCGTCTATATCTCCTAGAACAAATGCAGTAGTGAAAATAAAACCCAGACAATGGGATGATTTCATCATTTTCTTCAAATTTAAATGCAAATCTCTCATCTAATTTTGAAACCATAGCTAAACTCCTTAGGTGTTTGAGGCTTAATAGCCTCGTTGGCTGTAAAAAATGTATTACGTTACTGTAGACTAAATAGTGAAAAATATGTTTTTCAAATAATATAACCATAAAATTTTGATTGTAACATGACAATAATATTGATTAAAGGAGAAATGTCCACAATTTAATATAATTAACTATAAAGACGTCTGGCTGGGTGACGCTTTGGTAGCAAGCCAAATCATAAGGCTGCAGACCTGCATGGTGTGGGATATGAGTTCGACTCTCAGGGTCCTATTTCCTAATTATCAGCCATGTTGATAATGAAAGAAGGGCACTGAAAAAGCCCTCCCATTAGTTATAGGTTTTAAGAGATTAAACGTCTTATCCTTTCATGGACATAATATTTTATATGAATTAAACTAAAATGTACTTCTAAAAAATTATTTATGATTATAATTATCTTTACAAAAATTAAACAAGGTAAACATATCAATATATACACTTATGAACGTCTATATAAAACTAACTCTCATTCGGCAGCCTCAAAGACGTCATTCCTGTATCGGACAACAAATATTAAATTTATTCATATATTTATAACAGAATTAGATTAATTGTAAATTGGAAATATATATGAAAAAACATTGCAACTTACATAGAAATTCACTTATTAGACCTCTGCTATTGTTAGAATTAACCGTGTGACTATATCATGTCTGTAGACAATGGTGTTGAGGTTACTTGGCACTGATCGTGTTTACCTTACTTTGTAAAATGACTCGCAATAACAAACACTACAGAAAACGGGGGGCTCTTAGATCCATTTAGTGAATAGATTGGCTATAGTCTAGAGATCGTTGATTAAACCAGATACTCATAAATGAGATATAAAAATTAGGATTGGCGGAGGGGGTTAGTTGTGTGATTAAAGAAACAATTTGTACCTTGTAGTTGTGTAGATCGATGATGTTCATTGATCCATTTGAATCAGGAAACAAGAGCAGATAAACACGAATTAAAATTACACATTAATATGATATATATCTATTTTCTAAAATAACTCTTTAAAAATGATTTAGAGAGGGGAGAACTGTATGTAAAGCCTCGGTCACACTTTAAACAGGCGATGGAACACAGGACAAGCTGTAACATATAGCACTTTATACAAGCAATGGAACACAGTAAACACTTTAAACAGGCAATGGAACACAGTAAAACCTGTAACATAAAGCATTTTAAATAGGCAATGGAACACAGTAAAACCTGTAACATAAAGCATTCTAAACAGGCAATGGAACACAGTAAAACCTGTAACATATAACACTTTAAACAAGCAATGGAACACAGTAAAAGCTGTAACATACAGCACTTTAAACAAGCGATGGAACACAGTAAAAGCTGTAACATATAGCACTTTAAACAAGCAATAGAACACAGTAAAAGCTCTATAAGAAAAAAGAGTTCCAACAACAATTTATTTGAAAGAAGAATATAGGAAACTAGTTGCAAGTACCCGGCTTTGCCCGGGTTTAAAATAAGGTTCTCTGTTTACACGAACAAAATGAAAATTTCAATGTTTTGTGAAAAAAGAAATTGCTCGATTAATTTTTTCACTTCCGTTTATTACTATTGTTTACATTTGACGATGTTAAAATGCTATCTGTTGTAATGAAAACTACAATAATTTGAATGATATTATATGTTAATTATTACCTTTTAATATTTGGGACTTTTACTTTTCATAATTAAACCACAGAAACTATTAAAAACTGTGGGTTTTCAAAAAGAAATGTCGAATCGAGACGCGGGCATGACGCCATTTTGAATTCTTGTTTTCCGCTTTCGATTTAACGCAGACATTAAAATGAATAATGTGTATATAGATATTTTATTAATTTAATTATTTTTGGCTTATTTTTCAAAGCTAAGGATATAACTTATTTACCTTTCAATTGAGTTTTGAAAATAATATTTCGAAGAACAAATTACTATGTACAAAATGTTTCACACGACTGAATATGATTTCTTGAATTTCCTAAAAATAACATAATTAATTACTTTAAGTTTTATAGAATCCAATTAAGAATAATACTGGTTGTCTTAGTATGCTTTTGTTTCTAAGTGAAATTTTTTTATTGAAATATATTTTCTTAAATTCAATGCTTTGGATTGTTTGAAAAAGGACCGTTTATTTTTTTGTTATAAATAATGACTGTTTTTTCAACGGAAATATTTGACTGGTTTATTATATTAAGAATGTGTGCAGCCTAAATGTATTGAAAAGTACAACACACAAATTAGTTTATAAATAAATGTCGGCACTGGGTACAAGTGGGGCCGAAAGTAACTACGTTTGCCATGATTTCTACTGCGGCGCTTGGGGTCATTCGGAGTGTACCAGTAATTAGGCGGAGAGCTTGGTTCTGAACTTTGTCCAGGTACTCTATTTACGATCGAGACCCGTAAACCTGTGCTACTTTGCTGTAATCGATCTGGACTGCACCCATGTACAGTGACCTCATGACATTAGCTCTTGCCTTCCAGGACCTGCTCGACATCTTTTTTCACCATGTTCAGATAGACTCTCGCATGCCTCCAGTGACACAATAGAGAATTTTAGAGATGTGTTTGAAAAAGGTAAGTCTAGTGTAACTCCCAAATATTTTGGTTTCTAATCTCTCTCGAGTGTTACCGTCAATTTCCGATAGGAAAGGACCCTTAAGAATTGTACCTACTGTGAAGAGCGTATGGATGATATGATAGTTTAAATGGTCCACTACATGATCATGATAGGATAGTTTAAATGGTCCGCTACATGATCATGATGTGATAGTTTAAATGGTCCGCTACATGATCATGATAGGATAGTTTAAATGGTCCCTACATGATCATGATAAGATAGTTAAAATGGTCCGCTACATGATCATGATAGGATAGTTTAAATGGTCCGCTACATGATCATGATAGGATAGTTTAAATGGTCCGCTACATGATCATGATAGGATAGTTTAAATGGTCCGCTACATGATCATGATAGGATAGTTTAAATGGTCCGCTACATGATCATGATAGGATGGTTTAAATGGTCCGCTACATGATCATGATATGATAGTTTAAATGGTCCGGCCATATCATTCTTATCAATCCCGGTAGAATGCAAAAAGAAGTGTTCTATTAAGAATTTGTCTTGGGTATCAGACGTAAAAGGCGCCCGAAAAAGTTCAACGATAACTTTAAGGGACACATCAAATCTGAAACCTGTACTGCTAACGTCTGTCATATATAAAACGGGCAGCCGACCATCTAAAAGATAACCATCAACACCGTCTTGCAGATGCAAGAGCTAGACGCCACCATGCACCAATGGTTCCTGCTTCAACCTACAACCTATCCTTCCCGCCTCAACATACAGCCTATCCTTCCCGCCTCAACCTACAACCTATCCTTCCCGCCTCAACCTACAGCCTATCCTTCCCGCCTCAACCTACAGCCTATCCTTCCCGCCTTAATCTTCAACCTATTCTTCCCAAACTGCGTATTTTATGCGCTTCAGTTTTTGGGCTTCAAATTCACGTTAGGAGACAGAGATAACATATATAATCTCGGCATATGAGAGAATATAAAGATGTATTATTAGCTGTGACCATGAAGTCATTTATGGATTTCAAGCAAGATTTGTATATCACTAATTCAAAAAACTAATGACAGTGAGTCTGGAATTACACAAAATTTAACCTTTTAAGATTTCTAGAAAAGTCGCGAATACATCAGAAGCAGCGTCACGGGTATGAAATAATATTTGGCATATTGAGTTCAATTATGAAGAAAAATGTGATTATCTGTAATTCAGGCCTTTAATTAGAAGTAAGTTTTGAGTATCTATGTGTCATTGGAGCCTCTTTTCAGATACGGCGGCATCATAATGAATTCCAAAAGAGCTAAACTTTCTGACAGTTAACTGTTATCAATTTTTTAAAACAACTATAGGGAATATTAGCAACAACTTTCTCTCTAAAGTAGGCACTCAGGGACACGTAGTGTCGTTTGTTGAATAATACACGACCTATTCACAGCCCTATTTACAATGTACAAGCTATAGACCTTTCTCACTTGTATTCCTGCGCGTCAGCTGTCTTTGTGAAAGGGTCATAATGGGCTTCCGGTCGCTTTGTTTATACTTGATTAATACTTAGCTCGATTATTTTTCCTACTTTTTTTGTCTAATATATGATAAAATGACTTTAAATTTATTACCGAAATTTAATTTTTGTGATGTTGACAAGTTTTTAAAGTCACAAAATGTCCCGATATCAGAGAGAGAAGTTACGAAGGGTTACAAATACTTCTCTGAGAAGTATGTCCATGACATGAAAAGTTACATTTTACACTAAAATTGTTGTTTAAAGTTTTTATAATTGACGATTAGGGTTACCAGCAGGCCCGTATCGTGCGGGGGGGGGGTAGGGGGGCCGGGCCCCCTGCTTCTTTGCTCTACTTAGTAAAATGTATTACTTGCCCCCCTGCTATTGCCTGGCCCCCCTGCTGTAAAATGCCTGGCCCCTGCTGTAGAATTTTCACGGTACGGGGCTGGTTACCTGTTTAGGGATAGATAGGGTGAGTTAACGTTAGGTTTATTTAATTTGTTATAATTTAAAAGGTAAAAAGCTCAGTCTTCAGCAAACGTTGAGAATTAGACCTATCTTAAATCACATAAGTCATAATTTTCTACCTGGACACATTCCTAGCCTTGGCGCTTATCAACAGTAACACCAATATTAACATTACTTAATTTTACATTACCATTATCTTAACCGAAACCCTAGTACAAACACTCATGTACATTATATTATTTAACCATGATTGTTAAAACAGTATATTTTTGGTTAGCCTATATTGTGCGATAGATAGTAATTAAAAATCGGTAGTAAAAGGTTTGAAACTACTACCTCATATTCAGTGGCGCAACCAGCAAAAAGTGCTGGGGGGGGGGCTCACATATTGAAAAAAGACAATTTTACAGTCTTTTTAGTAACTTTATATAGTAAAATATGTATTGATGATTTGGTCAGGGGGGGGGCTTGAGCCCCCCTCCCTCCCTGGTTGCGCCACTGCTCATTATGATGAGGTGATGGTCAATGTGTAATTTTTCTTAAATAAACAATATACAGTTACAGACCTTAGCTCTACACTAGGAAATGTAGTGAAACTATCAGCTAGATGCTATAGGAGCTAGAGAAAAAATCACGAACCTCATAATTTACAGGTAAAAGGAAAAATATATGATATTATAATAAAATATGTTACAAATGTTTCAAAAATGACAAATTAACAAAAAACATAGCCTTTTGGTTGAAGGAAGTCGATCGGACTACAATGAGTCATAATCAAAATGTCAACTTTATACATTGGTATACAATTGTACTTTTTTACTGAGTTGAAGTTGTTTGCATTAAACACATGTTTAACTGTTTACAGACAGCCCATTAAATATTAAGATTAAAATGTCGAGAGCATACACTAGTGTTAGCAGTGGTCTTTAATTATAAAAATTATATCGTATAGTATTAAAAATCAGAAAAAATTGTTATAGTTTTAACTTTTAAGATAATAATAAATAATCACTCTGAAATATATATTAAATTTTGATTACTTGATTTTCATGATTAAAATTAAAAGAATAGCAGGTAACAGAAATTTATTATTCGCAAATTCAAGTACATTAATTGGTACCGGAAGTGTAACTAGCCCTTCTAAACAAACAATTCAGTAAGGGGACTACTTTATGAGAAAGGTCTATACTAGTCTAAACTGTTCTTGAACCTATCTGCTCTATGTGTCATCTCTAGGAATGCTTTGGTCCATCTCTGGTACACGTCTCATTGTTTGTCCTCTCTAAGTGTGATTGACCTGTCCGTTTTCTGAACCACAGCAAGCTATCTTTCATAGAAAGACCATGCCAGCAAATGGTGTGGGCAGTTTCCCTGCCAAAACTGTAGGTGGAGGTCATAGCATGGGTGTTCGAATTGTGGTGGTGATTGACTCAATTTCATCACTCATATCAAGGCAGGGATGAACGAACGGAATAACAATGTGTAGCGTTTTTCTAAAGTCGTTATTTTATTTTTAATCTCTTAAGGTGTAAGAGGGTGAGAGTGCAGTAGAGTGACAATAATAAGAAATAAAATTTTCTTAACGATTCTTTAAATCTATCTGAGACATCAAAAATGTTCAACTCCCTTTGCAGGTACAAATCATTCATGAAGTTTAAAAAAATACTTTATGATCGTACTTTTACTAGCAGTGTAGATACTTGTGCTCGAACTTGTACTATAGGTTCTTGTACATGTACTTGCATGCTCATATTTTATTAATATCTTTTACAGCACATTTCAATAAATTGTCTTTAGCTTGTAATAATGATTCGCATTTCTGACAAAATCGTGATGCAATATTCAAAACTAGATATTAAGCCCGGCGTTGCTCGGGAAATCTAGGTGTAATGTGAAACCCCTTCCTAATCAATTTAACTACTGAATTTTTAAATACGATTAATTAGGTTAAATAGGTGCTGATTTATGCCACCTTCCTAATATGTAGAAATGACCTACATTTCATACGTCACAAATTACGTTTTACCCGTCAACGCTAACCAAACAAACCAAACCAAACAACCAATCAAACAAACTAACCTAACCAACCAATCAAACAAACCAAACCAAACAACCAACCAAACAAGCTAACCAAACCAACCAACCGAACCCACCGATCAACCAACCAAACCAATCAACGAAACCAAACCAAACTAAACACCATTAGGTAAAGATATAGGTGCTAATTTATCTCACCCATTATGTTTTATCCTTAATTCGCTCAATGTTAAAATCAAAACGAAGCATTAAAAAAAAAAGCTTTTTATAAAAATGAACTGAAAAGTAAAACAAGCAATTAAGCCTGTTCCATTCTGGACACAGGACGTGTTAGCGCATTTCCATGTTATGTATCAGTACGTTTGTTATATTTCAGTAAATATTTGTAAATTTTGGAAATGTTTATAAATTCAATTGTGTAATGCATATATCTGAAAAAAGATATTAAAAGGACGTTTCTTTATATTTGAAAACAAAATTATTTTCTCTTAAATCTAACTACAAGTGGTTTGTGGTCACTGAAATAGGACTCATAATTGAAACATTCTAAATTGTAGTCATTTAATCGTCCGAAAACTCCGTCAATTGTTGAATGTTTATATAAAGTACGGGAAGTAAGTCATGTTGAATAACTGTTACAAAAAAAATAATAATTACGCCCCTTTGATTAGCTTTTATTATTTATATTTAAAATATAAGCAAAACGGTACATAAAAAACTCTTATATTTTGGCCCTGAGAGGTCAAATCGCAAAATGGACTTTTGATGTACACTTGGCAGGCCAAGACCTACACAATGATATATACATCATGGGTCTAGGACTTATGGTTGCTGAGATATAGGGCGTTCCATTATTAATATAGCTTATATAGTAAAAAAACGGTAATTTATAAGGCCCTTTTACAGCCCTGAGAGGTCAGATCGCGAAATGGAAAAAGTCATTTCTTGGCAGGCCAAGACCTACAAAATGATATATACATCATGGGTCTAGGACTTATGGTTGTTGAGATCTAGGGTGATGACGGACAGACAGACGGACAGACGGACAGACAGACGGACAGACAGACAGACAGACAAAACGGGGACAAAATAACTACTTTATTATGCCATTTTGCAGCACAAAGGCAAGTTGGTGTGGCACGGTACAGCACCCGCACGCAAGTTCAATTCGGCTTTTAAAAATTGTACCATCGGGAAATGACGTCATAGAGGATATGTCAAGTGCAGAATTATTTTTAGAGCATTTTCGAAAAAAAATGCTCTATTGTCCCCGTTTTGTCTGTCTGTCTGTCCGTCCGTCATCACCCTAGATCTCAACAACCATAAGTCCTAGACCCATGATGTATATATCATTTAATAGGTCTTGGCCTGCCAAGAAATGACTTTTTTCCATTTCGCGATCTGACCTCTCAGGGCCGTAAAAGGGGCCTTAGTTCTGTTTTTTTACTATATAAGCTATATTAATAAAGGAGCGCTATATCTCAGCAACTATAAGTCCTAGACCCATGATGTATATATCATTTTGTAGGTCTTGGCCTGCCATGTGTACATCAAAAGTTCATTTCGCGATAGGACCTCTGAGGGCCGGGCTTCAGGGCTCCTAAGGGGCTTATATATTATATATACACCTTGTACGTTCAATAACCCGTTCATTTGGTGCGAAATACTGCAGTACGTAGATTCACCAAGATTTATTAAGAAACTCATCAAATGAAATAGTAAGCTTGTGTTCTGAGTTTAATTGAAAGTATCAGAGCTATTCAACAATTGACGGAGTTTTCGGACGATTAAATGACTACAATTTCGAATGTTTTCAATTATGAGTCCTATTTCAGTAACCACAAACAACTTGTAGTTAGATTTAAGAGAAAATAATTTTTTTCAAATATAAAGAACGTCTTTATAATATTTTTTTACAGATATATGCATTACTCAATTGAATTTATAAACATTTCCAAAATTTACAATTATTTACTGAAATATAACAAACGTACTGATACATAACATGAAAATGCGCTAACACGTCCTGTGTCCAGAATGGAACAGGCTTAATTGCTTGTTTTATTTATTTCTGCCACATGCGCAGCCGACTTCCGTGAAAAGACGTCATGGATTATTTATAGCGACGGCTTTCCCATTTTGCACGCTAGGATTAGCACTTTATTAGTAGGAGAAAATGAATTTATGTTTGTTTGTGACGACAGCGGAGTATGTGAAAATAAAAAATGTCCATTCTTGCTTAGAAAGCAATCAATAAAAAAATGGTCCCAATAGTTTTAAAAACTGTTAACACATAATGGATATTTCAATGAAATGATAGGTTTAAAATATTTAATAATCCTACTTATAAAACGCTAAGCTTGTCCGGGTCTCGGCGGTGTGTGCGGAATACGTTCTAGAAATAAACGACCTCCAGTATTTGATAAAGTAATCACGTGACCAGCGAGGTCACGAAAACATAATTCAAAATGGCGTCTTACGTTGAATCCCGATTCGATATTTATACTTAAAAAATCTACAGTTTTAAATAGTTTCTGTGGTTTTTTTTATTATGAAATGTAAAAGTCCTAAATAATAAATAATAATAATATTATATAATATCATTCAAATTATTTTAGTTTTTATTGCAACAGATAGCATTTAAATCAGACTAGGTCACTAGCGAGCGCGTTCGTAAATAACCTATGACGTCCCGATGGTATAATTATTTTTTTTTGCAGAATGGGAGCGCCGTCGCTATAAATAAAAAAAAATCCTCTATGACGTCATTTCCCGAGGAGTGCTGTATCATGCCTTCGCGAAGCAAAATGACATAGTAAAGTAGTTATTTTTTATTTTTCACTGCGTTTTTTAATGCTTTGTTTTGATTTGAACTATAAATAGAATTCAGGGCAAAACAATATAAATAAAAATCCTTTGTGACGTCAAATAAAAAATAATTCTGCACGTGATTTCACATAAATCGGCTGCGCATTTGATAATCATGCTCAGTTATTATAGTTTGTTGACATTGTGTACTAAAGGTTATTGTTCCCTCGATGTATTACTTTTTGATGATGGTTTGTTGGTTATGGCAGCCACATCTTTTGACGTATGAAATGTAGGTCATTTCTGCACATTAGGAAGGTGACATAAATCAGCACCTAATTAGATTAATTAAATTATTAGGAAGGGGTTTAACATTACACCTAGATTTCCCGGGCAACGCCGGGCTTAATACCTAGTAAGTTGATAACTTAAGTGGGATGGGAAGTAAACGCGGCTGGGCTTTCTGCTAACCAAACAATCCCTTCATATACATCATTACAGAAACATGAATTCTACACTTCATCTGCACCGATGGCCCTTCGGGGCTGAGGGAACTGTTTAAAATAACTTAAGTTGAAATTAATTTTTCATATTTATAATAATAGTATATAATATTTGTATGTAGCTAAAAATATAATTCACTTAAATGTTCCTATATTTTACATTTTAGTTAGAGTACCGTAACTGATTCAGGGCATGTAATTAATTTAACATTTTGCAAAACTCTTAACATTTCGATGAACGCTTATTGGTACATTAATGTTTGTGTACAATTTATGAATTGTTTCATATTGTATAGTCCTAAACTGGTTACACTAACGATTTTTGTCTGAATATTTTTGTTATAATTAATCCATTTGTGCATATTTACAAAGCCAGAATTTCTTTGTTGAAAATGTTCATTATTGAGCCGATTAGCAAGTAACATACTTATATAGGATAATGTAGAAGAAATGTGTGTGTGTGTATATCAGTTTGTGAGAACTGGTGTCGAGTAAGGGTGGCAAGACCGGACGTTTTTTTTTAACCAAAACCGTTATTTACGATATTTAAGTTTTTCGAATACCGGTATTCCTGTATTTTGGATGTAGACGCTGTCATTGAGATTTGAGACTAAAAGTAACGATAATTAACCTACTCTATAACTATGACAAAATTGACAGACATTGGCTAACATGGCACTATGAGTGTTTAAGTCTCAATAACGACAGTTTCCAAAAAAAAATAAAACTCGCCTATTCATCCAGTCACGTCTCTTCCTTTTAGCTGATGCAGCTTTTTCAAATATATTTTTAAACAGTTTCATTGTGCCTTTTCACCATGTTTTTTCTTCTTCATTGAATTAGAATATGTAGGCAAATCGTAGCCTCATTCTTTCACCTTTCGCATTGGTCATTAGATGTAATGAAACATTTGATGGAAGACCATCTAAAGCTGTCATTCGAGAAAATTAAAAATTGTTAAAGTGATCTGTTTGGCTGCAGAGGATTTTGAAAATAAGTTTTATAAAATATTTCTTAAAATTTAAATTTAAATATTTATTTCTGCCACATGCGCAGCCGACTTCCGTGAAAAGACGTCATGGATTATTTATAACGACGGCTTTCCTATTTTGCACGCTAGGATTAGCACTTTATTAGTAGGAGAAAATAAATTTATGTTTGTTTGTGACGACAGCGGAGTATGTGAAAATGAAAAATGTACATTCTTGCTTAGAAAGCAATCAATAAAAAAAATGGTCCCAATAGTTTTAAAAACTGTTAACACATAATGGATATTTCAATGAAATGATAGGTTTAAAATATTTAATACTTATAAAACGCTAAGCTTGTCCGGGTCTCGGCGGTGTGTGCGGAATACGTTCTATAAATATCCGACCTCCAGTATTTGATAAAGTAATCACGTGACCAGCGAGGTCACGAAAACATAATTCAAAATGGCGTCTTACGTTGAATCCCGATTCGATATTTATACTTAATAAATCTACAGTTTTAAATAGTTTCTGTGGTTTTTTTATTATGAAATGTAAAAGTCCTAAATAATAAATAATAATAATATATAACATCATTCAAATTATTTTAGTTTTTATTACAACAGATAGCATTTAAATCAGACTAGGTCACTAGCGAGCGCGTTCGTAAATAACCTATGACGTCACGATGGTATAATTATTTTTTTGCAGAATGGGAGCGCCGTCGCTATAAATAAAAAAAAATCCTCTATGACGTCATTTCCCGATGAGTGCTGTATCATGCCTTCGCGAAGCAAAATAACATAGGAAAGTAGTTATTTTTTACTTTTCACTGCATTTTTTTAATGCTTTGTTTTGATTTTAACTATAAATAGAATTTAGGGCAAAACACTATAAATAAAAATCCTTTGTGACGTCAAATAAAAAAATAATTCTGCACGTGATTTCACGTAAATCGGCTGCGCATTTGATAATCATGCTCAGTTATTATAGTTTGTTGACATTGTGTACTGGAGGTTATTGTTCTCTCGATGGATTACTTTTTGATGATGGTTTGTTGGTTATGGCAGCCACATCTTTTGACGTATGAAATGTAGGTCATTTTTGCACATTAGGAAGGTGACATAAATCAGCACCTAATTAGATTAATTAAATTATTAGGAAGGGGTTTAACATTACACCTAGATTTCCCGGGCAACGCCGGGCTTTGTACCTAGTAAGTTGATAACTTAAGTGGGATGGGAAGTAAATGCGGCTGGGCTTTCTGCTAACCAAACAATCCCTTCATATGCATCATTACAGAAACATGAATTCTACACTTCATCTGCACCGATGGCCCTTCGGGGCTGAGGGAACTTTTTAAAATAACTTAAGTTGAAATTAATTTTTCATATTTATAATAATAGTATATAATATTTGTATGTAGATTAAAAATATAATTCACTTAAATGTTCCTATATTTTACATTTTAGTTAGAGTACCGTAACTGATTCAGGGCATGTAATTAATTTAACATTTTGCAAAACTCTTAACATTTCAATGAACGCTTATTGGTACATTAATGTTTGTGTACAATTTATGAATTGTTTCATATTGTATAGTCCTAAACTGGTTACACTAACGATTTTTGTCTGAATATTTTTGTTATAATTAATCCATTTGTGCATATTTACAAAGCCAGAATTTCTTTGTTGAAAATGTTCATTATTGAGCCGATTAGCAAGTAACATACTTATATAGGATAATGTAGAAAAAATGTGTGTGTGTTTGTGAGAACTGGTGTCGAGTAAGGGTGGCAAGACCGGACGTTTTTTTTAAACCAAAACCGTTATTTACGATATTTAAGTTTTTTGAATACCGGTATTCCTATATTTTGGATGTAGACGCTGTCATTGAGATTTGAGACTAAAAGTAGCGATAATTAACCTACTCTATAACTATGACAAAATTGACAGACATTGGCTAACATGGCACTATGAGTGTTTAAGTTTCAATAACGACAGTTTCCAAAAAAAAAAAAAACTCGCCTATTCATCCAATCACGTCTCTTCCTTTTAGCTGATGCAGCTTTTTCAAATATATTTTTAAACAGTTTTATTTTGCCTTTTCACCATGTTTTTTCTTCTTCATTGAATTAGAATATGTAGGCAAATCGTAGCCACATTCTTTCACCTTTCACATTGGTCATTGGATGTAGTGAAACATTTGATGGAAGACCATCTAAAGCTGTCATTCGAGAAAATTGTTAAAGTGATCTGTTTGGCTGCAAAGGATTTTGAAAATAAGTTTTATAAAATATTTCTTAAAATTTAAATTTAAATCGTAATTTGGGTATCTGTTGATTGTGAGTAAGATTGTAGAGCAGTGGTTTCCAAACTTTTTTGACCCATGGACCCCTTTTATAGTCAAAAGTTGTCCACGACCCTCAAGTGGTATAAAAATTACAAATTAAAAAAAAAAAATAAAGTTTTTGCTAGAATTATAATTTTCGTTTAAAATAAAAAAAATAATGACTTGGATGAGCTTGATGAGATAATGTGACTGCACTTATGTCCAGCTCAATGTTTGTGAGTAGTGATGGCAAATCCCCACGAGTGAGGTTCATAACGGCACTGAATCAAAAAACTATCAAATAGTAAGACGGAAAAGCAGTCAACAACTTCTGTACAATCTATATACATATTATTCATTTTAATTAGGGAGCGACCGATAATCGGATCGGTATCGGACCGATATTGGCACTATCGGTTAACATCGGATCGGCTGATTTTTGTAGGGAGCGACCGATAGTCGAACCGATATTGGCACAATGGGCTAACTATCGGACCGGCCGTTTTTTGGCTGCCGATACATTGTTTTTTTTTTTTTCACAAATCTAGTAACTCTAAACTGGTTTTGGTTTACAGAGTTAAAGTTTACTTACAGACTTCCAGTTAACTGTTCACCTGAGTGAAGTGATTTACTGATATCATTAAGTGTTTTTAATTTTTCAAACTTTTTTAAATATCTGCTACAAGTGAATTCAGTAAAAAATACAAAGATTAACGAAGAAAATTATTTTAATTTCATCACAACTTTCACAAGTTAGTGAAGTTACAATAAAAATTAATACATTTTTACTTTTTTTAGTTTGACATTAATTATTTACAATGTTATCTTACTTTTCTGTTCGTGTACAAAGTAAAAAGTAAAAACAACAAATTGTTTATTATAAGTTTAATTTTAATTAATAAACATGCAGATTTCTGAGATTATGCCGGCGTAGTTTGTGTTTCTGACTTCGATCTTCCGGTATGTCTTTTCAAATCTTTTGTTCTTCTAATCTTCTTCATCTGCAAGATACCCTTTCATTAATAGCAAAATATCGGTATCGGTATCGGCAAAAATGCTGGGGAAAAATATCGGTATCGGACTATCGGTAAAAAGACATATCGGTCGCTCCCTAATTTTAATCTCTGCGTTAAATCGAAAGCGGAAACAAGAATTCAAAATGGCGTCATGCCCGCGTCTCGATTCGATATTTCTTTTTGAAAGATCTAGTTTTAAATAGTTTCTGTGGTTTTTATTATGAAATGTAAAAGTCCCAAATATTAAAAGGTAATAATTAACGTATAATATAATTCAAATTATTGTAGTTTTTATTACAACACATAGCATTTTAACATCGTCAAATGTAAACAATAGTAATAAACGGAAGTGAAAAAAATAATCGAGCAATTTTTTTTTCATAAAACATTGAAATTTTCATCTTGTTCGTGTGACGTGGTGGCTGAATGGATAAGCTGCTTGGAATTATATACAGATTTCTTTTAATGCTGACTATCCAGGTTCGATTCCTCTTAGGGACATTTTTTTATTGTTTTTTTTCCAGAATGTATCCTTTTAGTTGTTTTAATGAAAAGTAACTAATTAGATCTCTTTGAAATTTTTATTTATTAAAATAATTTATCTTTTAGAATGTTGTAAGAAAAAGAAACAACACCTAATTAGATTTCTTATTATTTCATAGCTTAAAACAAAAAAAAATATTTTGCAAATATGTATCAAAGCTGAAAAAAGAGGCGTACCTAGGATGGGGGAGGGGGTCCGAAATATAAGTCCCGCCGGGCCCAGCTTAAGGGGAGCCCCAATACATATGCAGGCCAAGCTCCCGGGCCCATCAAATCCTTAGGTTTGGCACTGGCTTTACAATAGTCTATCTTCATGAAAAGCTTTGCAGGGTACCCCAGGCCCCAGCTTTAGGGGAGCAACCTAAATTATTTTTGACATTAAATATTAAGTACATAATCTCATGTCACGGTATCGAATGTCAAAATGTAGGGGCCCCAAAAGAGGCCAAGCCCCCGGGCATCCAAATTCCTAGGTTCGGAACTGGATGAACAATAGTCTATCTCTATGCAAAGGCTTTGCAGGGTACAATATGATTGTGTGACGTGGTTGCTGAATGGCTAAGCAACGTGGGGATTTCTTTTTATTCTGACTATCCAGGTTCGATACCTCTCTTTGATATTTTTTTTTATTTATTGTTTTTTTTTAGAATTAATCCTTTTGGTTATTTTAATGAAAAGTAACTAATTAGATCTCTTTGACATTTTATAATTGGAATGATTTATCCTTTCGGATGTTGTAAGAAAAAGAGACAACTAATTAGGTATTTCATTAATTAAAAAAAAAACTTTTTTGAAAATATGTGTGAAAGCTGAACACAGAGGCGTACGTAGGGTGGGGGAGGGGTCCAAAATCGAAAGTCCCGCCTGGCCCCAGCTTGAGGGGAACCCCCAAAAGTGAGGACCAAACGTCAAAATGCAGGAGCTCCAAAAGAGGCCAAGCCCCCGGGCCTCCGAATCCCTAGGTTTGGCACTGGCTTTACAATATTCTATCTTCATGCAAAGGCTTTGCATGGTACAGCTAGTAACCCATAATGCGGATATAAAATTGGGATCTCTTTTTATAACCAGAATTTGTGGTGCCCTTGTTTAAAGATAGATTTAAGTCCTTAATTTGTGGGTATTTCAATAAGCTGCTGCTGTATTAGTAAGTCTGTGTTTAGGATATCCAAGTGAAGAATGTCTTCAAATCTTTGGCTCAGGTCTGTAAGAAGAACCGTTAAGTGTTGACAGTAAGCATGCTGATCTTCAATTTATTTTTGCAATTGCGAAATATTTCGAAACTGAAAACATTATCCTCTTTACAAGTTTTGTTTGCACAGAAAAAAGTTTTGCCACAAATGCAGACATTACGCTTTTAGGTTTTAATTAAATTTAATTTGTCACTTTATAGTTTCAAATTAGTTTCGTTAAATTTGTCAAATGAATCAGTCATATAGGCAATGTTAAATTATGTCGCAAATCATTCTTTGCTTTACAGGAATTCCAACACTGAATCAAAGAACACATACAATCGATTTTAACATGCACCTTTAGCAAAGTACTACTGCGTGAAGTGGTAAACGGTTATAGTCTTCGTCATATTTCAAACAAAGCTGAGAAAATATTATCTCATTTAAGGCATTCATTTTGATTATATTAACTGCTCTGATGACAGAATCTAGTTCTCTATGCAAACGTTTACTAAGATTTTTTGCGACCAAATGATGTCAATGAATGACACAATGCACTAAAAATACATTAGGTGCAGCTTGTTTTAAGTATACCAGACAGCCTCGGTATCTTCCTAACATTGCAGGAGTACCACCAGTAGCAACAGAAGTGGTATTAGTCGAGGGTAAATCTTTTACATTGAATAATCTTTTTAATTCAGTAAATAACGTTTAACCTTTGGTTTCCAAACATTTAGCAAGTAACAATTCTTGACAAAATATTTCTTCTTTTACAAATCTTACATAAGTTTAAAGTAAAGCTTCGTGTCCTGGTAAAGTGGACTTGTCAAGCTGTATAGAAAATTCAGATGTTTTTAACTTCTGACATAAAGAATTTTCTACGGACTGAGCCAATTCGTCAATCCTTCTTTGTACTATAATATTACTCAGTGGAATTCTTTTATAATATCTCAAGCTGGTTTGTGTAAAACTGTGCGCATTACCTAACTTACAGCTGGTAAAATAAGTTCTTCAGCTTTCCGTACTTTGCTATCAATAAAGAAATGTTAGAAGCAGCAAACAGTCCATCATCATCTCGCTTAGATTTTGTCCCTATTTGTTGCAGTGATGGTATTTTCTTTTATTTTTCTTTCACTATGTGAAAAAAAAAACGTTAAATCCTTATCGTTGTTGTCTAACACTGAGAAAATTGGTTTATACACATTTTATCAGCATTAAATAGAACTAAATTCGATGTTCGATGTAATACTCTTGTATAGTTTACGTTTATATTGTAGACAAGTGCATTCGTCTTGCACCATGCTATGCTTGTTATTAATTTAATTAGCGTGCGCTACTAGTTTGTTTATTGTTTTTTATTTTAATTTCCATAACAATAGAAGTGGATCATTATTTTATTATTTTACATTAAGCCTTTCGAGGACCAGCTAAAATTGTTCAGGGATCCCCAAATGAATTAAAATTTTCAACGGACCCCATGAATGATACCAGGGACCACTTTGAGAACCACTATTGTAGAGGATTTGACTAAAAATCTTTTTGACACATTTCGTCATGTATAAATGTTGAGGATGGGGTAGAGGGGGTGCAACCTAGCACCTCATTATTTATAAATAATTTGACGGCTCCGGCACGGCTCCGGCTCCCTATTAAGATAGTATCACACGAGACAAAAATTTTTGTAATTGCGCTACGCAAACATGTCGCTGATAAAAAGTTTTTCAAATTTTGCCGCGTTCACCCCCATAGTGAGGAACTTGAAAAATATGTCGGTTTTACTAAAAACAAACCATTTCAGTGCATCCAGAATCATATCATTATTTTCGACCGAGGTTTCACTAGTCGCCATTTTCATAAGTAATAAAAAAGTTATTTCAATGATCAAATTAGCAAATAGTAAAATGATACATTATTAAAATATTTTAAAGACTTCAGTATTTATATTTATTATTTATAAATTCGAAGTGACTATTCGGACCCAGGTACCAATAAACTCCGATTTTTATTCGGACCCCGTCCCAATGAAGTCTGATTGTTATTCGGACCCGTGGCAAATATGCACTTAGCTTAGCTATACATAAACTTTATTATTGTTTTTTGTTTATTTTTGTAAATTAAATTGTATGATTTAATCGTTACTTAGTGTCTAGGGTTCCACTAAGCGGACTCTGTATTATTATTTTTTCTGGTTCCGTCTAATAAAGTTTAAATATAGCTTAGCTTAGTGCATATTTACCACGGGTTCGAATAACAATCGGATTTTATTGGGACCCGGGTCCGAATAGCCACAACCTTATAAATTTATCTACTCTATTTCAGATATTCTGTTTACAATAAAACTGTTAAATTCAGAAAGCGACCATTTTGTTTTTAGTCTATTACAAATTCGCGGTCAAATAATATACGAAATGACGCGTTCTATTTGTCGTCGTAGTAAAAATTTATTTTTAAGTGATTGATACAAATATTCTATGAAATAAACTGTTTTAACATTATATATACCACAATAACATGCCATTAAAAAAATTTCGGAGGGTAAACAGGATTTAAAACGAACACAAATCGATTCCCCATTAAAGATTTCTTGTGGTGATGTGCGTGCACGCTATCATTTAAATGCTGTTACTGTTGTGGCGTTCGTAAAACATGACAACATTTCAAATTGTAGGAGGCAAACAATCAAACAAAGTTGCAATTTTAAAGCTAAAAAAAAATTCTGCTGTAAAAAAAAAAAAAACATTTGGGATCCGTGGAGCCGCCGAATTTTTTCGGCTCCGGCTCCAGCAAAAAGTAGCGGTTCCCGGCTCCTCGGCTCCGGCTCCAAAACCTGATAGTCTCCAAAGCGACATTCAACCTTCACCATAGCCGACAGTGTGAATTACCAGAAATAGTAATTAGGTTTGGACTCCGTTAGATTTTAATCGCTTTAAAACATTAGATTGTCGTTGACAATACACATGTATTAATATTTTTAATCGATTGTACTTTGAGAAGTTAATTCAAATTTTGAATAATACAGTTCAGTAAAATCGATCCAAATATAAAGTTTGTTTTCCTTTAAAGATAATCAATGCATGTGAAAATTATAAATCACACATAGTAAGATCATTTTTGGCTGGCACAAGTCCAAACGCCTTTACTTCCCCACCTTATTGGGTAAACATGGCAACTTACACTCTGACTTAGCGGGTAATTAACTATTAGAGTGACACGACCATACGTACTCATACCAATAGTTAGATGGTGATATGCAGGCTTGAGTCAGTTCTTAATTGATAATATATGCTTTGTATTTTGATATAAATAATCAGCTGATGTTTATAGTAACAGTACACATTGGGATTTGATAAAACAATGAAAGCAGTAACGCACATAACAAACAACACTTTGCCAAGCTAGCATTGACAAATCAATTCATGATTCAGCTATTAAAAATATTTTTTTTTATATGGTATATGGCGAGGTGCGCAATTTTGTTTTAGTCATAGAAAAATGCTACTTAATTCTAATTATCATCGAATGTAATATAGGTTCTTCTGTACGTAAAATGAATCAACTTTACATATTTTCTGAAAATTTTAATGTTCATTAATTTGCCTGTTAAATCATATAATTAAGAATCCGTAATTTTTAGAACATCAAAATAATAATAATAATAATAATAATAATACAATGACATGACTGCTTTACTACATAGTTATAGTTAAAACCAGCATCTCCAACTTAGGATCTCCAATATTTATTGTAATAGTACTATCATTAGTTTTTTTTTTACAAAGGCTCTAGATTGAGAAGTTAATTCTTTGGCTTAAGTTAATATTACGTCTTTCATTGGCCGACAATAACTTATTTATTTCAAGTTTTAGAGTAACATTTAATATGTACAGTTGTCTGCATTAAACACAGATGGATTGAATTGAGAACTAAAGTATTGTGAATGGGGATCAACGTGGAATAGTCATGCCGTAGTGTAGCTAGTGTAGCTAGAGTAGCTAGTGTAGTTAGAGTAGCTAGTGTAGCTAGAGTAGCTTGTGTAGCTAGAGTAGCTAGTGTAGTTAGAGTAGCTTGTGTAGCTAGAGTAGCTAGTGTAGCTTTTGTAGCTAGAGTAGCTTGTGTAGCTAGAGTAGCTTGTGTAGCTAGTGTAGCTAGAATAGTGTATTTGCTTGCAGGGTTGACTTAAAAATATATACTCCCTTTCCTGTGCCAAAAGATACTAGAGTGGTCAAAATGCCGACCCTTGCTGCTATAAAAAAAAAGATGCCACACGAG
Organism: Bulinus truncatus; assembly: GCA_021962125.1. Taxonomy (NCBI): domain Eukaryota; kingdom Metazoa; phylum Mollusca; class Gastropoda; family Planorbidae; genus Bulinus; species Bulinus truncatus. Next base: position 331,841 of record JAGDYQ010000242.1, read on the forward strand.
CCAGGCTACATCCTTTCTCCCTCCGACCCTCTCTAGTGAGGCCAATTTGTCTAGGACCCAACGTTGGGAATAATAAGCAAGAAAAAAAGATGGTGTCCAGTCCCGAAGATCTTCTGATATGTGTACAACAGCTGATCAAACAGTTATCGGAAAACAAAATTATATTATTCCTGGCCACGTCCCACTCTATACTAATGTAAATAAGTACTACAGTCTGTAATCACATTGTTGTAAAAAAAAGCATAGTAATTATTGAAAAGAATACAACTAATGAAAATGTATCGCTCAAAAAAAGTATTTTTGTTTTATAAATAACGTATAACGTATAGTTATTTTAAAGTTACTTTAATGATTAATCAAGCAGTATAATATAAATTATTGGCGTTGTACACCTTTGTAATTGAAAAAAAAATATTTGATAAGATTGGGTTAGCAAATGAACACGACCGTCTAATAGCCTGGGTTATTGACGAGGAGGTTTTTTATACATAGAGTAAGATTTAGCAGGGCTGCCAGATTGGGGTTTAAAATCAGAGGTAAGTAGTCGACTGTTAGTCTTCCATTTTTGCTGGTAGCTGTCCATAGTAGGGTGTGACCACATTGCATGATATACCGTTCTTATACTGAAACGAGAAACGTTCAAATCATAATCAGTGTTTTTTTTTTCTTTTTTAATATATGTATATACATATAGTTAAAAATATATACATTAAACAAGTCTTCAATTTATTTATATCATCGATGATAAAGAGATTCTTTTTAATTGCTAGGTCTGGCGGCAGTGGCGCAACCAGCAAAAAACGCTGGGAGGGGGGGCTCAGATGTAGAAAAAAATGCTGGGGGGGGGGCTAAATATAGAAAAAAGACAGTTTGACAGTCTTTTTAGTAACTTTATATAGTAAAATATGTATTGATGATTTGGTCTGGGGGGGGGGCTCAAGCCCCCAGCCCCTCCCCCCCCCCTGGTTGCGACACTGTCTGGCGGTACTGAATTTTTAAATCGTGCTTGGGGAAATTTAAAAACTCGAAGCTCGATTAAAATTTTTGAGCATTCTCGATAACAATAATGTAAGGCAGATGTAAAGTAGCATTAAATATAATTTTAAACAAGCAATTAAGCCTGTTCCATTCTGGACACAGGAGTGTTAGCGCATTTTCGTGTTATGTATCAGTACGTTTGTTAGCTTTCTGTAAATATTTGTAAATTTTGGAAATGTTTATAAATTCAATTATGTAATGCATATATTTGTAAAAAAAAAATTATAAAGACGTTTCTTTATATTTGAAAAAAAATTATTGTCTCTTAAATCTAACTACAAGTGGTTTGTGGTTACTGAAATAGGACTCATAATTGAAAACATTCTAAATTATAGTCATTTAATCGTCCGAAAACTCCGTCAATTGTTGCATAGCTCTAATACTTTCAATTAAACTCAGAACACAAGCTTACTATTTCATTTGATGAGTTTCTTAATAAATCTTGGTGAAACTACGTGCTGCAGTATTTCGCACCAAATGAATGGGTTATTGAACGTACAAGGTATAAAATGGGGCTATATATATAATATATAAGCCCCTTAGGAGCCCTGAAGCCCGGCCCTCAGAGGTCCTATCGCGAAATGAACTTTTGATGTACACATGGCAGGTCAAGACCTACAAAATGATATATACATCATGGGTCTAGGACTTATAGTTGCTGAGATATAGCGCTCCTTTATTAATATAGCTTATATAGTAAAAAACGGTACTAAGGCCCCTTTTACGGCCCCGAGAGGTCAGATCGCGAAATGGAAAAAAGTCATTTCTTGGCAGGCCAAGACCTACAAAATGATATATACATCATGGGTCTAGGACTTATGGTTGTTGAGATCTAGGGTGATGACGGACGGACAGACAGACAAAACGGGGACAATAGAGCATTTTTTTCGAAAATGCTCTAAAAATAAGCTTCTATTAAAATTAACTAGAAAGAAACGAACAAATATTTCATGTATAATAGCGTACAAGTATTTAAATCATTATTAAAAATATAGACGCACGTGCCCATTAATAATTAATTAATTATTATTTCTACTTATCAATTACTGTTAATACATATTTTGTTCAGTATTGTCCTATCCCTTATGATATAGCTTTGTTTGATTATTGTGTTGTTCCCCTTTTTGTATGTTAAGTGCTTGTGACCTGGTTTAAGTAAGCATGTATTAAAACGAATGATGAAATAGTGTCATTCACCCATGCAATAACCTTCATCTTGGGTTTGGCGCGGATCACCCACGCAACAACCTTCATCTTCGTTCGGGTGCGAAATCTACCCACACAATAGCATTGATCTATAGTTTTGTCGGGAAAACGAGCGTGGGTGTACTACCTATAAGAGGGGAAGAGATAACGGTCAGTGTCAGACCGGATGACACGAGAGAGGGATAAGATGGTACGCGGGATGTACGCAGAAGGACAGTCGAGTGAAGGAAAGAACGAAGGAGGACAGTGCAGTGAAGAGTAACGGTTGTTAGAGTTCATGTAGTGGATAATGAGTTCATACAGAATAGACATATGTGGAGTTATGTATTCATGGATGTTATAGTCAGATGTTATTTATTTGTGCATTCCAATTGGATTTTATAATATTGTAACACACCATAATACTCTTCATTTATATGTTGGCAGCAAAAAGCGAAAAGAAAAATACGTCTACGAAGACACTGAGAAAAAACGCTACAAAGAAAATTTCAAAGAAATTGAAGAATTTGGACTTAGATATTGCCTGGCTTGTCAATGGGACGGATTTTTCTGTCCCATCCTATCCCATCCCTTAGTAATTTATGTCTGTCTCGTCCCATGGGATTCCCATGATAATATTAACGTTAAGGAATGTCGTTGAAATAAAATTAAGAAATTTCTGAAAGTTTAAGTTTAGTGTCTACTGGATTGGACTACATACATAAACATGTAAAACGACAGAATTTAATAAATTTGATATTGTGAATATTCAATACTATTTTATAAAAAAGTTTAATCGTAATACGAAATACCGTAATACGACAATTTAGTGTCTTTCTGACACTCTTATTCTGTTTCTGAGTCACTCTGGACATTCAGCACATAATCGATTTCCTGCTGATCGACTGTCTCTCCCAATTCAGTTAATCCAGGTAATCCGTGAAGCTTTTCCACAATTTTCATCTTACGTGCACATCTGATATACACAGAATTTATAACGAGAGCTGGTAACATTCGTTGTCGTAACTTAACAGCAATCCTGCTGCACTAAACAAGCGCTCTGCTGCTGATGATGACACCATCTCTTAAAATCAGGCCGTTCTACTGCTCCATCTAGTTGTTTATACAACATCTTTGGGCGTGACGTACCAAAATGCAAACGCCCCATCTTATATGATAAAAGGTTATGTGTATTTATTTATTATCTGCTATCCGATGTCCCACCACAAGATAAAGAACAGATTACGCTATACATATTTAAATGAAAAAGAAGGATTAAAAGTTTTAAAAATTAACAAATTTGGGGTAGCTCAGGTGCACATCAAGTCGCCATGACGCGGCTACTATGTCCCATGCCGTGTGCCATGGGACATGGAAAATACAAATGTGTGCTGTACCATCCCGTCCCATGGGGTTCCCGCGGGAATCCCATTCTCATGGACAAGCCTGGATATTGCTACTTGACATTGAAACTTTATCATTTGTGGCCATGAGCTATAAGCACACGTAAGCCCACAATTATATGTATCACACTGCAACTGTATTCAAGTCCACAATAAGTTTAACGAGATCATTCTTTAAAGTTAACACTAACACAAAACATTTGTGAAGTTTTTGTTGAACTTCACTTATTTGAAGCAAAGAAAGTAATTTCATCTAAACGTTTATACTTTTGAACATAACAATGGCTAGTACCAAGGTTGAAACCCCAGAAGAAGAAAAATGGAGACAATACAAAATTAGAGGAGAAGAAATAGGTCTCAAACGTAAAGAACTGTTAGATTATATTGATTGAAAAGAAACTGAGGATAAAGAAAGAGATGAGAGAATAAAAGAGAGAATTAAAAAGAAATCATAAATTAGAGCTAGCAAAAATAGCTACAATTAAAGATAATAAAACAACAACAGTGATTCGACTCAGTTAAAAATGCAACTTTTCAATGGTAAAACCGAAGATATTGATACATGTTTACAATTCTTCGAACAACGGTCTAAAGTTGCAAAAAAATTCATCAGTGACTGGAAGTCGGAACTTTTCAAACTAGTAAAAGATGATGCAAGAAAAGCAATCATGACCATACATAACTATGCTGAATTAAGTTATGAAGATGTAAAGATGAAACTTCTAAAATATTTTAATAAAACAGAGGAACATTATCGTCACAGATTTCATGAACTAAAAATGTCAAATACAGAACTACGACAACAGTTCATTGATGAGTGATTTATGAGTGATTTAAAATCATGGCTTAAGATGGCAGAAGTTGACATTAATAAACCCACTGCTATTTTAGAACTGATGGTAGTTGACAAGATTCTTAACATGTGCACTAGAGAGGTGTTTTCCTTCATTAAACAGAGGAATGTCAACGATATCATAAAAGTTCTAAGTGATTATGAAGTTTGCTATCCCAATGATGAAATAAGTATGTCAGACATTTGTGCATCTATAGATAGATTCAAACCACGGTTTGAGACAAACAAGCCATAGAATGATAGAAACAAGCCAAGATACAAAAGTCAACCTAAAAACCTATTGTTTATTCTGAAAGAAGAATATGTTTTTATTGCAAGAGGAGAGATCACATTGCTAAATTATGTTACTGGAGAAAGAAAGAACTTAGAGAGCATAGGCCAGAAAAAACTTTACTTTCCTCAAAATAGAAACAGATCAGAACATAATTCTACAGAGAAGTATGCTAATAGAAAGTATCCGAAACAGAAAATTCAAGATAATGGTGAAACAGAAAAACACTGTGCAAATGTTATAAGTGCTAAAGGTCAAATAATATTTCATGCTGCTATCGTTAATGGTCTACAAATAAAATGTCTTAGAGATTCAGGTTTTACTACTGTGGTGGTAAAAAGAAGTCTGGTTAACAAAGATCAACACATGCCAAAAAAATTCACATCAAGCTAAGAGTTAGTATTATAAAGTCGTGTGATGTGACAGCCATTAAAATAGACTCACCATGGTTATTTGGTGTATGTGAAGCTTTTATACTAGATAATCCTGTATGTGATTTGATTATTTTTAATGTGGCAGGAGTATCGCAAGATCACACAGAAACAATAGTAAAGAACTGGTTACAAAAAAAAAAAAATTAAGATGTAGAAATTTACTGTGTCTGCATCGATGAAAAGAGAACTTTCATTAATGTCAACTGCATCCATGATATTCAATAAAGATTACTATTAGAGCAAAAAATGGAATGGAACAGAAGAAATATGTTGACAACACACAAGACAGAAAAATATGCTGCAGGGAAATAATACAGATCCAGAACAAATTATCAAAGAGACAAATAAATTGGTGCTGATGAACATAGACAAGAAATATTTTGTTAACGAACAAAAAAATGATGTACAGTTAAGACAAATTGTTCAAAATCTAAAGAAAGGCAAGAAATATAATGCACAATATAAATTTATGGCTGGTGTATTAATAAGAAAATTACAATCAAAAGATGGAAACATAACACAACTGGTTATTCAAAAACAATGAGACTACTGTTTCTTAAAAGCGCTCACTCAAACCCACTTGCGGGACACATGGGAAAAACAAAGACATTGCAAAGGATTGCAAGACATTGCTTTTGGCCGAGATACAAAAATGATATCCACAGTTATATTGATGCTTGTCAGGAATGCAAAACACATAATCACATTGGTCCTAAACATCTAGGTCCAATTCAACCCATGGACATTTCTCAGAAACCCTTACAAAGAATTGGAGTTGACATCATCGGACATATGCCTATAATGTATTCAAGAAAACATCGCTATGTATTAACAATAATCTGCATGGCTACAAGGTGGTTAGAAGCGATTCCACTAAGAAAGATTTCAGCTGAGAATGTGTGTAGTGCCATGATGTCTGTGTTCACTAAATTTGGTTTTCCTGAAGTAGTGCATTCTGACAACGAAACTAAGTTTCGATCACATATTACTGCAGCATTTACAAATCTTTTAGATATCACTCAAACATTTTCAGCAAGATACCATCTACAGTCCAATGGTTCATAAGAACGTGCAAATCAAACGCTGAAAGTTATGCTGAATAAGGTTGTACAGGACAAACAAGCAATTTAAGTCTTTTCCGTTTCGGACAAAGGACATTTTAGAGCATTTTCCTGTACGCAGTGGCTACGGTTACGCCGGACGAAATCCGTATTTTTTTTTCCGGGTTACAGCCATAGATATTGCTCTAAAAAACAGATTGGTATTTATTTCTCCCAATGGTATTGTTTGCATATAGAGCGATACCCCATGCAGCAACAGAATACAGCCAATTGAGCTTGTATTTGGAGCTAACGCTAGAGGACCTATTAGTTTATTCGGTGAAAACATTATGCCTAACAGACAAAAGTTAACACCTTATGAGTTGGTTACACAAACGAGAGAAATAATTGTTTATGCAAATCATATTGCCACACGAAATTTGATTAATATTTGCAGACTGTGATGAAGTAGTGGTATTACTACCTACTGTGATGAAGTACTAGTATTACTACCTACTGTGATGAAGAACTAGTATTACCAGGGCCGTTTTAAGGTCATCGTAGGCCCTAGGTACTTCCCCATCTTCATTTTTAATATTTTTCAAGAATGCACCAACACTTCTTTGCGATTTGAAATCTAAATAAACTTTTGACGACGTCATATGTGACTTTGCTAAGACAAAGAGCCGAAAAGTTAACATACTGTAATTTACAGATCTGGACTTGCTCATTTCACACGGTTATATAGTTAATTTAATACAAACATTATTAAATTTTATTGGCATTCTGAACTTGTTTTCACTTTATGTTTTGACTTTCGTGGACCCTTGAAAAGTCCGTAGGCCCTAGGCACAGTGCCTACTGTGCCTAGTTGATAAAGCGGCCCTGAGTATTACTGTCCACTGTGGTGAAATGCTGGTATTACTACCTACTGTGATGAAGTAATAGTATTACTACTTACTGTGATGAAGTACTGGTATTACTACCTACTGTGCTACTGTCATAGATCGTTTTAAATTATCTTCAAACGTTACCTTACATCTTCCACATTCACTTATAAATCACACGAAAACTTCGAAGGTCGTGGTTCATTTATTAATATATATATAAATCCACAACACAAACAGGGAATAATAACGTATATACATATATAAAAATACCAGAAATCTATAGTACGAATAGTCCATAATATCAACTAGAACACATGTCTCTTTAAGACAACATAACTGTCTAGCTTTTATATTTACACTATATTCCACAACAATTCCTTTCCCTTCACTGTCCTAGAACTAACTGTCCCTCTCTCTCCACCTGAACATCCACTAAGTTCAATCCCACCTTTAACTTCACAAATACACTGAGTTCATGCACAGCTCAGTCACACACAGTCACACACACACATCACACAAAACACATCCATGACATCTTCCCCCCTCTCTCTAAAAAATGTTTCACACATTTTTTGTTAAGTATAATTGATGGAGGTACATAACTGATTTATAATAACATTCAATAGTCTTCATAAGAGAAAAAAAATTCCTACATCTTGCAGTCTTAGCCAAATATGTGTACATAGTGGAGAAAATAATGAAATGCTACAAGCAATATTTATAAAATTCAAATAATAATTATCAATATAAAGACTCAAGAAAAAAAAACAAAATCATGATGGTCATATAAAATAATCCGATAGCCTTTGTTCAGAATTATATTAACAGCGAAATTTCCTGGCTTAAACGAAGTAATGTATGTCAGTGCAATAAATACTAAATTGTTTTATGTAGTACTTCCGGTTTCGTTTTCAACGATTAAGAATCGTGACACATATCTGGTATGTGATTGTGTTGTCCTTTAATATATTAATTGTATGTTAGTGCTGATGGCAATCTGCTTTTCACATCCCTGAAGGTGTGAGATCATTACCGCACGTGGTGAACTTTTCCTGTGAAACCTCAACTCTCTTTGGTGCCTGTGTTCAACTTGTACAGCAGTGTCTTCTCCTATTCTACCATTAATGTACATGCCATGCATTATACAGATCATACAATCATCATTTACATCGTTGTAAAACCACAGCTGGACTATAGCTTTCTCAGCTTCACATAAGTCATATATTAACTGTTTTGTGGTGCTAGCCTCATATATTTGCCACTCTTGCCTGACCATCCCTGACTTTTCGCATTCAGGACATGGACATACTTTCATGTAAGATTCTTTTTTTTTATACGGAAGACAAAGCCACTTCCTGCTCGCAAAATTTTTCTCTTCTGTATTCAAACAGAGGATCTCCTTTTGGCCGACAGTGTCATCAGTAGCCAGTTTTATAAAACTTAAAAAGTCACTGTTTCTATACTGCCATGGAAGGTCTTTCATTGAAAACTGTTTTACTGGCTTGTTATTGGCATGAAATTGACCTTTGGGACAGGCTAATTTGTGGAGCTCAAAGTCAGCCTCCCTTTCCATACTAACTTCAATATCTAAAGGACCTATTCCTGTGCATATTTGCTCTCTTGAGAGAGGAATTGCTCTGGATGTATCATTGTCATCGGGACGTCTTATTCTGAAGAAATTCAGGACTCCTTGCACGACATACCCCAATTAGTGTAGTAATATATATTTCCTTCGCTTACAAGCCCGATGATAAGTAGTATTCTCTTAATTTGATGAGCCATGTGTCATGGTTTCAGAAAATTCATTTGCATCAACCTTGGTAGCTAACTCTTCGATTGTATCTTGTTCAACCTCGGGAGATAACTCTTCAATTGTTTCTTGTTCAGAACATTCAGTTGCATACTGTCTAGGTCTTGTATTACCTTGTGCAGTGAAATACAATCGAGAACTTTTTTTTCTATTAGTTGCATATTGTCTGGCTGAAAATACCTTGGGTCCTGTAACATCTTTTTCTACTTGTTCTTGCTGAGCCTGTTCATATTCTGGTGCAGAATACTCCTGGGGATGGATAACCACAGCTTCATCAGCTACGTCATATTTACTAACTGAGGCATGAATAACTTTTTCTCTGGTACCACTTGATGGATTAGCAGAACCTTTTGTAGAAAAAACTGTAGATGAAATATCCGAGGCCTTGTTTCTTTGTTCATTTCCATCTGACCTTTGATTTTCATTTAAGCTTTCAGGTCTTTTAATAATAGGGCTTGGCTCAAGGCTTGCTGAATTTTGTTTTGACAATGGTCTAGATCCAGTGGGTGCTGCATCTTGCGAAATTTCCTTCTCACCCTGATTATTATTTTCAGTGTTTTTAATATGTCGAAAATATTGTTCCAAGGATTTATCCTCCTTTTGTAATTTGATCAGTAGTTCTTTGTTTATGTCCATCGTAACTGTTTGATTGATGTCACAATTTACTGTTTCGATATTCTCATTGTTCTTTTTGTCAGTTGCAGATCTAGTCAGGACATTCATATGACTAGTCTCAGTTTATGACATTGAGATTTTGTTGCTCAATTCATTTTTTAAATTATGTTTTAATTGTTCATAGTTGTTTATGTTCGTGAAAGCAATGTTTTGAGCTTTCTTATGTCCTTGCAGTTTTTTTATGATATAAACTGATCTATCTTTGTTAGGAATGTCATTTTGATTAGCTATTGTATCAAATTTTTCTGTATAATCAACTATGTCTTCTGTGCCATTCCAGTTGTATATGTTTTTAAATGAGGCACATACATCAGTGTCTGGTTCTTTATTTGGATTTAGATCTATTAAATATTTTTGTACATATTCACCTTTTTCCTCAAGCCATGCTTTGAATAATGCGTTGGAGTTGTCTGGTTTCGCATTTGGTATATTGCCAACTATTAAACTGGCTACGGGTGATGATAGAACTAAGGCATTGATTTTTCCGGAAATCCAGGGAGTGTCTATGTCTATTATAGCTGTAAGACATATGACTTTCTGACCATCTCCTAACTTTATATGTTCAAGTTTATCAGTCAATTGGTCTTTATGAACTAATTTCTCATCAACTATCACCGTTGTGCAACCGTAGTCACGCAAACACATTAAGGATTGTTGTTTACGAAACATGGATAAAAGATCAAGTTGCCCTTGTTGTCAAGCATGGTGGCGATTGTATTTTCATAAATCTGCCTGTTGTAACTGCGGCCTCTTTCTCTGCTGTTTCTGAGTGGACTCATGTTTGGAGACTGTCTTCGGTTTGTTGGATATTGTTGCATAATTTGATTTGGTTGAGATCTATTATTCTGGTAGGCTTTCCTATATCGGCAGTAATACTGAATGTGTCATGGTTTTGTACATATATCGCAGACTTTTTTTTATCTCTGGCTGGTAAACTATGGAATCTTCGTTGTTGTGTCTGCAATACATTCAGATTCTTTTGTACAATATTAAATAAAGGTATGTTTGAATTGCTATCCTTGAAGTCAGACATTGCAGTGATTAGTTGTTGTTTGTTGTGCACCTTATGTTGCTTGATGTAACTGTATAATTGGGGACTACTCTGATTTAGTATTTTGTCCACCAACAACAGTTCAATGATTTGTCTGGCATTTCCACTGTCTATTCCGGACATTTTAATCCAGTTCAATAGATGTGATTCGATGATGTTGAATGCCTGTGGATGCTCCGACGGATTCATTATAGTGTTATGGAACTGTGTCCGATAATGTTCTTCAGTTTTGTTGTAATGCTGTAGCAAATACTTTTTAACAGCATCATAGTTTTTGGCGTCTTCACCTTTTGTTATTTAATGCTGATTGAGCTTCCTGTGTTACCGCTTCATTTAGGTAAACAATCCATTCTGCTTTGTCTATGTTGCTCAACTCAAATTGGGTTTCCATTGTGGAAAAAAAAATTCTATATCGCCATGCTTACCATTGAACGGTTGTATGCGAATTTTGTGTTTGGCAGCATATGATCTGTTTTCTGTGTTGTTAATTTCGGCTTTGACGTTGTTCTTGGCATTGATTTCAGCCATCTTTAGAACGAATTCATGTTTCCTGTCTAGCTCCTCCTTTTCTGCTTGTCTGCTTGTTTCAATCTATCTTTTTCTTCCTTTTCTCTAAGTAAGGCTCTGTCCTTTTCATTATTTTGGCCGTCTCTGACATATTTAGCCAGCTGGGTTCCCTCTAGTCCCATGGCTTTACCATCACGAATATATATGTTGGAGTCTTGTTCCATTATGAAATAATACAATACTATACAAATTCAAAATGTCGTGATATATTAGGTTTATTCACCAAAGTAGGTTGATAACACAAAGTACTATATATCCTCATATATTCTTATGTTGACCATTATTGTTTACTGTTACCTTCATCTTGGTTCATCTTCTCATGTGTCATGAGATTTTAACACCGCTGTTTAGCAGCGTTGTTTAGCACCGCTGCCACCATAATGTCATAGATCGTTTTAAATTATCTTCAAACGTTACCTTTCATCTTCCACATTCACTTATAAATCACAAGAAAACTTCGAAGGTCGTGGTTCATTTATTAAAATATATAAATCCACAACACAAACAGGGAATAATAACGTATATACATATATAAAAATACCAGAAATCTATGGTACGAATAGTCCATAAAATCAACTAGAACACATGTCCCTTTAAGACTACATAATATCACTTTCTAACTTTCTAGCTTCTATATTTACACTACATTCCACAACACTTCATTTCCCTTCACTGTCCTAACACTAACTGTCCCTCTCTCTCCACCTGAACATCCACTCAGTTCAATCCCACCTTTAACTTCACAAACACACTGAGTTCATGCACGGCTCAGTCACACACAGTCACACACACAACACACAAAACACATCCATGACAGCTACCTACTTTTTTGTGCCCTAAATTTTAATTATAAAAATTTCTTTCACCCAAGATTGACGATTTTTTGTTACATTAAAAGCGAAATTCTATAGTTTTACGTAATAAATCTTCGATAGCATATCAAGGAGACTTTAGAAGGCACACCTTGCTCCAACTGTCAGAACTGGGTGGCACACATATAGAGACACATTTATTTTAATGTTTCACGTAATTATCGTGCTTTATAAGAATAAATGACACTGTGTTACAGAGTTGTATCCTTGTCCTCAAAAGTTAGTTCCCAATTGTTATAGGTCGGCATTACATAAAACACCAATTTTTTTTCCAATTTTGCGTTTATAACCACGATTTCAAAAACTATAAATATGTCTCTTACAAGTAAATATAATGACCTTATTCACCAGTTTTGCTTTAAATTCAGTGACAAAAGTTGATTGAGAATTGATGTCATTGAACATTACTGTAAGACTCAATATATTCAATTTAATAATTTGTTTGTTTTCTAGATTTACAATTATACGGCGAGATACTTTCTCAAACAAGTCCCCACATGTAATCTTTTTCCTTGTACAGTGATACCTCGAGATACGAATTTAATTTGTTTCGTAACGTTGCGCGTATTTTAATTTGCTCGCATACCAAAGCGATTTTCCCAAACGAAATAACCAGGGGTGGGGTGTCGGCCAAAATATTTGCCGACACCGACTCCGGTGTTGGCATTCCATCATCCACCGACACCGGTGTCGGTTTTCTAAAATCCGTCGACACCGACACCAGGGGGGGGGCAAAGGGAGATAATTGCGAATTATTTTTTCCCTGTATATATCTCATACTATATATATATTAGAGCTGCTGTTCGATTTAAAAAATAGATCGAAATTAACGCATGATTAAACATTTTAATCGCAAATTAACGCACATTTTAATCGACACAATATAATACAATTGTTTGTATTCAAACTAATATGTCATAATATCAAAGCATAACATTGGCATAATAAACAAGTCATTTTAATTTACGAAAGAGGTTTAATGAATTATAACATATTTATTAAGCATTAGCATATATGTCTATTGAATTAGTTATTGAGACCAGTTTATGGACATGTATCAATCACGTCAATGATGCGAATTGTTTTCTTTTTATTTAACAACAATGTCTAACCTTTTTTTCGTACCATAGTTTCCGAACTAATGAAGTATGTCAACCCCTCTTCCCTCCCTCCCTGTCATATTTTGCTTCACTTCGCCCACACGTAAGTCTGTTTACCCTACCATCCATTTCCAATTCCAAAAAAAAGAAATACACACGTTATTTATATCTCAAATGTAACTTTTCTTTCATAAAATAATAGTATAGCCAGAAAGTTGTCGCTCACTTATTATTAACGCGTTTTTTTTTCTTTATTCCTCCCCCCCCCCCTTTCCCCACCAAGTCACATTTTTAACACATTCTCTCTCCACTTAAAGATGTCCCAAAAACATGTTGACATCGGTTCCATTGTTTCAAACTAGGAGCACGCGTCAGAAATGACAACCACAGTCACCGAGTTGAAGGATAAATTTACTTTTGATCTTCTTTTGAAGAAATGTCTATAAATGTTACTCTTATATTCTTTCATTCATTTATTTTCATACTATAAACTATTTGTTCAATGTTTTAGTGAACAACAGAAAATTTTATTTTTTTATATGTCTGTCAGTTAAATTAATAAAAAAGTATCTTGTAAAATGACACTCTTTAATGTTACCGTTTCAAACGTTCAAAGCTTTCATTTTTGATCTTTTGTTGTTCTTTCGTGTGTCAACATTAAAAATTCTTTCATTTCATTTTGGTTATAGCAACAGTTGTATCAGAGTGTTTTCCGGTCTAACTCTTAGAGAAAAATCTATTGATGTTTTTATTGCTATATACAAAGCACAAACGAAAATATGCCTTTCTTTCCATCATATCGACACCGCTAGTTTCAGAACGTTAATTAATATAAAATATTAAATTTAGCTCAGTATCACAATAATTCTGAAAAATACATACACTGTCTCGTGTACTGATGTTTGCATAGCATAGTCTAGACTAGTGCTTCTCAAACTTTTTGAAGTCACGGCCCCCTTGGAACGCCAATCAATATGTCGCGGCCCCCCTATTTTTTTTTTGGTTTAGATTTCTTAAATTTATATTTTTTCGAAATTCCACGGCCCCACTCCGGACAGTCCACGCCCCCCTAGGGGGCCGCGGCCCACCACTTTGAGAAGCACTGGTCTAGGCCAGTGATGCTAAAATACTGGCCCGCGGGCCAAATTTGGCCCTTTATGATAATTTTTTGCCCCCTCCCCACAAGTTTAAAAAAATAACATCTCATTATATACATACATATATAAAAATTATATTTTTGGCCCTCCAAATGTTTTTGGCTGACAATAATGGCCCACAGTAACAAAAAAGGTTTAGCATCACTGGTCTAGACTATGTCTAGACATTGATTTCGAGTGTCATGATACTGTTAGTGCAGCTGATGTAAGACGCTGTATTTTCAAATGCGATAAAAAATTGGGCGCAAAAAATGGTGATACAAAATTTTTAACATTTCGTTATTTTGACCTAATTATAACAGAGTTCACCAAACACTTGTCGTTCTTTTACCTCCACCAGTACACTACAGTACTTCCACCAATACACTACAGTACCTCCACCAGTACACTACAGTATATAATGTAAACTAGTGAATGAAACTCTTTTTATATCGACCGGGAAGGGAGCAAGAGGTTCACATGTCGAAGGGCTATATAACAAAACATCTTCATTTTATATTACAATTGGGGCTTTTGTCGACGTACCTAGGGGTGAGGGTGTGTGGAAATTATGACAGGGTGAGGGTGGTAGATCTACTTAATAAGTGAACGGACTTTAACTTCAAATTGTTGCGTGAAATTCCGTTATTTATCGATTTGGTGAACTTTCAGCATTTCGGTCAAATTAACGCATTTAGGTGTTGCGTTAAAAATTTTAATCGCAAATTTTTTTGACGTGTTAATCGCAAATTAACGCAGTTTAATCAGCAGCCCTAATATATATATATATATATATATATATATATATATATATATATATATAAAGATGCACGTCTAATTGTATATTAATTCTTCTTGGCTCTACAACCCAGTTGTACATGTAACATTGAAAGTTCACGAAAAATACTAGATATGGACATCAAGAGTAGCTGCAGTGAATACATTGAAGTAACAAAAGTGAATGGTTTACTTCAAGATATGCCACATTATGCGGGATGTTATTTTAATAGTAAACCTGAAGCGGCCAATTCGCTACTTTTAATGTGTAGACTTATGCTCAAATATTGGTCATGATTATTATTAACGATTGCCTAAGTCAGCAAGTCACTGCAAAGTACAGACATATCCAACAACACTTGAGCAATGATGCTTGGAAGTTTATAAGTGGCCAGTCAGATAATGCAGAATGCTGAAATAAAATCAAGGCAAGGGCTACAGACAAAGATAAAAGATGATTGTTCCAGACCTATTTGTTTAGAAAAAAGAGAGAGACGTAAGAAGCCACTACATACTTAACAGTTAATCTGCTTTCAGTCACAATTCTGTTCATGTTGACAAGTTGTTGTAATGTAGAGAATCTCGCTTTGGAAAATAATACATTTGTTGATAAACAGATTTACTAAGTATTTATTTAAAAAGAAAAGAAGAACTTAAGAAAACTTTAAATTAAAGATTGGCTAAGAACTATCTGACTTTGTTCCAGTATTTTTTGGGTGGAAGTTTTTGCGCCGACACCGAACCAACTCCGGACAAGTACAAATGCCGACACCGACACCGGGCAAATTTATCCAGAATCAATTCACATATTCAAAAATAAAATTAATATAAAAAATTAGACAGCAGTAATTTTTTTTATAAGAAAACGAAAAGTAGAACAATCGCGAAATTCCGAAATGCCGTGTTTATAAAATTTTGTGGCGTCTGCAGCATCTGACTTATCATTGGCATTAAGGACAACAGTACAAGTTCAACCGCCAGACACTAATGAAGCAAATGTTTCTTATTTAATTGTCGCTGTTACTTTTTTATTTCATAAATTGGATATTGGCAGGCATGTCTTGACACACGACCTTTCAAATGAGTTGAAATCGCAGCTGATTCGTGATTGTTGGACTCCTGATAAAAATATGATTTTTAGAGCTGACAGCGGTGGAAACAGAAGCTTTAGATATGCTTGGTTATTCACCGTGGCTTGTATACTCGAAAATATCAAAAGTTGCCTTTTGCAAATATTGCGAGTAATTCGAAGAGTTCAAGGGGCATTTGTCATCAAACGATGCTCACAATGTAAAGATTTCGACGAAGTTGCACGTAGCCACATGCACATGACACAAAGGCTCACATGAAGATGCGAGCAATTTTTTGCATAATTGGAAGCCAAAGCAGTTCTCTATAAATGAGCAGTTGAACTCATCATTTAGAAGACAAATTCAAGAAAATCGCAACAAACTGGGTCCCATCAGTTTTACAATTCTATTTTGCGGCATGCATGATTTAGCACTTCGTGGAAAAGAATTAAATTCTGGAAATTTTATGACCTGTTATAGTTTCGTGTTGAATCTGGAAATGAAGTTCTTGGTAATCATTTGTCAATTGGTTCTTGTAGTGCTAAGTATATCTCGGCAAATACGCAAAACAATATAATCGAATTGTTTGGGTCTCTCTTGCGTGAAAACATTGTAAAGCAAAAAATTAATTGCAATTTCTACACTTACCGACGATAAAACTGACATTTTAGGCATTGAGTAGATCTCACTTGGTGTTTGACAGCATTGGCTCTTCCATTAACAACATACACAATCGAGACATCATTTAGCACTATAGAACGATTTAATGTAAAAATTGTAAAAATGTTGCTACGCTCAACAACTGGTGATGATCGTTTATCTGGTCTTTGAATGATGAGTATCGAAAATTTAAAGGAAATGTTTTCAATCGATTTAGACAAATACCAAGACGGTTAAAATTTTTATTCCAGAATAAATAGTTTAAAATTACAATATTATTGATGTATTAGTGTAATTTATAATTTTATACTTTATTTTATTAGTATAATAACTGTTTGACACTGGAACCATTTCTTTTTTATTGACAATACTGTAATCAGGTATACTTGCAGATATAATTCTTTTTGTTTAATGTATGTACATTGTCTTCATGTAATAGACTCAGGAAATTTAGTTCAGTTTTATTGTAACAACTTTATAACATTTTTTTTTCCAAATTAAAGGGGAGGGGCTAATGTCCTCTTGCCCCCTTGAATACGCCCATGACTACACCCATACTGCCTTGGCAAGTCTATACACTCACACAACTTGCTCATGTTTTTCTATAATTTTACACTACTTCTGGGCACTGACCTTTACACTCACTTTTTTTTAGACCCGTGGTTATAAAAAGAAATGCGTTAAAGTACTGTGAATGGTCAGCTTCGGGATGAAATACTACCTGCTACGAGCATCGTAATCCTGACTGACGTGCTCTTTGTTCTTTAGGCTATAACAGTGGCGGAATAACAGCCCGAGCGGCTGGAAGCAAAGATGGAAGCTATCCATGATCTTATATACTGGCATTGTGTTATGGTAATTCTTCAGTTGAATCATCTGCACATGGACTTGGCTGGGAATGACCGGGCATATATCCATCCCTACGAAGCTGTACAATGCACAAGCACAACCCGTGGGTGCGGGCAAGAGCTCTCTAAATGGTGCTTGTGCCAAGAGCAGAAACTGTGAGCGAACTCGGTGGTTGTCGAGTTAGGTCGACAACAGAAATGTAAACAGTCAGATGGAGCGGCCGTCTTAAATTGACCAGGAGAGTCGAACTAATTGCCCAGTTTCGCACTGTCATTGTCCTATATTTGCGTATTTAGGGAGGTTGAGTCCAATGTCGATTCCATTTACCGTCAATGCAGAGAGGTTGAAGAAATCGTAGAACAAGTGTTATTGGAATGCCCAAGGTTGGTGGACCACAGCTAGCCGTTGGCTGTTCTGGCAGTTGCCAGTTGTTAAGGAACGTAGCAAGTTGTATTTAAAGACGCTAAAAGATTATGTCTCAGCCTGAAGTTTCATTGAGAGAGTTCACAGACAAAGTTCAGTGAGTAATAATGTTAAATAAATAAGTTCAACAATTTCCAGAACGTCTCTTTAACCTTAACCCTAATTCATAAAAATAGACTGGTTACAGTACTATAACCACGATATAAAACATATGTTTATGGAAAGGCTATTTAGTACTTTAGTATTATCGCTAGTAATCCAAAGCAGCGTATAATTAATTATTCGTTTCTGTTGCCAGAATGGTATGTTTTTTTGTTTGTTTGTGAACGTCGAAAGACAGAAATACAGATTTCTTCTTATTAAACATTGTCTTCAGCTTGTTGTATTTTAGTGCTAGTAGAATCCAAATGGAAGAATTATTTGTTGTTATGTTGACTAACGTTGAAAAAGCAGAAATTCCGAGTATAGCATGTTTATTTTTAATGATCAGGTATTATTATGTATTTACTGTCTTCTGTAGCAGTAGACTATACATGTTGTTTAACTAGATTTCATTACAACATATTACAAGAACTTGTAGTATTAACCCCCACTGTTTCCGCATTTAACTGATCATTCCACACCCGTTTAGATTATGTAACACCAATTCATTGCATGGTCAACCAGCGATGGCGAGTACAAATGATACATTACTTTGTACGTGCTGATTTTAATTTTTCATTCTTGATCAACCAGTCTCTCTCCCCCCCCCCCCCCAAACCTTAGATTTGCCCAGATAATGATTTGTTTTGAAATATTTTAGTATGCTGTTTGGCAGTCTTTTGGCAATAGACATTAGGGGTGTCCCAGAAAAGTCGAAAAAAAATTCTTTAAATCTCATTGAGACGTCACAGAGAGGCTGAGACGATTATATCGTAATCCTAAAATCTCTACTGGGACAGGTTATTACAATGAACATTTTTTTTTTACATCCGTACAATATCCGGGGCTGCAATGGACAAGGAGGCACCACAGTTGACAAAGGAAACCAGAGTCACTCAATAGTGCGCATATAATCTGCACCACTCATGTCGGTCTCACTTCCAAAGCGTCCACCTTATATTTTACAGAAAGCTATTTAATAATTTTGGCAATAGACATTATCGGGGTGTCCCAGAAAATGTCGCACTGATTATAAATACATTCTGTGTGTATGTAAAACATTGACGTAAACATGATACAAAAAAAAAACGAAACAACACATAATACCATACTCTCGATGCTATTCAACAAAAACTGTTTTCATCCAATTTATCAATTTTATTCGAGGCTACAGAAAAAAAAATCCTTTTCTATTTATATTTTCAGCCCCCCCAATCCTTTTCAACCCTTACCACCCCCCCAACCCCGACGAGTTGTAAGAAAATACAATGTGTGTTTTTGCTGCAAAACTTTCCTAGGACCTGTCTTTCACAAGATGACCTTGAGTTCAAATGCCAGACTCCATTTTCTGTTTCATTAATGCGACTGGCATCTCAACGTTTTTTTTTCTTTCGCCTTTTTAATAAAAAAAATAAAAATATTTATTTGTATGCCGTTTTGGTTTCTTCTGTGCCGGACTGTTGTTCACGCAATTCGCATCTGGATACAAATATTTGTTCCCTATGTGTATGGACCCATGTGTGTGTGTGCGCGCGCGCTGTGTGTATGTGAGGGCGTGAATGTGTGCCCTCTGTGTAGTGGCGAGCGGAGACACGGTGTCGTGACGGACATAAAGGGGGCGTACAAATTAATCTGCTCGGAGCTTGCTGTGGTTTTGACATTTCGCATAAATGCAGGAAACTTATTTCTTATTCCTTAATCAAAATTCTCCAGCTCTTTTTTTTTTAAGTCTTTTTCCCCCCTCACCCTTTTCATTGCCGGACCACCAACACAGAAGGGAGGGGAAGGGTGAAAGGACAAACAGGGTCGGTCATAAAACTACACCCCTCCTCTCCCCCATCCACTCTATTCCAATCACCCATCCCCCTCTCAACCACCCCCTCCCCATCCCTTCGTCCGTCTAACGGTTTAATTGATTCTGCCGGACACCCATATGATCCAGTCTTTTCAAGCCCAGAATGCTCGTAAAGTTTCTCCATATTTATTCCCGGGGCCTTCGAAAATTACTCCCATAGCAAGGGGAAGGCAATCTTTGATCCATGATGCCGAAGAAACAAAAAACAACAACAGCCATTGGATTGTCTGCCCCTCGTCATAGCTTTTTTTTTACAGCAGCACATATAGGGGATTACGTCCCCTTAGCTTACTTGAAAAACATAATAATACGTTTCTTAATAGCCCAACTTGTTCCGAGTGTGAATATTGGATGCAAGGACAAAGTCAAGTTATCGAACAAACAATCGAACCCGGTTGTGTTTGTGTCGGTATGTTGATGGCTGTGACTATTGTTTTGGGTACAAATCACTGAGCTCCCATATAACAACACAAGTTGTTCAAAGTCCGCCATCTTGATGCGTCAATCTTCTTATAACGAATACGTATTTTTGATTATGTCATTTGAAATATACGAACACACACACACTCGCTGAGACAGGTCTAAACCAACTAGCATAAGCAAA
Organism: Bulinus truncatus; assembly: GCA_021962125.1. Taxonomy (NCBI): domain Eukaryota; kingdom Metazoa; phylum Mollusca; class Gastropoda; family Planorbidae; genus Bulinus; species Bulinus truncatus. The sequence continues at coordinate 352,545 of JAGDYQ010000242.1, forward strand.
GAGGCTGAATGTAAAAAGATGCAAACTATTTCGTCCACAATACCAATCATGACACATATGATAAAATAAGTAGTGAAGTCTCCATCTTCTATATAAATACAAATGTAAACAGGATTCACGCTATTAATCATAAATCCGAAAGTTCTTTACCAATCGCCTTAAAATTTACTCACAAAATTGCAGAAAATTGCTTGCGTGGATATATATATATATATATATATATATATATATATATATATATATATATATATATATATATATATAAACATCCCATCTATAATATTTACAAAATAATATTTAATCGATCGCTTCCGCAAAATTATTTCTTTACGTCACATTATTTTATTTAAAACCACGGGAGGTAATTCAACTTATATATTCTCAGTATTTGTAAAAATAAAAACGCAGTGGCTACGGTAACATCAAGACGGAGTTCGTATTTTTTTTCCGGGTTAAATCAATAGATATTGCTCCACACCCTAACCCTATTCCTAACCCTAATATAATTGCTGGTACGAAAAAAAAAATGAGTACTCCCGCTAACCCTAATATAATGGCGCTTGATGTAACCGTAGGCACTTCGAAAAAAAAAAACCAAATCCGCCGTGTGCAAACTAATAGTTCGTCAGTATTTTGTTTTAATTAACAAACTGTATCGTAAAATATTTCTTTTTTACTAAGTTTGCAAACTATTATTTCGTCAGTATATTTTTTTTAGCAAACATGTAAAAATGATTCACGCTATTAATCATAACTCGTAAGCACTGCATTAGTAAACATAAACAAATTTAGAAACGGTGGCATACACGATAGAACTCATTTTCCTTTGTTTATAGTTTGGAATGAATGATTATTATTTTTCTATAGTTTGCCTGTTTTTTTTTTAATAGACAAAATTAGAAACAAGGGCTTGTCTAATAAATTAGACCGAAATTTAAAACTGTATGTGCATGCTCTAAAATTGATGACGTCATCTAACGATTGCTAGCGCCGAATGGTAATTTCAAGTAAAGTTTTTTTCAAATGTTATGGCCAATTACTTATCACGTAACGCTTTTTTTAAAGTTTATTTTTTACAATTCATAAATCACAGTATCACACTTCGACCGCCCCCTCTCCCCCCCGTAAGTAATAAGTGGACGAGCACATACAGAACGTATCTGTTAATCTTAATGTCCAAAAGTTAATTAAGTAGAAATATAATCTGTGAGGCGATCTAGGCTTGGAACAGTGAGATTAAGCAGCAACTTTGTGGGGAAAAAAAATTTTTTTCGTCAAATTTAAAAAAAAGTCACAGTGAGGAAATTCGTTATAGTTTCATTTTATTATTTTTTGTCCTTGGTCTTAAAATTGATAGATGCCATTATTAAGAATACAAAAAATGCATTGCTCCTGATTCCGTTTATCTCAATTGCAATGTATCTTTTAGTGGCATTCTACACAAAATATGACACGGACAAGAGCATGGGTATTGGCGTTGTTCTCTTCCGGTGAAGTTAACATCCTGGACATGACGGTGCAGGAGGGAAGGATGGCTACTCAGTTGCACTTGGGTTGTCAGATGACCGTCGTTTTGCAAAGTAAATGGTTCGAGCCCCAGCGATGACGGCCATAGAATATGTGCCTCCTTGGTGCCCATAAAGTGTATGACGGAGAAGTAAATAAAAAAAATACTGTGTAGAGCCCCTTAAATGGTGAGGGATTCAAGCATCAATGTGTCTTTCTTAAAAGACGAAACCTGGGACAAGGGTGGGAATTTTCTGAGCCGCAGCCCACATATGACATATATACAGAGAGATGTAGAGGGAGAGAGATAGAGAGAGCGATGGAGAGAGAGAGATAAAGATAAATAGAGAGAGAGAGAGAGAGAGAGAGATGGAGAGAGAGAGAGATGGAGAGAGAAGAATTGGAGAGAGAGAGAGAAGAGAGAGGAGAGAGAAGAGAGGGACAGAGAGAGAGTGAGATAACTTTCCACCTATGAAACCAAAAAACAAACCCCGGTTTCATTTCACACGAGTGTAGCAGAGAGTCTGTCACAGTCCGCTAATAAAACTGTCACACACACACACACACAACAACAACAAATAAAACTGGATGACCGGGGATGGGGCTGGGCGGGGCCAAATGATCAGTGTTATCACAAGGGCTCTTTTAAAACAAATAAATTTGTCGTAGCGCCAGGGTGGGGGGAGGGGAGAATAAGAGAAGGAGAGAGAGAGAGAGAGAGAGAGAGAGAGAGAGAGCAAGTGTGGCCATGTTTGTCACTGATACACATCAGCAATTCTCCTCAAGGATTGATCGCTTTCGTCTGCTCACGTGGGTCCCCACAGAAAAACTTGTCTAAGACCGAGCACCGGAAGTGACAACCGACATGATCACTATCAACCAGCCCTTCCTCCCTCTCCACTCCCTCGCCAAATTTTTATTCGGCGGGAAGGGGGTTTGGGGGGGGGTTACTGTATTGCTGTGCTGGTCGCCATCTTGGACGCTGAAAAATCCCGGCTTGTTTTTTCAAGCCCGGAGAAGTTCAAAATAAAGAAAAAAAGAAAAAAACCGTCGAGAGCGGGGGATAATGTAATTAAAGAAATTGAAAACTCTTGTTGCAACGGGGTGGGAAACAAACGGTCCTGCCGGGCCAAGTGTCAGGGAGGTCGTGTTCTCCTTCTGCGCGGAGATCTCAAAAAACTATCCAGGAGTAAGATAGGAACTTGTGTTAACAAGGCTCGCTGAATCGAAGGGGGCGGATTTTATCGCCTGCCCTGCAACTTGTCAACGTGTCTGAACACATCTTTATATCAGTATGCGGGGGGGTGTTTTCTTTTGTATGCGTGCGTGTGGATGTGTCCTGCTGTGTATGAGTGAGTATGTATATGTGTGTGTGTGTGTGTGAACGTTAAAAGGGTGGGGGTGAATAAAAAAATATTGTAAAGATGGCGATTGATAAAGACTTCGAAAGATCTTGAAGTGTTATTATACAGTAAATTACTCTGGACTTTAATTCATCACTTTCCATTTTTTTGAGCTCTTGTCTAGAAACTGATCAAGGAGTAAATAAAGTAGACTAAATGACACATAAAATAATTAGAAAAAAATTTTTTTAGACTAAATATAAAAGTTAAGTCTGTCGAAACAATCTTTGATCTGAGAGTAGAATTGGAAGTGTAGATCTGTTGTACTCTGTGACTTTATATCTGATAAAATGGATCTCATCGTCATGATTGAAATAAATCGATGATAAATTGAACGTTTTGACTGATCGATCAAAGTGTGACTGTCTGTTATGTGAAGATATTGTTCTATATTAACTTGAAAATGTTATTTGGCATGTTGCTTTTCATTTGGCAGCGCATATGAAGAAATAAAATTTATCACACTGCAGTGTATAAGAAGTCATTTAATTTATCACACTGCAGGTGTATCGATGCAACATAGTTTTATTCATATTGAGGTATATTCATTCGACGCAGTTAAAACGAACCCATGGTTTATCAAATAATGTAAATATGGAATCAGTTCAATAGTTTTATTCAACGAGAGATGTAGCCTATATTTTGTTCATTTGTGTTCAGCTTAGCATCGACATGACATTTTATTTACACAGTCAAATATGTCGTATCTTTGTTTTGTTCATATTTTCTAACGTAATGTGATATTTCCATGCATTGGGATTATTAAGTCTACCATTACTTCTATCCGTTAGTTTTATTTATTTTACCCATGTGTTAACAATATTATTTTCTGATTATTTAGATCAGAATATATTATTTAGATCAGAATATATTATTTAGATCAGAATAGATTATTTAGATCAGAAAAGATTATTTAGATCAGAATAGATTATTTAGATCAGAATAGATTATTTAGATCAGAATAGATTATTTAGATCAGAATAGATTATTTGACAGTGTTTTAGGCTCAAACTCTGACTTTGGTGCCAGGACAACGATATTTATCGATATTTTTAGTTAACAAACAAATCATGTGTCTATATGTCGGGTTGAATAAATTCTAGACTGTTCGAATAACTTCTAATGTATACTTCCCTACAGCTGTGTCTAGAGGTAAGTAAACTATTCTAGACGTCTAAATGTTTACTATATAAGCACTTCTGCGTATATAGTAAACATATATAATGTCATGTATCAGAACCAGTGTATAGTGTCAGTAGGGGATGTGTACTGTATCAGAACCAGTGTATAGTGTCAGTAGGGGATGTGTACTGTATCAGAACCAGTGTATAGTGTCAGTAGGGGATGTGTACTGTATCAGAACCAGTGTATAGTGTCAGTAGGGGATGTACTGTATCAGAACCAGTGTATAGTGTGAGTAAAAGGACTAACGGACAGATACTAACACAATCAAAAGGATTTCAACGACACGATCAAGTGATTTCGGATTCACAGTCCAAATGCTGAGCTCTGCACATCTAAACTAAAGTAGTGGAAACTTCTGGACGAACGTGTTCAGGTTTTGGACCAGGGAAACGGCTTGGGCATTTGCTAGTTTCTTCAGCAATGGAGACAATTTCGATACTGCCTCATGTTTACTACACATGCTATTGGACTCTTCCTTGACCCCCGCAAGAGTGAACACATTGTATGGAGAGCTCATCTAGAAGTTTGTAGGCTGCGCTGCTACATGATGGGAGCACGTATCCGTCTATTCCTTTGGCTCACACTCAGCACACTTAAAGAAGGACCACAACAACGTCAAGGCTTTATATGAGATGCTGACATAATCGACTCTGATTGGGGATGTTATATGAGATGCTGACATAATCGACTCTGATTGGGGATGTTATATAGGATGCTGACATAATCGACTGTGATTGGGGATGTTATATAGGATGCTGACATAATCGACTCTGATTGGGGATGTTACATGAGATGCTGACATAATCGACTCTGATTGGGGATGTTATATAGGATGCTGACATAATCGACTCTGATTGGGGATGTTATATAGGATGCTGACATAATCGAACTCTGATTGGGGATGTTATAGGAGATGCTGACATAATCGACTCTTGATTGGGGATGTTATTGGAGAATTTAAGATGGTAACGTTGCTTATGGACTTACAGGCTGGTAACACATATGGGATATAAGGGTCAGCAACTAGCATGACCTCAGAGGGACTGACCAACAGCTTTCACATACTTTCAAAATATCTTTCCAAAGCTATATGAGGCCAAGATCAAAGCTGACATTTTTATTGGTTTTCAGATAAAGAAGGTGATGGAGTCTGTAGAATTTCCTCAGCTACTCACAAAAAAAGCGGCTGGGCAAAGTTTTCTGGAAATGGTGCGCAATTTCCTTGGTAACCGCAAGGCGGACAATTAGGTAGAACTGGTCCAAACTCTTGTCACAAGTATCACCAAATGGTACAGTATCACTAAATGGTATAGTATCGCTAAATGGTATAATATCACTAAATGGTATAGTATCGCTAAATGGTATAGTATCACCAAATGGTACAGTACCACTAAATGGTATAGTATCGCTAAATGGTATAGTATCCTTAAATGGTATCGTATCGCTAAATGGTATAGTATCACCAAATGGTACTGTATCACTAAATGGTACAGTATCACCAAATGATATAGTATCGCTAAATGGTATAGTATCACCGATTGGTACAGTATCACTAAATGGTACAGTATCACCAAATGGTATAGTATCGCTAAATGGTATAGTATCACCGATTGGTACAGTATCACTTAATGGTACAGTATCACCAAATGCTATAGTATCACTAAATGGTAGCCGGTTGTCCCGTACGGCTAATATCCAGGCAAGTCTAAGGAGAATATTCTTTGGAAAGCAAAAGGAACGATTTCATCAAGATATACAACAGGTTAGTGTCCCTCAACAAGGACATAACAATGAAAACATGATGGGGACTACATTTGGGGACTTGTTTCGAGAAAGTGACAGTATAATTGTTAATCAAACACATTTTTAAGTTCAAAATATTGACTTACGAGAATGTACAAATGAAATCAGTTCTCTATGACATTTTGTTACTACACACATACAGCTAAACAGATGAATGTCGTTTATTTTCATTAATATGAGACACGTTTTATTTATACTTGTCGATGTCCTGGTCATAAAAGCTAAGACTGAAAATAATAATTGGTATTTTCTGTGATGCCAGCCTATGAACTATTAGGAATTACATTTGATGGACAAGGGCAAAAACTCTGTTTCATTGTGTTTTCCAACATTGCTATCAAAGTTACACTGATTTTTATGTAACAGTTTGTGTTATATATTTACTAGTTATCTTTAGACTGAACGTGTTATATCTGACTTATGTTTATTTAAACTACAATAAGATTTATATTCACGCGCGGTGATCATTTAAACCCAGAACATGATATGATCAAGTAATGTCAAACTTCCACTGCAATCTAGGTTTCAAGAAAAGTTTCTGGTAATAATTAAAAAAAATATTATGATTTATATTCAAGCGCGGCGATCATTTAAACCCAGAACATGATACAATCATGTAATGTCAAACTTCCACTGCAAAATGTTTCAAGAAAAGTTTCAGGTAATAAATTAAAAGTATATACAAAAGTCGTATTATTTTAACACGACAGTTGATTGATTACTAAAATCGAACTACAAAGTGAAAAGTATTGTTGTTTAAAGTGTCACACTGTTTGGTCCATTTTTATTTTTTACATCAGCTAGCGTTCCAAAACTTTAATTTCCAACTTTTTATTCAATGTTTCTTCTTTTAAATTTTTTTTGTTATTCTTAAGTGAAAAAAATAGATTTGTTTCCAGTCAAATTGTAACAGACAGAATTACCAAGAACAGTCATAAAAAAAAATCCCCTTTACTGTCTGTCTGTAAGCTCCACTTGACATGCTAGTTCCATGTGTCACAAAAAGACTCCACATGTCTGGGACAGTCGTTCCTCTCTTTCCCCTATGTGACACAAAAAGTCAGTGAAATTGTAGACTTTCAGGTCCAGTAACTCGTATTGTACTCATTAATTTCGCCTTCCCTCCCTTTGTGTTGACTCAAACTACTCCCCGGTACCATCAGCCGTCAACCGGAAGGAATTTAATATTCAAATGTATTTTTACTCTCGTGTCACGTGACGGCTTCGTCAATATTTGATTTCAAAACTGGCCAGATTTCGAACCATTTTTTTCTCTTCCTTTCTATTCTATTCTTAGTAGTTGCCAAAATGACGTGAGCAAATGTGAAAAGAGATTGGGGGTCCAATGCGGCAAGCTGGCACTTTATTTGAACAAAAGATTCATTTGTAACTCTTGGATAACTTTTAATCTGGAATATTATTTTTTAGTAGCTTTTTTTTTTTAAACTGGACTTGTTCATTTATTTTTTTTTAAAGGAGACAGCAGTTAAACATAACAAAGCCACTAAATTTAATATATAGTTCAGTCTCGATGACAGAGATTTGACACGATCTCACCAAACCCCCCCCAAGCCCTTCACCAATCCAATCTTTTTTCTCTTTTCTATCATATTCGTCCTCCAAGTTGAAATAGAGCGCACAAAGATTGAGATAGATAGAAGACAATGTACAAGAAAAGTTATTTTAGAGCAGCTAGGATTAAATTCAGAATTTAAAATTTTAATAATAATAATAATAATAACAGCAATACACCACTCTTTAGAAGAAAATTTTAAACTTTGTTTAAAATAGTTCATTTTAGCAACAGATAATAGAAAATGAAAAGAAAATACAAGAATAAAAAAAATCCCTTTTCACACAGAGAATGACACTTTTGTGACAGTGATTGCGAGAAGTCACAATGTGATTGGGTAAACAGAAAATATGATCTCAATCAAAACTTCTAATACCTTCTTCACTGATGAAATTATCCCAAAACAACAAACGCCACTTATTTGTATATGACATAGAATGAAGAAATCCAATATTGTCTGTAATATAGCAAGCACAGATTGTAAATTAAAAAGTGGCCACTCACACAGTCCACTATTTAAAAACCCACCAATAAACCCCCCACTTCTAACGATGTCTCTAATAATTTAAAAAAAGCCAGTACTCACCCAGTCTAATATATATATATATATATATATATATATATATATATATATATATATATACACCCACTTCTAACGATATATGTAATGCTAGAAAAGGCTAGTACTCACCCGGTCTATAAGACTGTTGGAAGCAAAGAGTCTAAGGAATGATTGTCTTGATACTCCAGCCCCTGGAGCTGTAGAGCACGTTTTTTGTCGACTTTTGATAAATGCTCTGATCTAGATTGAAAAAAACAAACAAATAACAACAACTCAACATCAACAATAACAAGAATCTATATAAATAATAGCGATTAGGGTTCTGCGTTAAATCGAAAGTAAAATTAATACAACAGTATTCCAGTTTAAAATACAATCATGAAAAATCGGATCTGCCCAAACCAAAAAAATAACCTAGCCTACCGATCAAGCCTAAGGGGATATAACTCTATGCACATGTTTTGCAGGGTATAGCTAGTTAGCTAATAAGTTCCAACAAATAAACTAACCAATCTATAGCCGTTTACAACGAGAGATAATGAATGATAATTTGCTGTATTGGATCACATAGCTATTATGGGCTACCATATTTTAAAGCCTCTGTTTCTGTAGCGGCTGGGTATTTACGAGGTTTGGGTTGTTAGCCCTATATCCCACCCTCTTCACTCTTTCAGGGCTGGGACCAGTCTCCCTGAGAACTGTGTGGGAGATTAGCTTCCCTCTCAACAAAATAAACTCCAGACATTCAATAGCAATGTCGAATCCGTTCCGTTGTATGGTGCAGAAACATAGTCACTAACACAATCAATATTCCCTCTAAGTTGACGCGTGAGCGATCGCTCACGACGAGTAAGCGTCGCTCACATCTGATCGCTCACTACGACGGACACATCGCTTAAATCGCTCAAATTTTGGCCTCAAACAAAATGTCGCTCAGGGACAAAATTTTTTGCTCACTTCATACCACACCTTAGAGGAACATTGAACACAATGACACAAACTTCAGACTCTCGTGATTGGCTGCATCAGGGGCATCCTAGAGATAAGGCGACTTTATAGACTATCGAATGAAGGTATCTGAAAGTAGCAAACCACGACCCCACAGACCTACAAATATCCAGAAGCGAATGGAGATGGATTAGTCGTTCCCCAAGGAGGTCTCCAGAAGACATTCCAAAAAGTCCCAATAGTGGAACTCCCCAGAGCCAGAGAAAGGTTGGCCGCCCAAGAGCACTTAGTCTTGTCTACAGGAAATAAAGTGTCGCTTCCTAACATGGGGTAACAGAGAGAGGCCTCCCAGAAATCGAGTTCGCTGGAGAGTCAATGCAGAAACCCTATAGTCCGCACAGAATCCAATTAATTAAGCAAGTAAGTAAGGATATTTTAAAGCATTAGATAAGAGATTTGCCCAATGAAAGCAGAATTGTTGAAAAATTATGTTCATGTAACTTTATTCAAATTTAAAAAAAGAATGACACATAATTAAAAATAGATACAAGGTAATCGATGTAGGTTAGAAATGAATATAAAATAACCCACATTTCTTAATATAACATAACAAACATTTCTTAATATCTTATAACAAACGTCTCAATGACTGAAGTAGATCTGAAATTAGATATCACTGAGCTGCTAAATATAATTATGATAGCTATGCATCAGCTCTTTTTTAAAGTTGTTCTCTATTTCTTACCTTCATGCCTAAACACTTTTCTTTTACTATGTCTGTGTTAGAGTTTTTTAAAAGCCAATGAAATCTGAAAACACTTGATACCATAACATGACCGTAACTAGCCAATGGAAACAAAATCTTCCTTACTTGAGTGGGGCAGGGGTGCAAAGTTTTATGGAAGCACCAGTCTTATAGAGACACCAGTCTTACAGAGACACCAGTCTTACAGAACACAGTCTTATAGGAGACACCAGTCTTATAGAGACACCAGTCTTACAGAGACACCAGTCTTACAAAGACACCAGTCTTACAAAGACACCAGTCTTACAGAGACACCAGTCTTACAGAGACACCAGTCTTATAGGACACCAGTCTTATAAGACATCAGTCTTATAGACACCAGTCTTGTCATACAGAGACACCTGTCTTATAGAGACACCAGTCTTATAGAGACACCAGTCTTACAGAGACACCAGTCTTACAGAGACACCGGTCTTACAGAGACACCAGTCTTACAGAGACACTCTATAGAGACACCAGTCTTATAGAGACACCAGTCTTACAGAGACACCTATATTATGGAGGTACCAGTCTTATTGAAGCACCAGGAAATATTTTGTTCCAATTTGACAACTACAATGACCACAGATGGGACGCCGTTGTAATTCGAGTCCGTGTCCAGCACGGCAGTGGTCGGACTAGCACGCTCGTCTCCACCGAACTAAAAGTTTCCATCTCCCACATCCCAACCCGCCTAGTGTTAAGATGACACAACTGCGATACGGACAGATGTTCTTCATCAGAGGGGGCAGCCCTAACACTTGTCAAGAGCCCCAAGCTTTTGTCTGGGGCCCATCACTTTATTGTTCATGTATTTATTGACTGCTGTATGGCGAGAAAGTTGGGCATATAGGGTACAGTTGCTGTTGGGCATATAGTTGTACAGTTGCTGTTGGGCATATAGGGTACAGTCGCTGTTGGGCATATTGGCAAGAAATGGAGCGAACACATTTTTGAATATTTCCCAGGCTGAAAATTTTGGCAAGGATTAGCTCTAATCCATTTTTCACATAATTCCACATTGTTTAATGGATACGAATGAAAAGAAACTCCTTTACTTTCCGCTTTTTCAACACTGTCATATCCACTTTTGCATCCGTATGCAGAACACTTATTGACCATTTTCTTAGTTATTTATTATATTTAAAATTAGATTTATAAACCAAAACAATTATTATACGTAAATTTTACCGAGAAAAAGAGAAATTTTAGAAAAACAACAGTAATAACACAAAATAAAACCCGAATAAACAATGGACGAACGAAAACAAGCAAGCATGTATATAATAGTGCAACTTTGTTTAACCCTTGCGTCAGCCTAAACCGTACACGGCAAGAATGAAATTTTGTTTCGTTGTCTATCCTGGTGTTATATCTAGATATCCATGACTATACTATTACTCAGTGGAATTCTTTTATAATATCTCAAGCTGGTTTGTGTAAAACTGTGCGCATTACCTAACTTACAGCTGGTAAAATAAGTTCTTCAGCTTTCCGTACTTTGCTATCAATAAAGAAATGTTAGAAGCAGCAAACAGTCCATCATCATCTCGCTTAGATTTTGTCCCTATTTGTTGCAGTGATGGTATTTTCTAATATTTTTCTTTCACTATGTGAAAAAAAAAACGTTGAATCCTTATCGTTGTTGTCTAACACTGAGAAAATTGGTTTATACAGATTTTATCAGCATTAAATAGAACTAAATTCGATGTACGATGTAATACTCTTGTATAGTTTACGTTTATATTGTAGACAAGTGCATTCGTCTTGCACCATGCTATGCTTGTTATTATTTTAATTAGCGTGCGCTACTAGTTTGTTTATTGTTCAGGGATCCCCAAATGAATTAAAATTTTCAACGGACCTCATGAATGATACCAAGGACCACTTTGGGAACCACTATTGTAGAGGATTTGACTAAAAATCTTTTTGACACATTTCGTCATGTATAAATGTTGAGGATGGGGTAGAGGGGGTGCAACCTAACACTTCATTATTTATAAATATAATTTTTATTTTAGCACGCTGTATAGTCTCCAGGCTTGAAGAGCCGCCAAATTTTTTCCCGGCTCCGGCTCCCACAAATTTGACGGCTCCGGCACGGCTCCGGCTCCCTATTAAGATAGTATCACACGAGACAAAAATTTTTGTAATTGCGCCACGCAAACATGTCGCTGATAAAAAGTTTTTCAAATTTTGCCGCGTTCACCCCCACAGTCAGGAACTTGAAAAATATACGCATGTCGGTTTTGCTAAAAACAAACCATTTCAGTGCATCCAGAATCATATCATTATTTTCGACCGAGGTTTCACTAGTCGCCATTTTCATAAGTAATAAAAAGTTATTTCAATGATTAAATTAGCAAATAGTAAAATGATAAATTATTTAAAATATTTTAAAGACTTCAGTATTTATATTTATTATTTATAAATTCGAAGTGACTATTCGGACCCGGGTACCAATAAACTCCGATTTTTATTCGGACCCCGTCCCAATAAAATCTGATTGTTATTCGGACCCGTAGCTTAGCTATACATAAACTTTATTTTTTGTCTCCGTTTTGTCTGTCTGTCTGTCATCACCCTAGATCTCAACAACCATAAGTCATAGACCCATGATGTATATATCATTTTGTAGGTCTTGGCCTGCCAAGAAAAGACTTTTTTCCATTTCGCGATCTGACCTCTGAGGGCCGTAAAAGGGGGCCTAGTACCGTTTTTTACTATATAAGCTATATTAATAAAGGAGCACCCATTCTCAGCAACTATAAGTCCTAGACCCATGATGTATATATCATTTTGTAGGTCTTGGCCTGCCATGTGTACATCAAAAGTTCATTTCGCGACAGGACCTCTGAGGGCCGGGCTTCAGGGCTCCTAAGGGGCTTATATATTATATATACACCTTGTACGTTCAATAACCCATTTATTTGGTGCGAAATACTGCAGCACGTAGTTTCACCAAGATTAAATAAGAAACTCATCAAATGAAATAGTAAGCTTGTGTTCTGAGTTTAATTGAAAGTATCAGAGCTATGCAACAATTGACGGAGTTTTCGGACGATTAAATGACTATAATTTCGAATGTTTTCAAGTATGAGTCCTATTTCAGTAACCACAAACCACTTGTAGTTAGATTTAAGAGAAAATAATTTTGTTTTCAAATATAAGAAAACGTCTTTTTAATATCTTTTTTCAGATATATGCATTACACAATTGAATTTACAAACATTTACAAAATTTACAAATATTTACTGAAAGATAGCATACATACTGATTCCAGAACGGAACAGGCTTAATTGCTTGTTTATAATTGTTTGAATTGTATGATTTAATCGTTACTCAGTGTCTAGGGTTCCACTAAGCGGACTCAGTTTATTTTTTTTTCTGGTTCCGTCTAATAAAGTTTAAATATAGCTTAGCTTAGTGCATATTTGCCACGGGTCCGAATTATAATCGGATTTTATTGGCACCCGGGTCGGAATAGCCACGGCCTTATAAATGTATCTACTCTATTTCAGATATTCTGTTTATATTAAAACTGTTAAATTCAGAAAGCGACCATTTTGTTTTAGTCTATTACAAATTCGCGGTCAAATAATATACGAAATGACGCGTTCTATTTGTCGTCGTAGTAAAAATTTATTTTTAAGTGATTGATACAAATATTCTATGAAATAAACTGTTTTAACATTATATATACCACAATAACATGCCATTAAAAATATTTCGGAGGGTAAACAGGATTTACAACGAACACAAATCGATTCCCCATTAAAGATTTCTTGTGGTGATGTGCGTGCACGCTATCATTTAAATGCTGTTACTGTTGTGGCGTTCGTAAAACATGACAACATTTCAAATTGTAGGAGGCAAACAATCAAACAAAGTTGCAATTTTAAAGCTAAAAAAAATTCTGCTGTAAAAAAAAAAAACATTTGGGATCCGTGGAGCCGCCAGATTTTTTCGGCTCCGGCTCCAGCAAAAAGTAGCGGCTCCCGGCTCCTCGGCTCCGGCTCCAAAACCTGATAGTCTCCATAGCGACATTCAACCTTCACCATAGCCGACAGTGTGAATTACCAGAAATAGTAATTAGGTTTGGACTCCGTTAGATTTTAATCGCTTTAAAACACTAGATTGTCATTGACAATAAACATGTATTAATATTTTTAATCGATTGTACTTTGAGAAGTTAATTCAAATTTTGAATAATACAGTTCAGTAAAATCGATCCAAATGTACAGTTTGTTTTCCTTTAAAGCACAAAGATAATCAATGCATGTGAAAATTATAATTCACACATAGTAAGATCATTTTCGGCTGGCACAAGTCCAAACGCCTTTACTTCCCCACCTTATTGGGTAAACATAGCAACTTACACTCTGACTAAGCGGGTAATTAACTATTAGAGTGACACGACCATACGTACTCATACCAATAGTTAGATGGTGATATGCAGGCTTGAGTCAGTTCTTAATTGATAATATAGCTTTTATTTTGATATAAATAATCAGCTGATGTTTATAGTAACAGTACACATTGGGATTTGATAAAACAATGAAAGCAGTAACGCACATAACAAACAACACTTTGCCAAGCTAGCATTGACAAATCAATTCATGATTCAGCTATTAAAAATATTTTTTTTTTATATGGCGAGGTGCACAATTTTGTTTTAGTCATAGAAAAATGCTACTTAATTCTAATTATCATCGAATGTAATATAGGTTCTTCTGTACGTAAAATGAATCAACTTTACATATTTTCTGAAAATTTTAATGTTCATTAATTTGCCTGTTAAATCATATAATTAAGAATCCGTATTTTTTAGAACATCAAAAAAAATAAAATAATAATAATAATAATAATACAATGACATGACTGCTTTACTACATAGTTATAGTTAAAACCAGCATCTCCAACTTAGGATCTCCAATATTTATTGTAATAGTACTATCATTAGTTTTTTTTTACAAAGGCTCTAGATTGAGAAGTTAATTCTTTGGCTTAAGTTAATAGTACGTCTTTCATTGGCCGACAATAGCTTAATTATTTCAAGTTTTAGAGTAACATTTAATATGTACAGTTGTCTGCATTAAAGACAGATGGCTTGAATTTAGAACTAAAGTATTGTGAATGGGGATCAACGTGGAATAGTCATGCCGTAGTGTAGCTAGCGTAGCTAGAGTAGATTGTGTAGTTAGAGTAGCTAGTGTAGCTAGAGTAGCTTGTGTAGCTAGAGTAGCTAGTGTAGTTAGAGTAGCTTGTGTAGCTAGAGTAGCTTGTGTAGCTTTTGTAGCTAGAGTAGCTTGTGTAGCTAGAGTAGCTTGTGTAGCTAGAATAGTGTATTTGCTTGCAGGGTTGACTTAAAAAATATACTCCTTTTCCTGTGCCAAAAGATTCTAAAGTGGTCAAAATGCCGACCCTTGCTGCTATAAAAAAAAAGATGCCACACGAGCCAGGCTACATCCTTTCTCCCTCCGACCCTCTCTAGTGAGGCCAATTTGTCTAGGACCCAACGTTGGGAATATTAAGCAAGAAAATAAAGATGGTGTCCAGTCCCGAAGATCTTCTGATATGTGTACAACAGCTGATCAAACAGTTATCGGAAAACAAAATTATATTATTCCTGGCCACGTCCCACTCTATACTAATGTAAATAAGTACTACAGTCTGTAATCTAGAAGTAATCACATTGTTGTAAAAAAAAGCATAGTAATTATTGAAAAGAATACAACTAATGAAAATGTATCGCTCAAAAAAAGTATTTTTGTTTTATAAATAACGTATAGTTATTTTAAAGTTACTTTAATGATTAATCAAGCAGTATAATATAAATTATTGGCGTTGTACACATTTGTAATTGAAAAAAAAATATTTGATAAGATTGGGTTAGCAAATGAACGCGACCGTCTAATAGCTTGGGTTATTGACGAGGAGGTTTTTTATACATAGAGTAAGATCTAGCAGGGCTGCCAGATTGGGGTTTAAAATCAGAGGTAAGTAGTCGACTGTTAGTCTTCCATTTTTGCTGGTAGCTGTCCATAGTAGGGTGTGACCACACTGCATGATATACCGTTCTTATACTGAAACGAGAAACGTTCAAATCATAATCAGTGTTTTTTGTTCTTTTTTAATATATGTATATATATATAGTTAAAAATATATACATTAAACAAGTCTTCAATTTATTTATATCATCGGTGATAAAGAGATTCTTTTTATTGAAACTCTAATTTTAATTGCTAGGTCTGGCGGCAGTGGCGCAACCAGCAAAAAACGCTGGGAGGGGGGGGCTCACATATAGAAAAAAAATGCTGGGGGTGGGGCTAAATATAGAAAAAAGACAGTTTGACAGTCTTTTTAGTAACTTTATATAGTAAAATATGTATTGATGATTTGGTCTGGGGGGGAGGCTCAAGCCCCCCTGCCCCTCCCCCCCCTGGTTGCGCCACTGTCTGGCGGTACTGAATTTTTAAATCGTGCTTGGGGAAATTTAAAATCTCGAAGCTCAATTAAAATTTTTGAGCATTCTCGATAACAATAATGTAAGGCAGATGTAAAGTAGCATTAAATATAATTTAAAAAAATAAGCTTCTATTAAAATTAACTAGAAAGAAACGAACAAATATTTCATGTATAATAGCATACAAGTATTGAAATCATTATTAAAAATATAGACGCACGTGCCCATTAATAATTAATTAATTATTATTTCTACTTATCAATTACTGTTAATACATATTTTGTTCAGTATTGTCCTATCCCTTATGATATAGCTTTGTTTGATTATTGTGTTGTTCCCCTTTTTGTATGTTAAGTGCTTGTGACCTGGTTTAAGTAAGGTCAAGCATGTATTAAAACGAATGATGAAATAGTGTCATTCACCCATGCAATAACCTTCATCTTGGGTTTGGCGCGGATCACCCACGCAACAACCTTCATCTTCGTTCGGGTGCGAAATCTACCCACACAATAGCATTGATCTATAGTTTTGTCGGGAAAACGAGCGTGGTGTACTACCTATAAGTGGGGAAGAGATAACGGTCAGTGTCAGACCGGATGACACGAGGGAGGGATAAGATGGTACGCGGGATGTACACAGAAGGACAGTCGAGTGAAGGAAGGAACGAAGGAGGACAGTGCAGTGAAGAGTAACGGTTGTTAGAGTTCATGTAGTGGATAATGAGTTCATAGGTGGAGTTATGTATTCATGGATGTTATAGTCAGATGTTATTTATTTGTGCATTCCAATTGGATTTTATCATTTTGTAACACACCATAATACTCTTCATTTATATGTTGGCAGCAAAAAGCGAAAAGAAAAATACGTCTACGAAGACACTGAGAAAAAACGCTACAAAGAAAATTTCAAAGAAATTGAAGAATTTGGACTTAGATATTGCCTGGCTTGTCAATGGGACAGATTTTTCTGTCCAATCCTATCCCATCCCTTAGTAATTTATGTCTGTCTCGTCCCATGGGATTCCCATGATAATATTAACGTTAAGGAATGTCGTTGAAATAAAATTAAGAAATTTCTGAAAGTTTAAGTTTAGTGTCTACTGGATTGGACTACATACATAAACATGTAAAACGACAGAATTTAATAAATTTGATATTGTGAATATTCAATACTATTTTATAAAAAAGTTTAATCGTAATACGAAATACCGTAATACGACAATTTAGTGTCTTTCTAACACTCTTATTTTGTTTCTGAGTCACTCTGGTCATTCAGCACATAATCGATTTCCTGCTAACCCATGGACATTTCTCAGAAACCCTTTCAAAGAATTGGAGTTGACATCATCGGACATATGCATATAATGTATTCAAGAAAACATCGCTATGTATTAACAATAATCTGCATGGCTACAAGGTGGTTAGAAGCGATTCCACTAAGAAAGATTTCAGCTGAGAATGTGTGTAGTGCCATGAAGTCTGTGTTCACTAAATTTGGTTTTCCTGAAGTAGTGCATTCTGACAACGAAACTAAGTTTCGATCACAGATTACTGCAGCATTTACAAATCTTTTTGATTTCACTCAAACCTTTTCAGCAAGATACCATCTACAGTCCAATGGTTCATAAGAACGTGCAAATCAAATGCTGAAAGTTATGCTGAAGAAGGTTGTACAGGACAAACAAGCAATTTAAGTCTTTTCCGTTTCGGACAAAGGTCATTTTAGAGCATTTTCGTGTACGCAGTGGCTACGGTTACGCCGGACGAAATCCGTATTTTTTTCCGGGTTACAGCCATAGATATTGCTCCACGCGTATGGGTTTTGATAAATAGAGAGGGAAGTAATCATGTTGAATAACTGTTACAAAAATAAATAATGATTACGCCCCTTTGATTAGCTTTTATTATTTATATTTAAAATATAAGAAAAAACGGTACATAAGAAACTCTTATATTCATCCCTGAGAGGTCATATCGCGAAATGGACTTTTAATGTACACTTGGCAGGCCAAGACCTACAAAATGATATATACATCATGGGTCTAGGACTTATGGTTGCTGAGATATAGGGCGCTCCTTTGTTAATATAGCTTATATAGTAAAAAATGGTACTTAATAATCACCCTTTTTCGGTTGTTGAGATCTAGGGTGATGACGGACAGACAGACAGACAGACAAAACGGGGACAAAAAAAACAGATTTGGATTTATTTCTCCCAATGGTATTGTTTGCATATAGAGCGATACCCAATCCAGCAACAGAATACAGTGCCTACTGTGCCTAGTTGATAAAGCGGCCTTGAGTATTACTGTCCACTGTGATGAAATGCTGGTATTACTACCTACTGTGATGAAGTAATAGTATTACTACTTACTGTGATGAAGTACTGGTATTTCTACCTACTGTGATGAAGCACTAGTATTACTACCTACTGTGCTACTGTCATAGATCGTTTTAAATTATCTTCAAACGTTACCTTACATCTTCCACATTCACTTATAAATCACAAGAAAACTTCGAAGGTCGTGGTTCATTTATTTTTTTCCAATTTTGCGTTTATAACCACGATTTCAAATACTATAAATATGTCTCTTACAAGTAAATATAATGACCTTATTCACCAGTTTTGCTTTAAATTCAGTGACAAAAGTTGATTGAGAACTGATGTCATTGAACATTACAGTAAGACTCAATATATTCAATTTAATAATTTGTTTGTTTTCTAGATTTACAATTATACGGCGAGAAACTTTCTCAAACAAGTCCCCACATGTAATCTTTTTCCTAGTACAGTGGTACCTCGAGATACGAATTTAATTTGTTCCGTAACGTTGCGCGTATTTTAATTTGCTCGCATACCAAAGCGATTTTCCCAAACGAAATAACCAGAGGTGGGGTGTCGGCCAAAATATTTGCCGACACCGACTCCGGTGTCGGCATTCCATCATCCACCGACACCGACACCGACACCGGTTTCGGTTTTCTATCGTCCGCCGATACCAACACCGGTGTTGGTTTTCTAAAATCCGTCGACACCGACACCAGGGGGGGGGGGCAAAGGGAGATAATTGCGAATTATTTTTTCCCTGTATATATCTCATACTATATATGTATATATATATATATATATATATATATATATATATATATATAAAGATGCACGTCTAATTGTATATTAATTCTTCTTGGCTCTACAACCCAGTTGTACATGTAACATTGAAAGTTCACGAAAATACTAGATATGGACATCAAGAGTAGCTGCAGTGAATACATTGAAGTAACAAAAGTGAATGGTTTACTTCAAGATATGCGGGATGTTATTTTTATAGTAAACCTGAAGCGGCCAATTCGATACTTTTAATTAGTTCTCATTTATGTGTAGGTTTATGCTCAAATATTGGTCATGATTATTATTAACGATTGCCTAAGTCAGCAAGTCACTGCAAAGTACAGACATATCCAACAACACTTGAGCAATGATGCTTGGAAGTTTATAAATGGCCACTCAAATAATGCAGAATGCTGAAATAAAATCACGGCAAGGGCTACAGACAATGATAAAAGATGATTGTTCCAGACCTATTTTTTTAGAAAAGAGAGAGAGACGTATGAAGCCACTACATACTTAACAGTTAATCTGCTTTCAGTCACAATTCTGTTAATGTTGACAAGTTGTAGAGAATCTCGCTTTGGAAAATAATACATTTGTTAATAAACAGATTTACCAAGTACATGTATTTATTTAAAAAGAAAAGAAGAACTTAAGAAAACTTTAAATTAAAGATTGGCTAAGAACTATCTGACTTTTTTCCAGTATTTTTTGGGTGGAAGTTTTTGCGCCGACACCGAACCGACTCCGGACAAGTACAAATGCCGACACCGACACCGGGCAAATTTATCCAGAATCAATTCACATATTCAAAAATAAAATTAATATAAAAAATTAGACAGCAGAAATTTTTGTATAAGAAAACGAAAAGTAGAACAATCGCGGAATTCCGAAATGCCGTGTTTATAAAATTTTGTGGCGTCTGCAGCATCTGACTTATCATTGGCATTAAGGACAACAGAACAAGTTCAACCGCCAGACACAAATGAAGCAAATGTTTCTTATTTAATTGTCGCTGTAACTTCTTGACACACGACCTTTCAAATGAGTTGAAATTGCAGCTGATTCGTGATTGTTGGACTCCTGATAAAAATATGATTTTTAAAGCTGACAGTGGTGGAAACAGAAGCTTTAGATATGCTTGGTTATCAGGCTATTCACCGTGGCTTGTATACTCGAAAATATTAAAAGTTGCCTTTTGCAAATATTGCGAGTAATTCGAAGAGTTCAGGGGGCATTAGTCATCAAACGATGCACACAATGTAAAGATTTCGACGAAGTTGCACGTAGCCACATGCACATGACACAAAGGCTCTCATGAAGATGCGAGCAATTTTTTGCATAATTGGAAGCCAAAGCAGTTCTCTATAAATGAGCAGTTGAACTCATCATTTAGAAGACAAATTCAAGAAAATCGCAACAAACTGGGTCCCATCAGTTTTACAATTCTATTTTGCGGCATGCATGATTTAGCGCTTCGTGGAAAAGAATTAAATTCTGGAAATTTTATGACCTGTTATAGTTTCGTGTTGAATCTGGAAATGAAGTTCTTGGTAATCATTTGTCAATTGGTTCTTGTAGTGCTAAGTATATCTCGGCAAATACGCAAAACACTATAATCGAAATGTTTGGGTCTCTCTTGCGTGAAAACATTGTTTGTAAAGCAAAAAATAATTAATTGCAATTTCTACACTTACCGACGATAAAACTGACATTTTAGGCATTGAGTAGATGTCACTTGGTGTTTGACAGCATTGGCTCTTCCATTAACAACATACACAATCGAGAGATCATTTAGCACTATAGAACGATTTAATGTAAAAATTGTAAAAATGTTGCTACGCTCAACAACTGGTGATGATCGTTTATCTGGTCTTTGAATGATGAGTATCGAAAATTTAAAGGAAATGTTTTCAATCGATTTAGACAAATACCAAGACGGTTAAAATTTTTATTCCAGAATAAATAGTTTAAAATTACAATATTATTGATGTATTAGTGTAATTTATAATTTTATACTTTATTTTATTAGTATAATAACTGTTTGACACTGGAACCATTTTTTTAATGACAATACTGTAATCAGGTATACTTGCAGTTATAATTCTATTTGTTTAATGTATGTACATTGTCTTCAATGTAATAGACTTTCAGGATATTTAGTTCAGTTTTATTGTAACAACTTTATAACATTTTTCCAAAATTAAAGGGGAGGGGCTAATGTCCCTTGCCCCCCTTGAATACGCCCATGACTACACCCATACTGCCTTGGCAAGTCTATACACTCACACAACTTGCTCATGTTTTTCTATAATTTTACACTACTTCTGAGCACTGACCTTTACACTCACTTTTTTTTAGACCCGTGGTTATAAAAAGAAATGCGTTTAAGTACTGTGAATGGTCAGCTTCGGGATGAAATACTACCTGCTACGAGCATCGTAATCCTGACTGACGTGCTCTTTGTTCTTTAGGCTATAACAGGGGCAGAATAACAGCCCGAGCGGCTGGAAGCAAAGACGGAAGCTATCCATGATCTTATATACTGGCATTGTGTTATGGTAATTCTTCAGTTGAATCATCTGCACATGGACTTGGCTGGGGATGACCGGGCATATATCCATCCCTACGAAGCTGTACAATGCACAAGCACAACCCGTGGGTGCGGGCAAGAGCTCTCTAAATGGTGCTTGTGCCAAGAGCAGAAACTGTGAGCGAACTCGGTGGTTGTCGAGTTAGGTCGACAACAGAAATGTAAACAGTCAGATGGAGCGGCCGTCCAAAATTGACCAGGAGAGTCGAACTAATTGCCCAGTTTCGCACTGTCATTGTACTATATGTGCGTATTTAAGGAGGTTGAGTCCAATGTTGATTCCATTTACCGTCAATGCAGAGAGGTTGAAGAAATCGTAGAACAAGTGTTATTGGAATGCCCAAGGTTGGTGGACCACAGCTAGCCGTTGGCTGTTCTGGCAGTTCCCAGTTGTTAAGGAACGTAGCAAGTTTTATTTAAAGACGCTAAAAGATTATATCTCAGCCTGAAGTTTCATTGAGAGAGTTCACAGAGTTCAGTGAGTAATAATGTTAAATAAATAAGTTCAACAATTTACAGAACGTCTCTCTAACCTTAACCCTAATTCATAAAAATAGACTGATTACAGTACTATAACCACGATATAAAACATATGTTTATGGAAAGGATTTTTAGTACTTTAGTATTATCGCTAGTAATCCAAAGCATCGTATAATTATTCGTTCCTGTTGCCAGAATGTTATGTTTTTTTGTTTGTTTGTGAATGTCGAAAGACAGAAATACCGATTTCTTCTTATTAAACATTGTCTTCAGCTTGTTGTATTTTAGTGCTAGTAGAACCCAAATGGAAGAAACTGTTGTTATGTTGACTAAGTTTAATAAGCGAAATTCTGAGTATGTATGTTTATTTTTAATGATCAGGTATTATTATGTATTTACTGTCTTCTGTAGCAGTAGACTATACATGTTGTTTAACTAGATTTCATTACAACATATCACAAGAACTTGTAGTATTAACCCCCACTGTTTCCACATTTAACTGATCATTCCACACCCGTTTAGATTATGTAACACCAATTCATTGCATGGTCAAACAGCGATGGCGAGTACAAATGATACATTACTTTGTACGTGCTGATTTTAATTTTTCATTCTTGATCAACCAGTCTCTCTCTCTCTCTCTCTCTCTCTCTCTCTCTCTCTCTCTCCCGCCCCCCCCCCCCAAACTTTAGATTTGCCCAGATAATGATTTGTTTTGAAATATTTTAGTATGCTGTTTGGCAGTCTTTTGGCAATAGACATTAGGGTGTCCCAGAAAAAGTCGAAAAAAATTCTTTTTTAAATCTTTGGTGTCTCACCCCCTGAAATGTGTCTCTTGGGTACAATGAGTGAATTGGTAAAGTTGTAGCTCATTTGAACAACATTTAGAGGTCCCCCAAGAGCTTTTAAAATTCCAGTATTAGGCCAACATAAAAATCCAGACGAATCATGGCTCAAATAATTTGCAGTTTTTGCATGCCATAGTTGAATAAAATGAAGTTTAAATATACTTATATTTATCTCATTGCTACCATTAACTAGAGTTGAAATTGTGTGATTCTTAATTAGGAAATGTAATAAATGCTAGAAAACATATAAAATACCTAATATGTGCAAAATTTAAGCGATGTGCATATTTATTGAAGATTTAGTTTTTTTAAATTAAGCATGCTAAATTGTCAGGCATCATATCACCAAAAGTTGCTGCAGTGCTGGACAGAACGAACACCAGCATTAGAAAATCAACAATGATACCTGCATCCGCATTCAACGAAGCTGGTGTTCCGACATCTGACACATTATTTTCCAAGAGCACAATGCATCGTCATCGCAAGCTTTGTCGTCAACAAGCTGCAGCATGTATAAAAGAAGACTATATTCCCTCAAAATCAATTGAACATTGGGATGGTAAGCTATTGCCCGATGTTACCGGACATGTTACCAACAACGGCGATCGATTACCTGTCCTGCTCTCGTCACTTGTCGATGGCACTACAAAGCTTCTTGGTGTTCCCAAGTTAGCATCCGGGTCAGGATGGGTAGCTGCTGATGCAGTATATGAACATATCAAATCATGGAAGTGCGAATCTATGGTCATCGGCATGTGCTTCGACACTACGGCTTCCAATACTGGAAGACTCAATGGAGCTTGCACTCTGTTAGAAGTAGCCCTGGGACGTAATCTATTATGGATGGCATGCCGTCATCACATGTTGGAAGTACTCCTTTCCGATGCATTCAATGTTTGTCTTGGACCATCCACTGGGCCAGAGATTTTGTTTTTAAGAGGTTTCGAGAAAAATGGCCAGAATTAAACCACACACCCGAAGTCAGATCCACCCCTTTAATAATCGTGTCTGATTCGATTAAAGAATTTATTAAATGTCAACTTGAGGTCAGTCATTCATGTGATGATTATTTGGAATTTCTTCTGCTTGCTGCACAAATGGTTGGGTTGGAGGTTGATGTCAGCATTCGCAGACCTGGTGCCCTACATAGGGCAAGGTGGATGGCGAAAGCAATCTATGCATTGAAAATCGATCTATTGTTTGCAGGCAATGAAACCATCTTTCAGTTAACAGCTCGAGAATTAAAAGGTAATCAGCGCTTTAATCGGTTTGCCATATGTGTTTATCTTCAATCATGGTTTTCATGCAGGCTCACCGCAGATGCACCTGTGAATGATATCTTGTTGATAAAGCGTTTATACGAATATGATGATGCTGTTCTCCGATCGACTGGATTGAAAATGATGGTGCGTCACTCGTGGTACTTGAGTCCGGAACTGTCGTCGCTTGCGTTATTTTAAACCCTTTTGTCGGACAAAGAAAAAACTGGCTTTGTTCGGACAATGCAAACAGAACGTGGACCGCATCTCATAAAAACACTATCAAAAAGTGTTGTTCATTTGCGTGCTTCTACCACATTTTTTGAAACATCCAACATTGATGCCAGTTTTCTAGATGTTCCTGTTGAAGCCTGGTCAGATACACCCTCTTTTAAAGTTGTAGCAGATTTTGTAAAGAATCTGGCTTGTATCAATGACTCTGCAGAGCGAAGTGTAGCATTGATACAAAATTTCAATGACAGTATCACCAAGAATGAAGAACAAAGATAATTTTTGCTCCAAGTGGTTGAAAAACATTTGAAAAATTTTGCAGAGTGTAATCGTGAACAGCTGGCTAAAATTTAAATTCGAAGAACTTTTTTAAATTTTTGTCTACCCTACAGTACAAAGTACAAAATAAATAGCAGGAATGCTTATTTGCATTGCTTATTATTATTATTTTTCAAGCAGATTGACATTGATTCAAGACAAAACTTGACAAAATGAATAAAACATTGTTTTTCATAATTTTTTACTTAAATTTCAAATTTAAAAATATAAACCATTCAAGATTTATATATTTTGTTTCATTTAATATTATAAACAATATTAAGCATCAATTTGTTACTTAATATATCAGTTTCGCATATAATGCAACATTAACACTGTATTAGATTTGACCGCGAATGATTTTACACCAAAATCTGGAACTTTAAACCTCTTGGAGGACCTCTAAACATTGTCCAAATGAGCTGAAATTTTGCAGGTTAACTACTGTTACTATACAGACATATTCTGTGAGGTGAGACATCAACATTTCAAAACTTCATTTTTTTGGGACACCCTAATAGACATACATAGTAATAGTTGGTTTGATATTCTTAAGGGCAAGTATATTGAATAAGATACAATTGTACAATTTATTTTGTTAAAGTGTTTTATATGATAAGCTGCATGCGACTACTTCTATCTATGTTTCTATTTTTTAGGTTTTCAATCATCCATTTTATAATTTTTTTAACAATATGCCATAACATTAACTAGCACCATTTACTTTGACAATATAATTTAACTATTTTTTCTAAAACACTATTGCCACTATATTGCCACAAATAATTTAATATTTTTTCTAAAACCCTATTGCCACTATATTGCCACAAATAATTTAATATTTTTTCTAAAACCCTATTACCACTATATTGCCACACCATGAACAAAGAGAAATTTAATTTCGAAGCTGCTGATTTTATCGAATTAATACACTGGATTGTTGAAGATTTCACTACACCTTCTCTACTTTCACAAATTCCAACAAGTACAAATCGTGAAGTAGTGTTTGGAGGCAACACTAATCTGTTGCCATTCATTTATGTGCCAAGTCACACCCAATCTGTAGAGAGACTTATCAAACTCATCACAGAAGCCTCAAAGTCAGTGTGCGATGAAAACGCTCGCAATGGCTTCATCGTGAACAAAATAACATCGAGAGAACAAATGTCAGCATTTAACAATAAGAAAGACCATGGGCGTCGATAGGAATTTTTCCTGAGGGGGGTGTGCAAAAAAATACGTTTTTTATTTTAACTGACAATGCCATACAGGTTTATTTCTCAATTAAATCCAAATAAAGTATAACAGTAATTAGTTATTTTGACATAACTAAATGTATTTGTAAATTCAAACATTTTGACTACAAGCACAAGCATGTTCCGATTTTAATTTTTTTTGTTTAATTTGGCCTTCTGTAGCTTGATTTGTCGTTCGAAAATGTTTTTGGCATTCAGGTTTTTTTTTAATAATCTGGCAACTCTTATTAGTTTATAATTGTCTGCCACTGAGTGAATTTTTTAATTTATCCTAAATTAATATGAAAGATGGATATCAGAAAATAAATGTACATGCTCAATTAAACGAAAAGTAGAGCAATCGCGGGATTCCGAAAAGTCGCTATTAGAAGATTTTAGGGCGTTTGCAGTATTTGAATTATCACATGCATTGAGGACAACAGTCTGACACAACTGAAGAAACTATTTCTAATTTGATTGTCGCTGTCACTTCATTTCCTAAATTGGATATTGGATGGTATGTGTTGACATAAGACCTTTCAAACGAGTTGAAATTGCTGATGATCCTTGATAAAAATATGATTTTTAGAGCTGACAGTGGTGGAAACAGAGGCTTTAGATATGATTGGTTAACAAACTATTCATCGTGGGTTGTACACTTGCAAATGTTAAAAGGTGGCTTTTGCAAATTGTGCGAGTTGTTTTCGCAAAAAGTAATTCCAGGAGTTCAGGGAGCATTTGTCATCAAACCATGCACACAATTAAAAGATTTCAACGAAGATGCACATAGCCACATGCAAAGCACATGACACAAAGACTCTTATTAAGGATTCAAAATATTTTGTTGCACTATTGGTAGCCAAAGCAGTCTCTATAGATGAGCAGTTGAATTCATCATTTAGAAGACAAATTAAAGAAAATTGCAACAAACTGGGTCCCTCCATTTCTACAATCTTTTTTTTTTTTTTGCGGAATGTATGATTTGGCACTTCGTGGAAAAGAATCACATTCTGGTATTTTTTACGACCTGTTAAAGAGTTTCGTGTTGAATCTGGAGATGAAGTTCTAGGTAATCATTTGTCAATTGGTTCTTGTACTGCTAAGTATATCTCGGCAACCAGTGTTAGCTTTGTCAAAGAACACCATTACAAATTCATTAGAATTTGGATTAGATATGACAAATCTTGTTGGTTAAGGATAAGACAAATGTTCTACAATGGCAGGTAAAAAAGGAGCAGTCCAAGCAATCATTAGATACAGCCCCGTAGAGTGAAAATTCTACAGCAGGGGCCAGTCATTCTACAGTAGATGGCAAGCTATATAGCAGGGGGGGGACAGGAAATACATTTTACTAAGTAGAGCAAACAAGCAGAGGGGGCAGACAAAACGCAGTGAGGGCCAGGCTCCCCTGTCCCCCGCACGCTACGGGCCTGATTAGATATGACAAATCTTGTTGGTCAAGGATAAGACGGATGTTCTACAATGGCTAGTAAAGAAGGAGCAGTCCCAGCAATAATTCGAAAACAAGACCACAAAGCAGCAATTGTACATTGTAGTTCACATAAATTAAATCTTGTCGTGAACGATTTAAATAATGTGAATGCTGTACGAAACACAATAGGAAAAATTAAGTCAGTTATAGTGTTTTTTTCTGAGACATTAATCAGCGAAGAAAACTAATTCCAAATGTTTCTTTGCTATGTGAAACTAGATGGACACATAAATATAAAAGGTTGCGGATTTTCGCTAAAAATGTGACAGAAATTGTTAAACAACTGGAATATTTAGAACAATCTGGAAAAAGCAAGCAAGTTGCACATTAGTTACTTTCTGCTGTTAGAGGTTAGGTTTGGGGTACATTTGTTGTTTGTTTAGTTATTATACTTTAATGTAATAAATTTTAGCTCAGTTTTATTGTAACAATTTTATGACATTTTTTTCAAAATGTCGGGGGCGGGGGGTAATCCCCCCCATGTCCCCCCCCCTTGAATACGCCCATGAAAAAGACTATTCTCTCAACTAGCAAACATTTATTTTCGTTATCACCATAAGACAATACATACTAAATGTTTTCAATGACTAATGTTAACTCTTGAATTAATTAATTTCTAGTTATGTGATCATTGTTATAAATAAATTGTTATCATTGTTGCTGAAACATGCATTTTTTTAAAGTGATTGTTGATAAAAAAAATGTGGCGGAAGTAGAAGGATTTTTTAGGGTAGGCAGTGGCGAAATGTGATAAAATGTGTATATAGGACAATACAAATCGACAAAAAGCGCATTACTAAAATTTCAAAGGAAGATGGATCAAATCTTGTACGAAAATTTTGTATTCAAAAATATTCTTAAAGTCACAAAAAAAATTTCAATTTTTTATCTAATAACTATTTTTTTCGTTGTTATACTGCTCTGTTAACTCAACTTTTTCACTTAGTTCAATTATGTTTATACTAGAAAAGTGAGTTGTTAAATTTAATACCAATTATCAAAATAAACGTGCGATAAATATTGTGCAGCATTATTTCATTGAAAAACATAAAAACGAATGTGTAAAGAATAAAATTGTAGGACAATTTACAAGTACTAATACTCAGGTGTAACCATTAGTTTGATTATTGTAGGACAATTCTCAAGTATAAATAGTCAGGTGTAACCATTATATTGATTATTAATCTTCAATCTCAGATTCGAGACGCTGATAATCTTTTACAAAATGACTTGATTATTAATATGCGACTAGGGAGGGGGTCATAGGTTAAAACGAAGATTTGTTTAAATAGGCAATATTCTAATACTGACCATCCAGTAGCGGGAGGCACATATCCTACATGAGAAGATCCTATAGGCACATTTTCAATACATTTGTTTCTAAGTCCTCCGTTGTGATCTAATATGAGTCTTTGAATGTTGCGATGATGGTTGGTCAGCTTGTGATATATATAAATACAGATTACAACATATGTATGATGATAGAAACAATAACAAAATATTAAATACAGATATGACTCTATACCTGTAGACAATACAAACAAGTAAGTTTATAAGAGTTAATAGTCATTGCAATAAAAGATCTTGTAAAAATGTAAATTTCAGAAAATAGATGATATATCGTACGTTTTGAAACAGATATATAGAAAGATGATAGACAGTAAATGAAAACTAGTTAATATAAATACAGTCGATTCCGCTTAATTGGGACACATCGGGACCGAGGCTTTTTGTCCCAATTAAGCGGCTGTCCCAATTAAACATACAAATTTACTATTGGCTTCTTGGTTTGGTTTCTTTGTGATTTGTCCCAAATAAGCGGCTGTCCCAATTAAGCGGTGTCCCAATTAAGCGGAATCCACTGTATATAGTTAGAGCAAAAGACGGGCTACAGTTTGACACAAGGTGAGGACAAAAGATAATGGAAATAGTGCGTTTATGACAAGGACACATGGTTAGTTGAATTACACAATGTAACACATTTTAACATTTTTTTAGTTCCTGGGTTCAGAGTGTATTTTCCTAGTTCTTTATCCCGAAAACAAACATAAAGTAGCTATTGCTCCACAAAACTTTCTTTCGGTGATTAGGATAATGATATTTTGAAATTCGTCTTTTGCTTTATTCCCATTCTATGATTTGGAGTCTTCTAGAATATTCTTGAACATTAAGAATGGTGCGTTGTCAAGAAAATTATATCAAGAAACTTCTAATAGAAGTCATAAAAGTTTAAAAGCACAGGTGACTCGAACCAACATTTCGGTTTGTGATATTGATGAGTAAGAGAATAACAAATCGTAGTTAAAGAGCAAATTTTGATTTAGACGGCATCCAGAGGTTGGTTACACACAGCAGATGAATTTTGCTACGTGTGTGGACAGGCCCGGTACCCAGACCGGCTCTTAGGCACGCAGTTGGAGTTGAAAATGGTGATGTGCTCACAGCACCATATCATTGACTAATCTTAATTCATTCATAATATTTTAAAGGACTATTTCTCAATAGTTCTTTTTTTTTATAAGTTATCAATTCTCTTTCACTTAGCCCCACACCCATCCTTACCTCCCTCCCTCCCCCGCCACCCCCATCCACTCAAGACATGCCCGAATCGCAATGGGTCTCAATGTACAAAATTACAAAAAGGGGCATTTAGTATAACTGCATGTTCACCCTGTTAACAATACCATGTGACACTTCTCCCTACCTCTCCAACCCCCCCCCCCCCCGTTAAACACTCCTTTCCCAACCCTAAACCCCCATTTCAACAGTTCTTTTTTTATAATTTATCATGTTTAACATGACGTATTAAAAAAAAAAGAGAAATGTGAGGTTAAAAAATTAGCGGTGTTGCAACTTGAATCGTCTGCTTGCCTCCCCCCCCCCCCTTTCTGCAACCATTTGGTTTATTCCCACCCCTATCCCAACCAACTCGGTAATATATATTTGAGCGCGTTAACAATCAGTCTATATACAAAAAATAGCTTTTTATATAATTCATCCCAAAGAAAATAATCCTCAATATGGGTACAGAAGCTTAACAAAAACAACCCCCGACTATTAAACATAATTTGCGCACACTACTCAATATCATTTAAAAATCTTAATTCATTAATAAGAAATCCTTGGTGTGTTTAGAATTCCGCAGCATTTCATTTTTATTCAAGAAAGATTCATCTGATGAACAAAATGCGCACCAAACATACTCTCATTTAACATACATTGTCTCTTTTTAGTTTCTATAATTTTGGAATTCCCCAGACTATTTTTATAGAGACGGTCGATGACACGCTGTTTTTTTTTAACTCCGCAAGGTGGGACGTAGAACTCTTTTTTTTAGCGATGTAATCTTTCAACCCCTACCGTGCCGTGTATTTTTTAACGTACAGACTAGGGAGCGACCGATAATCGGATCGGTATCGGTATCGGACCGATATTGGCACTATCGGTTAATATCGGATCGGCCGATTGTTGTAGGGAGCGACCGATAGTCGAACCGATATTGGCACTATGGGTTAACTATCGGACCGGCCGTTTTTTGGCTGCCGACATATTGTTTTTTTTTTCACAACAGAGTTGCAAAAAAAAAAAAATCAGTAAATAACCCAATTCTATAACCAGATCAGACAAGATTTAAAAGAAAGGAAAAAAAAAAACCCGTACACAGAAATTGTCACGTCTTCATCAGAGATATGACCTTGAGACAATAGAATTGGCATTTCTTAATTCTAATGTATGACCTTGAATGATACAATTAGTGAACATCTGTGTGTATTTTTTTTTTGGAATGGGAAGTTGGGGGAAGGGGGGGTTAACAAGACACGCGTGGGCGAAGTGTTACAAAATATGACAGGGAAGGGGTGAACATGGGTTGACACAGCACGAGAAAAACACGTGTTTGGCATTGTTGTTGCTTAAGGGGCTGTCCATTAACTACGTCAACAAGATAGGGGGGAGGGGGGGTCAGAAAATTTTTGAAAATTGTTGATAAGGGGGAGTGGGGGGGGGAGGTCAAGAAAAGTTGACGTCAACAATGTTACTTTTTTAAATTTAATATAATTACTTAATAAATAGGAAAATTAAGCAGCGTTTGTGTTACACACTCGCTTAACATTTAGTATTTTAATTAAACTAACTATATTCCTACTAATTTTGCCACATAAACATTTTGGAAGCCACCTTTTTTTAGGGGGGGGGGTTATCAAATGTTGACGTAATTTTATAGGGGGGGGTCTCTGAAAGTTTGACAAGTTGTTGACAAGGGGGAGGAGGGGGAGGTAAAAATCGCCAAAAAGTTGTTGACATAAATAATGGACAGCCCCTAAAAAGAAAATATCGGTATCGATAAAAATGCTGGGGGAGAATATCGGTATCGGACTATCGGTAAAAAGGCATATCGGTCGCTCCCTTTTTATTGCCATGAGCATACTTTACACCGCACGGTGTGTAGGTCTGTCGAACCACTGTCTATGTTAGCCGATTATGTATATAGATGAGCAAGAAAAATCTTCCGTGAAATCATGTCGTAAGATCGACGAGGCCTACAAGGCATACTTCGGTATGGGGATCACGTTAGAGGCACCTCATTTCACATGCATATATTGCAAGAAAACTCTTGAAGGAAAACATTTGCTGTTCGCTTATATTACATTGCTTTATATTATAGAATTTCAATGATTTAGATCTTTTACAGTTTAAGGAATCGTTATTGACACAATTTTCACATATATTTATGTATTATAGTGATATATGTTATATGATAATATCATATACTGTAATGTGTAAAATTTTCTACTTTTAAATTTATATAATTAAATATAACTAGGGCTGCTGATTAAAGTGCGTTAATTTGCGATTAACGCGTCAAAAAAATTGCGATTAAAAATGTGAACGCAACCCCTAAATTCGTTAATTTGACCAAAATGCTAAAAGTTCGACAAATCGATAAATAATAGAATTTCTCTCAACAATATGAAGTTGAAGTCCATTCACTTATTAAGTAGATCCACCACCCACTCCCTGTCGTAATTCGCACACACCCTCACCCCAGGTATGTCGACAAAAGCCCCACCTGTAATATAAAATGAAGATGTTTTAGTTATAAAGCCCTTCGACAAGTAAGCCTCCTGCTCCCTTCCCGGTCGATGTAAAAAGAGAAAAGTTTTATTCTCTAGTTTACATTATATACTGTAGTGTATTATTGGAGGTACAATAGTGTATTGTTGAAGGTAAAAACAACAAGAAGTGTATAATGAACACGTTTATAATTAGATCTAAATAACGAGATACTAGAAATTTTGTATCATCATTTTTTTGCGCATAATTTTTATCGCAATTTGATAATACAGCATCTTGCTGGTCACGTCTGCAAGAGCTGCACTAATAGTTTCATGTACATGAAACATGTCAATCAGTGTCTAGACTCTTGAATAAGCCGGTGCACACATCTGTACATGAGACAGTGGTTTTATTTTTCAGAATTATTGTGACATTAATTTAAATTTAATATATTTTATTAGGGCTGTTAATTTACTTCAATTAAAGCGTAATTAATGCATTAAAAATATGCAATTACATTTTTTAACACAAACACCTAAATGCGTTAAATTTTACCCAAATGCTATTATTTCAGAGTTGCAGAAAAAATAATCCTATTCTATAACCAGATCAGACAAGATTAAAAAAAAAATCAAGAGAAAATAATACCCGAACACAGAAACTGTCACGTTCCCATACAATCATAGCAGCTATATGACCTTGAGACAATATGCTTGTCATTTCTTAACTCTAACAATTAATGACCATCTGCAGTTTAATTGACAGGTGTCATGGTTTGGAAACAATGGAACTTGTGTAAACTTGTTTTTGGACAGAGGTGGATTGGTAAGCCATAAGTAACGTCAACTTTGTGAGGGGAGAGTGGCTGCTAAGTGTAAAAAATTTAGCTGGGTTAGGAAAGGGGGGAAAAATTTTTAAAAAACGCGGTAATAACAAGTGAGCAACTACTTTCTGGTTATACTATTATTTTATGAAGGAGATGTCACATATGAGATATAATTGACGAGTGTATTTTTTGGGATGGTAAGTGGAGGGGGTATGTACGATAATGCAGGATAGGGTAAACAAGACATACGAGGGGCGAAGTGTTGCAAAATATGACAGGGAAGGGGAAAGAAGGGTTGACATACGTCATTAGTTCTGAAACTACGGTACGAGAAAAACACTTGTTTTGCATTGTTGTTGATTAAAAAAAAAACTCGCATCACTTGACGTGATTGATACATGTCTATAAACTATAAACTAATCTTAATAACTAATTCAATATACATATATGCCAATGCTTAATAAATCTGTTACAATTAATTATACCTCTTTCGTAAATTAATTTGACTTGTTTATTATGTCAGTTTTATGCTATAATATTATGACATAATATTTTGAATACAAACACATGTAATATATTGTGTCGATTAAAATGTGCGTTAATTTGCGATAAAATTTTTAATCATGCGTTAATTTCGATAATTTTTTTTAATCGAAGAGCAGCTCTAATTATAACTACTATGTTACAGATTTTCACACATGAGAAAAGAGCCATGAAGTTTGCTATCCCGCTTTCAAGCAACTGCTACTTCTGCATGGTGGATCCTACAAAACGTCGCATTGGCAAGAGTGCATCTCATATCATTTATCCAGACATTCCTTCTCCCATTGCCCCAGTATCACACTGCCCCCAGCTTGTTTTCACTCCCCCGAAGAGGAAACAGCCTACTTATGGAGACAGCAGCGAGTCAGACATCGAGGGAGACATTGAGATACAAATTACGATTTCTTAGATGTGATTAAGGAGAGAAGAAACACTTCCCTAACCTGAAAGATTTTAACGATCTGACCAGTGACCTTGGTTTTACCAAGTCCAATGCTAAAATTCTGATATCCAGGCTCAAGCAGTGGAACCTGTCGGATGAATGCGTGCAAGTGACCAAACGTTTTCCAACTTCTTCAGTTGACAAGATGTGCAACACAGTGACAGGTCTATTTGAGACTATATGTATCATATGTATCCCGAGTGAATGGTCACTAATCATAGACAGCTCATCCCGGAGCCTCAAAGCTATGCTGCTTCACAAAGAGAATAACTACCGGTCTCTCCATAAGGCTCACTCTCTTCATCTCAAAGAGGACTACACCAGTGTAAAGATGTTGCTGAGTACTTTGTAGTATGACGACTATGGATGGGAGATCATCGGAGACTTCAAAATGGTGTCATTCCTGGTGGCCTATTAGGTGGTTTCACGAAATGTTAACATATATTGCAACTTGGAACGTTTTTACCAAGGACAGTATAGCAAAAAATGATGGTGGACTACATTTGTGTGTTTCTTAGAGAGAGCGATTTGAAGTACACTGGCAAATGTAGAAAACCTAATCATTTCTGAACATTTCTGTGTTAAATAGTTGAATAATACAAGATGTATTCACAGTCTACAAATAGTACATTGTACAGGTTATAATAGTCCAGGCAAAAACAAAGTCTATTGTGCGTACAATTGACCCAGTTGAACGAGTTTACGTGTTATTGCGACGTGACAATAACGAACTCGCTGCATCAACAGACCCAGCGTTATCCAGCGACCTACTCAAAACTGTTCTTGCACTCATCTGCGATCCTTGTCCTATGTGGTACTTGTCTCATGTTGTGTCTTCTCTGCGTGTCACTGGCTGTTCTGTAACTGACCGGACTCTCTCCATCTCATGCATCACAGAACGGTGTCTTTAATAGGTACTCCACCCACGCTGGTGGCATCTTTTTTACGCCAAAACCGAGAGTGGAGGTCATTGCGTGGGTGTGCGAGTGCAGGTGGCGAATGACACTATTTCTTCCCTCGTATCAAGGCGGGGGGGTGGGGGGGGGGGGTAAACGACGGTAATAGCAATTTGTAGGCGTTGTGCATAAGTCGTGAATGCATCATTTATCTTGGGGGGTAGGGGTGCGACTGAGGTGGGGGAGGGGGCTTAGCAAAGTAATGACAATATAATGAAGGAAATGGGAATCCTCGTTTTATATACAGTGGATTCCGCTTAATTGGGACAAACCAAGAAGCCAATAGTTAATTTGTATCATTAATTGGGAAAGCCGCTTAATTGGGACAAAAAGCCTCGGTCCCGATGTGTCCCAATTATGCGGAATCGACTGTATTGGAAGGTGGCTACAGGTATTACTTAAGAGATAAAATTGGAATTGTTATTTTATCTATAATAAAAATCAATTCCTGCTCTGCCTGCCTCTGTCCCACAAAATGGCGGCTAGATTTGCATGCACTGTATACAAGTTCTATACTGTAATAGTTTAACTTGATCATCATGCACACATTTCTTTCTCACCAGAGATCGAACCCGAGGTTAGTTTGTAATTATAGCGCTGCAGCGCACAAACAAACGTCCTCTCTTATGAACTATCTTTACACAGTTATCAGAATTGGGTTATAAATTAACCTTACGGAAGTAAACATACCACTCTCCCATGTTAGATGCAAATATATATATATATATACACTAGTAAACAAAAGCCTGGTACCCGGCCGGCTATTAGGCATGCAGTTTTAGTTCATGGTGATATATATTTGAGTGCGTTAACAATCAGTATATATATAAAAAATAGCATGTCTATGTACTCGAAGTAGCCCCAAAGGACATGAACAGATTATTGTAGTCAAAACACACTTAAGGGACACTTAATAGTACATCAAATAAAGTTCATATTTTATATAGTTCATCCCAAAGAAAATAATCCTCATTATGGGTACAGAAGCTTAACAAAAACAACCCCAGACTATTAAACTTTGAATCTAACATCCAACTCTACATAATATGCGCACACTACTCCATATCATTTAAAAATCTTAATTCATTAATATTATTTTAAAGGACTCATTTCCAAACAGTTCGTCATTTTGTTTTATCTTGTTAAACATACAAACGTAAGACTGGTTTATTGATTTTTTTGTTTAATTCCGCGAACGTGTGACAAAAAACACTCCACCTCCCATCTCTTCCCCCGCTTGTAGTTTGGCTGCTTGCTACCTGCGATATAATAAGAAATCCTTGAACATTGTGTTTAGATTTCCAGTTTTGGAATTCCCCAGACTAATTTTAGCCGAGCAAGCAAGGGAGTTAACTCCGAGCAAGAGTGTTAAATAATACAGTGATAATTTATCCCATCGACCATCAGCCTAATAGAGATGAAAATTTTGGAATTCCCTAAACCATTTATAGCCGGATCCACAGTCGAACGGTCTACCGCCTAGGTTAGACGATTATTTTAAGTGTCTTGCTTCTTTCTCATTAGCGCACCCTCTCCCAACACAAACGTAACACTGGTTTATTGATTTTTTTTTTAATTCCGCGAACGTGTGACGTAAAACGTTAAATTAGATGACTTGGCATTTGGCTATTGTAACAGAGGGTTGATGTCGCCACCAACCCGGGTTTTCAGGCTGCACGCATCGCGTGCGGCCCAGATGAAGCTATTACCACACGAGCCGCGGTCACTGAGTGCCGTTCAGAGAGACGGCGCATGGTACTAACAAGTGACAAGGCACCGGGTTGCCCTGCCACCTGTAACGACAAAGCCTCGATCCCAGACCGGTCAGTGGCCACATGTCTTGTGGAAGGCACGTCGAGTGTCGGCTAGCACCGACACCCAAATTTTGGAATTCCCCAGTCTAATTTTAGCAGCGGAAGCTATACACACCGTCGAACGTACGTACGCACAACTAGGTTGGCCGATTATATATTTATACATATATACATATATATATATATAATTATATATATATATCAGGATAATGTAATATTTGTGGTGTTTAGTTTGTTATTACTTATATAAATGATGTCTGTATCTTGAAAATACTATACTATTAACTCCCTTGAGCGCCAACATCTTAAACTACGTCTCAATTGTTTTTTTTTTTTTCATATTTTTACGTCACTTAATAAATGAAATGTATAAGGATGGAGTGAGTAGCGCCTTAAACTTACAGATATAATATAGGAATCAGGAAGAACATATATGTCAAGACATTTCCTAAAAATAAGCTTTACAAATGTTATTACAATGAGAGAGGAAGGAATTTAAATCCTATTCGGTTAACTGCGAATGCACATAAATATTTTGTACCAAATTTTATCAGTTTTGTTTTTCTTTTCTACCTTTATTATGAAGTTTATTTATTTTCCTTTATTTACGTTCATCATACGGTTTAAAATTAAATATGTTATTTGGCTGAATCAACTGCTAGTAAGGTTCTAGTTTTTAGAACTACCAGCCACAGGCAGAGATCGAATCAATGTGGTCTTTTGTGTTTTAGAATGTTATAGATTGTGCTTTTATTGAGGCACAATGTTTTATATGATGTAAATAAACTTTTTTATCAATAAATGAACTCCGCCATGGACGGTCCCAAGCCCGGATGAAAAAGGAGGGTTGGGGGTGGGGCTAGCAACCCCATCCTGTAAAAACACCCTTTGCTACAAAAACACGAGCAACAGAGAAATCAGAAATTTTTATCCTGGGAGAAGAAGGTTCTTCATCACGAAGACCTATGAAGCTTAGTTGTGGTGAAAGCCAAAATGAAGCCACTAAGCCGACAACCCTTTTGACAACCAGGAAAATCGCCATCAGGACTGTTGAGGATCCCGGAGCGAGACCCCAGATGTTGAAGATCCCGAGAAGGGTCCCCAGACGTTGAGGTCCCCTTTGAGGGTATCCCTGGCTTGTTGCTAGTGGTATGAGGGCTGACCCAAAGGTTGACTCGTATTTGTATTTTTCGTTTCCGCCACACACACAGTCTCACCAACAATTAGACGTAAAACCAGTCACGATGATCAATCCAACAAGTGTCGTGTGACAACAATCAAATATTTATTTACAGAGAGGCACCAGTCCGTAACAGGGCTCTGGTGGCCTTTCAAATAAAGCAAAGGTAATCCAAAAAGATACAGCAAAAGAGGTAATCCAATATAAAATCATGAATAAATTGAAGGACGTGTTCACTCTAGATCTCTCTCTCTCAATTTCTCTCTCTCTCTCTCTCTCTATGTCTCTCTTTCTCTCACTCAGAGACTATTCACCAATCGACTCTCTCCGACTCGGCTCACCGGTCGAATGTCTTGAATCTATCTTTCATTCCCCCCACATCGCTTTTCACACGTGACCCTTAGCCAATCAAATATAATATCTGCTTCATTCAAACTTTCAAATTAGGGGGTGGAGCCTAGATGGGGGGGGGGAGAGAAGTACGCCATGCAGACAAAGACAATAGTAACTGGACCTCCATCCCTTTGTCGGCGATTGACCAGGGCCGAGTGACCAGGGAAACTTCCCCGCGTGGAAAGTAACGTGTTTCTGTTAACCGCTACTAGGGTTTGTCGGCGGAGGTTCCGCTGAACACCTGGTCTATGACGCAATTACGGGGGGGGGGTGAAACGGGTGGGTAACTTGAGAGTGGGAACGTTATATTATTCTACATGGTTTAATATACATCTTAACGTTAGTAATACTACTACGTTAAGGGTTGGAGTAAGGGGATGGTTTCGACAGATTAGTCACAACCTGTGACATCACACCCACCCCACTCGAAACCATAGGGGTGACGACACCGTAGTAGGTGAGGCCATCACATAACATAAGTAAAATTATAAAACAAACCAATGCCCAAAACGAATGGAGGGTCAAACTGGAATAACATAAAAAGAAAACTTATCTTAGTAACCCTGACCACAACATAATGGATAGGGCCAGTGGGTAAAAACATACATACTTAAATAATCCAAAAATAAAATAGAACAATTACAGTGGCGTATAGCATGATGGTGCCAGCCGGATATAAGGTCTGGCCAAAACAAGTTGGTCCAGAGATAAATAAAAAGAAAATAGTGAGCACCCTTTCTTCCGAAAGGTGGCACCTAAAACAAAATTAATTGTATCAGTAAGCCTACATGGCGGTACTGGATACGTAATAGGGTAACCAAGATAGTCTCCCTTTGAGGGGATGACTTTACATCGATCGATACAACAGCGTTACAACATTAAACCTGAAATAGAGAGGAAACCATGCATAAATGAATAATATAAATGACATAACTACGTTAAGGGTTGGAGTAAGGGGATGGTTTCGACAGATTAGTCACAACCTGTGACAAGGACCATGTTTGAGGCAAGAAAGATGGCACAGGTAGCATCAGAGATGAGGAAAAACAACCTGATCATCTTAGGCATCAGCGAGACAAGTAGATACATGCTGGACAGAGACGACTTATATCAGGAGAGCTGCTGCTGTACTCTGGACATGAAGAGAATGACGCACCCCACTCACAGGGAGTGGGACGTATGCTGTCCAAACAGGCACAGGGGTCATTGATTGGATGGGAAGCACACGGCCCCAGGATCATAAATGCTTCCTTCCGTACAAAGAAGAAAAAGATCAAAACGAGTATAATTCAGTGTTATGCGCCAACAAACGACGGCTACGAAGAGGAAAAAGATCAGTTCTACAGCAGACTCCAAAAGATTCTGGATAATTTCCCAACATGGATCTCTCAATCCTCATGGGAGACCTCAACGCCAAAGTCATTACAAGATGTAAGAGTGAATAGAGGGGCAGACGTAGCATCGAACCATCAACTGTTGGTAGCAAGAGTGAAGCTGAAACTAAAGAGAATTATCAACAGCATATCAGACAAAAGAGTCAAATACAACATTGGCCTGCTGAAAGACCCTAAAACAAAAGAGCAGTTCAACTTAGTGCTGAAGAATAAATATGAAGTGCTTCAAGAAATGG
This sequence comes from Bulinus truncatus, assembly GCA_021962125.1. Lineage (NCBI taxonomy): Eukaryota > Metazoa > Mollusca > Gastropoda > Planorbidae > Bulinus > Bulinus truncatus. Next base: position 393,178 of record JAGDYQ010000242.1, read on the forward strand.
TGGAAGAGAAATATAGTGTACTCAATATGTGGAAGAAACTGAAAGAAACCTTAAGATCGTCATGCCAAGAGACAGTGGGTCCAAAGAAGCATCACCAGAAGGAATGGATTACAATAGAAACTCTGAACAAGATAGACAGGAAGAAAAAGAAGGCAGCATTCAACAACAGTAAAACCAGGGCAACAAAGAGTAAGGCTCAAGAAGAATATGCAGAAGCACACAGGGTAGTGAAGAGGAGTATTCGGAACGACAAGAAAAACTATGTGAACGGGTTGGCAGCGGAGGCAGAACATGCAGCATATAGCGGGGACATAATAATGCTATACAGCACACCCAAGAGACTCTCAGGGAAGATGAACAAGCCAGAAAGACCTGTCAAAGACAAGCAGGGAAAAATCATAAACAGTCTAGATCAACAGTTGGACAGATGGGCTGAACATTTTGAAGAACTCCTGAATAGACCAGCACCTCCGAAACCCCCAGACATTAAACCATCCAAAGTGGATCTCCCGATCAGCTGCGAAAAACCCACAAGAGAAGAGAGCAGGAAAGCCATCACCCTGATAAAAAATGGAAAATCAGCTTGACTAGATGTTATTCCAGCAGAAGCACTAAAGGCAGATTTGAATACATCAGTAGAGATGCTATACCCTCTCTTTGGGAGGATCTGGGATGAAGAAGACATACCAGCAGACTGGAAAGAAGGGTACCTTGTCAAGCTTCCAAAGAAAGGTGACCTCAGCAACTGCAGCAACTACAGGGGTATCACATTACTATCTGTACCAGGCAAGGTTTTTAACAGGATTCTCTTGGAGAGAATGAAAGAAACAGTCGACACACAGCTGCGAGATGAGCAGGCAGGCTTTCGAAAAAACAGATTGCAACACTTCGCATCATAGTTGAGCAGTCCCTAGAGTGGAACTGTCCATTGTATGTCAACATTGTGGACTTTGAGAAGGCGTTTGACAGTATATATAGAGAGACCCTCTGGAAGCTCCTTCAACACTACGGAATCCCACCAAAGCTAGTTAACATCAAAAAGAATTAGTACAGTGGTATGTCATGCAGAGTAATTCATGGAGGACAGCTCACAAAAAGCTTCCAGGTGCGAACTGGAATCGGACAAGGATGCTTGTTGTCACCATTCCTTTTCCTTCTTGCAATTGACTGGATCATGAAAAAAATCCACCAGAGAACTAAGACATGGAATCCAGTGGACATTATTGAGCCAGCTTGACGACCTAGATTCGCAGACGATCTTGCTCTCCTCTCCCAAAGCCAACAACAGATGCAGGAGAAGACAGATAAAGTATCAGCCGCAGCGCTCGAGGTTGGCCTCAATATAAATGTCATGGTATATTTGTGTGTACTACGCACACAGGTGTGTGTGTATGTTTGGAGCTTGGCCAACCAGGTCAACATGAGGTCACGGGGTCAAGATTCTAGATATTTAGAGAATATAAATAAGATGTTTATTGTAAATAGGATTGGGTAAGAATGTGAAAGAGAGAGCGACGTAGAATGTTCGAGTTGGATGCAAGTAAATTATATAAAGACGATGTTCAGTTGAGAAGCAGTCAAGTCAGTTGAAGAGTCGAGTCAGTTGAGTTCAGCAGTTGAGTTCAGTTGAGTACAGAGAGAGAGAATATTCGAGTACAATTCAGAAGTCAGTTCAGAAGTTTTAGTTAATCAGTTGAGTTTATTGTTAACAAGTATTATTCATTGAGTTGAGGAGATTATCAGTCATTGTGAATTATAGTGGATTTATTCTATTCATATTTTATGGTGTTGTTAATAAATTATATGAACCATGGACATAAATTGAGTTTCTCATTAAAACCAGTTTACATGGTGGCTAGCAACATAGTGAATCCGCCTCCGAGGACACATCAAACAGCATTCGAGGAGACATTGAGAGGTCAGTGTTATAATAAATACTCTGAGAAGAGACTGTACATTACGTACAACAGAATTTATTTTACGTCTATGATACATCGCTACGTTACATACTACGAAAGCATTCTCATAGAGAGCATTTCAACTGCAGTTGAATAATAATATCATTCGTTTATTCGTCGCTGGACAGTGTCTATACACATCACTTAATTGACGGTAAATTGACCTCAATAGAATCTACGCACTTAACGTCAAGCTGAAATTTTTTTGTAAACAATCCATACGTGGTCAGGTCAGAAATTTCATGAACTTTCAAGTTTATTTATAATTGTGCTGGACTGGAATATTTACAATACAAGAACAGTGGTAGACTATTTATTGGAGTATATTCCAGAAGAAAGAGAAGGTCAAGTAAACAAGGGACATAATTAGTATTAAGTTGAGATAATTTATTTTGATTGGAAATCTTTGTGTCAGATTCCAATGTACTATTTTATAGTATTCTGATTCATAAACTTTTAGAACATGACAGTTTGAACAAATAAAATGAAAAAGTAAAACTTCCTACTGATATTTGTTTGTGTTACATATGTGTGTTTTCAGATTGGAGAAATTTTGGCCACCTATGACGAAATTACCCCGAGCATAAGGGTATTGGTATATAGTAATACTTCCATAGGGCTATTTGTAAACACAGTATGTCATTGATAATGCTTTCAGTCACAATAATAAACTAGAAAATAAAAATGTGGCCGCTATTACCCCAACTTCCCCTATATGTCTAGTTTGTTTTGTCCTAGATAATTTCATGGTTCATCGTTTTTGTTTGTTATTTTGATGTTATTATAATAATATTTTTAGAGCATTTTCGAAAAAAAATGCTCTATTGTCCCAGTTTTGTCTGTCTGTCATCACCCTAGATCTCAACAACCATAAGTCCTAGACCCATGATGTATATATCATTTTGTAGGTCTTGGCCTGCCAAGAAATGACTGTTTTCCATTTCGCGATCTGGCCTCTGAGGGCCGTAAAAGGGGGCTTAGTACTGTTTTTTACTATATAAGCTATATTAATAAAGGAGCGCCTATATCTCAACAACCATAAGTCCTAGACCCATGATGTATATATCATTTTGTAGGTCTTGGCCTGCCGAGAAATGACTGTTTTCCATTTCGCGATCTGGCCTCTGAGGGCCGTAAAAGGGGGCTTAGTACTGTTTTTTACTATATAAGCTATATTAATAAAGGAGCGCCTATATCTCAACAACCATAAGTCCTAGACCCATGATGTATATATCATTTTGTAGGTCTTGGCCTGCCAAGAAATGGCTGTTTTCCATTTCGCGATCTGGCCTCTGAGGGCCGTAAAAGGTGGCTTAGTACTGTTTTTTACTATATAAGCTATATTAATAAAGGAGCGCCTATATCTCAACAACCATAAGTCCTAGACCCATGATGTATATATCATTTTGTAGGTCTTGGCCTGCCAAGAAATGGCTGTTTTCCATTTCGCGATCTGGCCTCTGAGGGCCGTAAAAGGTGGCTTAGTACTGTTTTTTACTATATAAGCTATATTAATAAAGGAGCGCCTATATCTCAACAACCATAAGTCCTAGACCCATGATGTATATATCATTTTGTAGGTCTTGGCTTGCCAAGTGTACATCAAAAGTTCATTTCGCGATAGCACCTCTGAGGGCCGGGCTTCAGGGCTCCTAAGGGGCTTATATATTATATATATACACCTTGTACGTTCAATAACCCATTCATTTGGTGCGAAATACTGCAGCACGTAGTTTCACCAAGATTTATTAAGAAACTCATCAAATGAAATAGTAAGCTTGTGTTCTGAGTTTAATTGAAAGTATCAGAGCTATGCAACAATTGACGGAGTTTTCGGACGATTAAATGACTATAATTTCGAAAGTTTTCAATTATGAGTCCTATTTCAGTAACCACAAACCACTTGTAGTTAGATTTAAGAGACAATAATTTTTTTTCAAATATAAAGAAACGTCTTTATAATTTTTTTTTACATATATATGCATTACACAATTGAATTTATAAACATTTCCAAAATTTACAAATATTTACTGAAAGCTAACAAACGTACTGATACATAACACGAAAATGCGCTAACACGTCCTGTGTCCAGAATGGAACAGGCTTAATTGCTTGTTTCTTTTTTGAAACATAAGATGGATAATCATGCTTGACTAGCCCATTGCTGTTTCTTTTCAATTACAATGTTTAAATAGTTACATCTGTTATATTTTATTCTTTAAAAAATATTATTAACATGTATGTGGGTTTCCTAGCAATTAAAATATAAACTTTTAGTAATTGTCAATGTCCATTTGTTTAACCCTTTTAAAAAAATGTACAAAAAGCTGTTTTGAGCCAAATTTATCCCTGAATGCATAACCTTCCCATTTCTATTCTTTTAAAAAGAGTCTGCTATTTACATACGTATGCCTGGTTCTCTTAAAAATAAGTTTTTCTGAGGGCTAATTCTTTTGGAAGAGTTACCCCAGAGTGGGTTTTTTAAAATGTTGAACATTATCTTCAAATAAAAAAAAAATGCACTTCATATGAATGATACTAGAATTGCCAATAACGGATTAACTTAAATATGTTAAAGGAAAAATCAGTTTTGGCTACCTACTACTAAAAGATTATTAGTATGTATTGATATATTATTATTTCAGATCCATGTCCATATAATCGATGGAATTGTACAAATAAAAAATGTATAGATAAAAACTACATATGTGACGGACATAATCACTGTGGCGATAATAGTGATGAAGAAAACTGTGGTTAGATTTTTTTTCCTTACATGTAATTTACTGCATTATAATTACATTTATTTAACAGCACCATTATGATGGTCACATGAAATCTTAAACTAAAACTTCTAAATTACGTTTTAAATTATAATTTGTGGATTTGAGATTCATTAATAAATAATTACAATTATATTAAATCTAAACTTAATTTTTATCAGCAAAGTAGACATTAATCCTATTTACAATTAATGACGAATATTAGTGTTGAACTCTAATACATGTATTTTACATTCTGATTAATTATAATTTTTTCTTATAAATAGTACCTATATTTAATATTATACACAAACTATTAAGCCAGTTCTGTATTATAATTATTTGATTTTTCTTCGGGGGGTAAGGGTAGGGGGTTTGGTTGGGGATTAAGATAAGGAAGTGGCAGCTGCTCAGCCAACATGTATTTATTAAGCGAGAGATAAAAAAAAAACATTTGCAATGTGAATTTCTCTTAAAATGTTTGCGCTAATATTTGCCATTCTTTTGTCTTACATTTCTTAAGCTACATGTTTATCTGGCTGGAGATGTAATAACTCCATGTGTATTGATAAGGTTAAAAGATGTGATAAACAGGACAACTGCGGGGACAAAAGTGATGAAGAAAATTGTGGTAATTATTTCATTTCCTACTTTTATATTTTATAAAGAGTATATGAGGAAGTTTTAACGAAAAGAAAATATTTAAACGTTTATTGAATGAGTCAAAGGCAGAAGCAATTATGTTATTGAAACATACACATTTAAAAAGTCTTTACCAAAGGTTATATTTTATTTTTACTCTAAACTAAATAAGTCTAAATAAGAATGTAATAAATAAATTGAATAAAAAAATGAAAGATTCTGGAGAAGAGATCAAGAGGTGTAAACGTTTCGTCAATACATCAGTGTCCAGAGCTCTAAAAAGGTTTACATGGTGTGATACACAAATCAATTTGCTTTCGATCTACTACTATTGCGATTAAAATATAGTTCAGTTATCATAGACATTTGAGTTTGCTTTATTTTGATATAATGTTATTAGCACTACCAGAAAACAGTTGATAGCGTTACAAGCAAACACTTGATAGCAGTACATGCAAAAAGTTGTAAGCAGTACCAGCAACAGTTGTAAGCAGTACTAGCTAACAGTAATAGGCAGTACCAGCAAACAATTGTATGATCTATTTTATTACTGAACTTATATAAAGTTTTTGATTTTAAAATTATATTTGAATTTTGTACGATTTGTAAATATGGTGAATCATTTCCATTTTATTACACATGATGAGTAATTCTTTTTTTATAACTCATTTTTACTTTTTTCAAAAATACAATATTTAAATAATTATCTTTCTTTGTTCTTTAAAATGACGCCATATTCAATTATATGGTTATGTTAAAGTATGAGCATTTAAAAATTTTCAAATTTAAAATGTTTTAACCCTCTTTTTAAATTTTACAAAAATCTGTATTTACTATTTACACATATTTTTTCCCTAACTGCATACCTTTTTAATTTCTGTACTTTTTGAAGAGTAAAAGTGTTTGCTATGTAGGTAATTGGTTCTAATTTACTTGAATATGTTTTTTATGAGAGCAAAAATTTTCTGGAATATACCCCAGAGTGGGCTTTTTACATGTTGAGAATTACACTATGCAACACAATTATTTTACTTTACTATCTGAAAAAATGGTTTAGCGTAGCTACTTCTATAAAGATATTGGTATGTTATGATATATTATTATTTCAGATACACGTCCTGATAAATGGTGGAAGTGTAGAAATAAAAAATGTATTCCTGAGAGAAACATATGTGACGGACAAATTAATTGTGGCGATAATAGTGATGAAGAAAACTGTAGTAAGATTTTTTTAATGCAATGTACTGCAGTACATTTAAATTTACGTAACTGGACAAGTGAACATTGTACAAATTACTGTTGTGATTGTCACATAAGTACCTTAATTGATACGTCAAAATAAGTTTAAAATTATGATTGGTTGAATAACGATTCATCTTTAAATAATTACAATAATATTAAATATAAAAGCAATTTAATCTACATAGTAGAAAACATTAATCCTATTTACAATTAATGACGAATATTAGTATTGCTAAACCAAATCTAATACTTGTATTTACATTCTGATTAATTATAATGTCTTCCTATAACATATTTGTCATTTGCAGACCTCAATATTACGTATTATTAATATCGATTACAAATTATTAAGTCAGTGTGAAGGTCTTAGTTTTGCTGAGGCACTATTGAGTTTTTATATAATTATGATTGTCCTCTATTGTAGCTTGGAGGCGTGTGGTAGCTGTGGCTCTTCTTTCTATGATTCCTTTCTCATCTTATCATTTTCTTTCAATGGACGCTTCTCCATCCTGTTTACTAGAATAATTCCTGTGACTGAATAATTCATGTCCTTCAAATGATCACAAGCAGTCGTGGTGTTGTAAAAAAAATTATCTTTATATGCATGTCTAGCAGGTAGTTTCTTCTTCAACTGGACTACCACAGAGCCACCAAGACCAAGATCCGCATTGAGTGAAGTTGTTTTGATTTCTGCATGGCATACAGATTGGTCATTTGAGTGATATAGTCAACAACTTCATTGTCGTGGAACATTTCAAATAGAGCTGACGGTGTGTGATCAATACCTGTTGCTGACGGTGTGTGATCAATATCTGATGCTGAAGTGACACTCCAAGGAATTTCTTTTTCTTTCAGGTCAATTTCAACCAATTTCTTGTCAGTGGTGTAGTTTTCTTCGGACGTGATGACTTTGTTGGACCCACTCCATTGCAACTGCTATCATCATGACTAGTTGTAGAACGTCTGTGGCGTTTTGAGTCGCTGCTGCCGGATTGGATGTTGAGTGCTGCCATTCGAGAATGCCTGTCCAAATTATGTACTTCAGCTAATGGAAACACATCATTTTCAGCTTCATCGTCATTATCTTCAGCAATGTCGTTAACGCTTATATGCTTTTTGTCAAAATCGGAACGAGTAGAGTATCTTCTGCCTGAGCACGTAATTGATTTCCAGAGAGATTATCATATCACCAATATCATCTTCGGGACCACTATCTCCATTAGATTTTGTACCATCTTCCGGTGGCAAGATAAAAATATCTGCACTTTTAAAGTCATCTTCTAGCATGCTAAACACCTCAGCCACCGTGTAAGATCTAGAAAAAGAAAATTTGACACATTACTGCTAAATCACCCAACAGACATTCAGGTGGGGTATAACGCATAGCGTCCTTTTTTAAGGACACTATTTTAATTATATGAAAAACAATATTAACAAACTCATTGCACAATGACTTGCCAACAGGCATTAGGAAACAATATTTACACAAATTACATTAAAATACACATAAACTGTTCGTGACATACCTTTTACGTGGAGGCATTCCTAAAATAAAACTTTCCAACAAAATCGAACTTTAACAGTAAAATAAAAATACAAAATGTTGTTAGCACAACGCCCAGCCGCTTTTACTTCCCCAGCTTAAAGTCGGGTACCTATTTAAAACTGGGTGAACTTGTGAAAAAATTCCCATTGTTCTTACCGAGGATAGAACCCATGACTCTGAAGTCGACAGTCGAGTATCTACACCACTTGGCCATCCGTAAAGTACTAAAGTGATTAGCATTAAATTTGTGCTTTGACATTGTATTTAATTGTTTTCACTTTTTTTTAAACTTGCACTTATTATATTTTAAATAAAAATACTTTGTTGTTCTTCAAAAGTATCGGTATTGTATCGGTATCGATTTTGGCAATACATTTTTACTTGAGTATTTGTATTGGTATTGGCGATACTATTTTCATGAAGTATTGGTATCGGTATTGACGATACAATTTAAGAGTATTGTTAACAACCCTGGTTATTGCTGATTAATGTAAGGTTGACTGGACATTGAGTAAAAAGTACTGACAACCAGAGGCACAAAAATGAGTACGGACAATGGGGGTCGAAACTACATCTGTCCCAACGAAATACGTATGGTGACCCCATGTAAGATGGCTGCTATGGTGACCCCATGTAAGATGGCTGCTATGGTGAACCCATGTAAGATGGCTGCTATGGTGACCCCATGTAAGATGGCTGCTATGGTGACCCCATGTAAGATGGCTGCTATGGTGACCCCATGTAAGATGGCTGCTATGGTGACCCCATGTAAGATGGCTGCTATGGTGACCCCATGTAAGATGGCTGCTAGTTGCGAGGGGATGTTTCGTTACGTCTAAACCAAATGTCGGTCTGGATATAAAACAACAGTAAATTGTCGAGCAAGTTTTATAGGGTTAAAATGTCAGGGTAGAAATGTATTTTCATGTATAATAGAAGAATCCAATAATACCCTGGTATTTAATACAGGTAATAAAGACAACATGGTATAATAGAAGGGCTGGAATCGGAACAACAGTGCAGGCAAGTCTGTTGGAGGGAGAGAGAGAGTGAGGGTGGAGGCGTATTATAATGATTAATAATGAGTCAATAGATCACTCCTTCTGATGACCCGTTATGTCCAGCTTGGACGAAACAACGTTATAAAATATTAACACTGATGACTGTAACGAAGCGAACAGTTTTATTGCGTGGATCATCAATTACTTTTTTGTTTGTTTTAGTTCCTCATTTGAGATTTACAGGATGTCAACATGACCTGCTACACCAGCTCTCTCAACACACACAATATACACACATACACACACACAGTCACACACTCATTACTTCCTCTTTATTTATTACATTCAAACGTTGCACAATTTCTAAAATTATGATCATTATTGTTAGCTCCACCTTCTCTGGTTGCTCCTGGTCATAATTTCCCGACACCCCGACTCCAAGACGGAGCTGACCGTTAATCACAGCCACGTGTTTGACCCTGAGGAAATAGTTTTCTATCACTGACCAGCGGGGAGACGGGAAGTTTTTTAAAAAGAGACGGCAATGAACCGATGTAATCATCTCAGGAGCACACATTTTGATGACGACATCGTTTTTTTTAACAGGAAATGGACATAATCACGTCCATGTAAACACAATAATTACATTACACTCATAAATCATGGTAACTGTTTCACTACACTAGCTGGGTTGTAAGTCGCTTGTTTTTTAACTCGGTTGGAAAAGATACTGGTTCGAATCTCAAAAGTGCATGTCACATGACGTCATGTCAGATGACTTTATGCCAAGTCACATGACGCCATGTCACTTCAGTTCTTGCAACTTAACATCCTGTCAGCTGACATGACTTCTAGTCGAGTTCCCACCTTTTTTTACTTAATGTTTACAGAATCTAAACTCGACTTTAGAGAGACATGTGGAGTTGTGAATGAAGAATACAGTACAGTAGAAGTACAGTTGTAGTTACAGATGTGGTACAGTAGCAGTAATACAGTTGTGGCACAGTAGTGATATAGTAGTGTACAGTTGAAGTACAATTGTAGCAGTAGTATAGTAGTAGTACAGTAGTGGTACGGTAGTAGTTCAGTAGCAGTAGTACATAAATGGTACAGTAGTGATACAGTTGTAGTACAGTAGTGGTAAAGTAGTAGTACAGTACTAGTACAGTAGTTGTAAAGTAGTGATACAGTTGTAGTACTGTTGTAGTACGGTAGTCGTACAGTAGTGGTACAGTAGTGATGCAGTTGTAGTACAGTTGTAGTACGGTAGTGGTATAGTAGTAGTACAGTAGTGGTATAGGAGTAGTACAGTGAAACTTCGGAATCTGAGCCTAAGTCGTCCGCTAAATAAAGTAACCAACATTCGAGTTACAAATGATTTTTTTCCCTTCTGTAGATGTATTGATCCGCTCAGATTTAGTTTCGAACAAAGTTGAGAGAATTGCACAAAATGTTAAATCAATTTTTTTTTAACCTTAATAGAGTTTTAATTTATTTTTGTCAGTACCATTCCATTTGTCCTGTGGTAAGTAGTCTTTACATCATTTGGTTAGAGAGCTGCCCCACCCCATCTGACTATTAGCGGCGCTGCATACATTCATGCTTACAAATTTATTTGCATTTATGATCCTTTCTGCCACAAGTCTCAGTTCAGAACGTAGTATTTTGGGGTAGTATTTGGTACAATGATGTAGAGAGATATGGGTGTTTTGCGCAGCGTGGGTTGGGGTAAACTGAGAGACAGGATCTATCTGCAGATTTCCTCAGAAACTGGTCTAATGTTTCCAGCTTCATCGGAAGTGTCACGTGCGTGATGTCCAGCCATCGGACCCGCGTGTCGCGAAACGCCCGGCGTGTAATCCGACAGATTGTGTGTCTGTTCTATTTTGTTTGTTCTCTGGGATTTGTCTGCTTTGTGCAAATACATCGACCATAAGAAATTTGATAGTCTTCGCAGATTTTTTTTCTTCTTATATTTTTTTTATTTTCTTTATTTTCCGTCCCCGCCTCCTTTCCGCCTCCCCCCAAACTTCAGTCATGCGTGCTTTCTCTGTGGAGGGGTGTGGCAGAGATGAATCCTTTGTTTTGGCCCTGTCTTGCTCAATCACAGTGTGCTCACACATTGAATACAGGTTATTACTCACTCATTACTTTGATTGGTTGCTCCTATTCATAATTTTAACACCCACGCCATTTCAGGATAAAGTTTGAATCAAACTGTCTGGGGTAAATGTCAGTAGTACGTGACATGAACAATCATTTAGGTTGGAGGAAGAAATCTTTATAAACAAAAGGATATTTAACTAGTGGAGTTAGTTTTACTGTTGGGGGAGGGGTGGGTGTTTAAGCGTTATGGTAGGGAGCGGGGTGGGGGCACGTTGTTTGTTTGCACATTTCGAACAGCCATTTTTACTGGCATATTAGAGCAACGAAAGGGGAGATAACTCAAATAAAGCTATACATAGAATCACGGAAGGGAGACCATTGGCCAACTGTTCCAACATCTGGACAGATCGGGTTTAGCCCCTCAGGACACGTCATTTGATACAGTTGGTCTACTCCATCCTATACTGTTATGGTCAGACCCTATTGAGCCTTCATGCTATATCTAACCGTTTGTTGTACTGTGTCCGCAGATAGTAGTTTTAGTCACAAAAGGTTATTGTGTTTAAGAGATTGTCGAACTTGACACACCTGATCTTAAACACAGTGTTTCCACATATGAACATGTTCTTCTCACCCTTGTTATCTAAACACAGTGTTTCCACATATGAACATGTTCTTCTCACCCTTGTTATCTAAACACAGTGTTTCCTCTCCTCTATCCGTGGGTCCGTTCCCCACCCCACGTGACGATGTATGTAAACATCAATACAGATGACGGGGGTGCATACAATTATGGAGAAAATTATTGTAATAAACAAAATTTGAGCCGTTTTTTTTTTTGAAGTTAATGTTTTTTAAGATTATATTTTAGAAGCGGACTTAGATCAGTTGAGGCCCCAGTGCACAAAAGTCTGTATTGGGAACTTTAAAGTTTCCTATAAATCTGGCCTTTGTGGGTGGCTGTTACAAGTTCCGTTTAAGAATTACAAAGTACTATACCTGGTCACGTGACCTTGGTTAGTTTGCGTAGGCTGTAGACTACACTCGTAACGTCTCCATGCAAGTAGCCGGATATACTCATTATAAAAGAGGACCTTTGAATGAGACATACAACATACAATCCTTACAACTTACAACATGCACCTTACAACATACAACATACAACATACAACTTACAACATACACCTTACAACTTACAACATGCACCTTACAACATACAACATACAACTTACAACTTACAACATACAACTTACAACATACAACATACAAATTACAACATAGCAATTACAAATTACAACGTACAACTTACAACATACAGCTTACAACATACAACATACCACATACAACATACTAATTACAAATTACAACGTACAACTTACAACATACATTATCAAAAGTCAACTTCATGGAGAGTAGTTTCAGTATATCAAGTTATTGTGAAAGTTGAAACATATTGTCCAATATTTACATCAAGAAAGTTTCAGTTATACAACTAATGCATCGTGTACATTATAACAAAATTGACTTTACGGGCAATGAGATGTCAACATCAGTCAAGTGACTGAGATAAATGACATCTATTGTGATAGCATATCCACCTTTGATTAATGTCATTTCCTACAGATATGACACTACTGGCTTTTGTCGCATAGGCATGCGGGCCTAATCCGGCGCACCGTACTATTTTATCCGGCTCGCTAATCGTTTCAGAGTGAAGCAATCACCACCTTCTTATGTTATGACGTTTACCTTTAATTTATATTACTTCACGTCAACACACCATCCATCTGCTCTCGATACGGCCTGCCAGTCAAATTTACGAACCAAATGTGGCCCGCAATCTAAACAATTGCCCACCCCTGGTCTAGCACCAAGTTTTAATACCCATGGTAGCCATTAGTAAACCGTTGTTTTACTGTCATGGTGGCCATTAGTAAACATGAGTCAGTAAAAAGAATTTACTATTTGTAATAACTTCAATAAAACAAGTCAATAAACAATGCCTTCAATAAACAAGTCATCATTCAGACTTGGTTAGCCATTCCTTCAACACCCCAACGGTCTTGAGATAGTTCGTCTATGAACGACTACCGGGATACATCTGCTAAGTCGGCGACGGCCGTCGTTGGGCATTGAACCAGTGACCTGCGCAACCCTGACCAGTCGTACAGCTTCGCCATTACATCATGTTAATACTCCTAGTAGGGCGTGATATAAAGTTATTAGGTTAATGATATAAAGTTATCACACGCCAAAGATATTTTAGTTCTCACGTTCATATTGCACGTTTATAATATAAAGTTATAACGCAAATTATATACAGTTATCACATTAGCTATATCAAGTTATTACGTTAATGATATAAAAGGAATCCAGTTCAAGCTATCACATAAGACACATCTATCATCGCATCAAGTTTTTATTACACGCAGCAATCATTGTATCCGACAAACTTGTCACAAACTCACAGTCACCCCCACCCCCTTCTTCCCCCCGTTCTCCCTAAAATACACCCTTTCTCCTTCACTCCCTCCACACACACACACAACATTGCGGAATCAAATAGAGTGGAGGATCAAATTATAAGTCCGAAACAAAACAAAACATTCAGAAACCAAAAATTGATGTTATCTTTTCCCGGCTCTAGAGGAACCTATCCAATTACAGACAAGAATTATTTTGTGTCATTGTGACATTGTGACATTTGACATTTGGCATTAACATTTCCTTGTTTTTTATATATATTTCTTTTAGTTAAGTTCTGAGCGGCACCTGTGATGATTGGTTAACTTTGTGTTAACAAGATGATTGGTTAACTTTGTGTTAACAATGCCAGTTGAAATAACCCACTGTGGCTGGCGCCACTTAGAACTGAGACGGAGATGTAAGTGGCGGTGGGTTGGTGGTGGGGGGGGATTGAATGTTGCCCCGGGGAGGGAGCGATATTAAAATGTATGTTGACAAATATCTGGAAGCGTGGGGAGAAGGGAGTGTTTGGATGGGGGGGGGTAATAGAAATGTATGAGATTATTCGAATAATTATCTAAAGTGTACAATTAGATACACTTCTATTGGTTGTATGAACATGTTTCTTGTTGATACGGCAGGGTACAAAGGTAACCACTTTATATCGGGGTTGAATACACACGTTAGAGTACCTGGAGACAGACAATTACCACGTGACAGGTCGATGTGCACTGTCCGCAGTGACCTACAGGTTTATTTCAGAGTGTGACATTTAAAATAGACAATGAAAACAATTTGCTAATATTTGTAGCTTGATAAATCAGAACATTTTAAATTCAAGGCTTTCTTTATATGGCTAATGGTGAGTGAAAGGCGGGGGCAATATTGTCAGGTCCACCACACCGGAGTTCTAATTTTTTAAAAATTTATTTTGCTCCAACGAATGTAGTCCTTTTTCATGGGAAAGTTTCAAAGTGTGGCCCATTAGACAAATTTTTAGCGGGGCCCCATTACACAAAGTTTTAGCGGGGCCTCATTTGACAAAGATTAAAACGGCTTCTGGATGATATGGCCTCTGTCCCGCGTGATATACTTGGATAGTTTACCTTTTATTCCTTCTTAATTGAGTGAGTCATATTAAGTACATATACCAACATGTTATTGGTGTAACAGTATGTACATATACCAACATGTTATTGGTGTTATAGTATGTACATATTCCAACATGTTATTGGGTAAGAGTATGTACATATACCAACATGTTATTGGTGTAAGAGTATGTACATATACCAACATGTTATTGGTGTTATAGTATGTACATATACCAACATGTTATTGGTATAAGACTATGTACATATACCAACATGTTATTGGTATAAGATTATGTACATATACCAACATGTTATTGGTATAAGATTATGTACATATACCAACATGTTATTGGTGTAACAGTATGTACATATACCAACATGTTATTGGTGTAACAGTATGTACATATACCAACATGGTATTTGTGTAACAGTATGTACATCTACCAACATGTTATTTGCTGTTATAGTCAGCGAACTAAAATTATACATTAGAAATACCTGATTTAATTCAAGAGAAATAGTCAAGACTATTAAGACTCATAATTGTAGCTGCAACTTAAGAATTCTGTACAAATAATATCCCATAATTCAATGTCAGCAGGTGGGGGAAGGTTTTCTATTCAGCTCAGAAATTGTTCATTCTGCTCTGAACAAAACATGTTCAGGTGTATAGTAGGAACAGTAGGTGGTGGTAGCAGGCGTTGTTCCATCCACCGCTCTATACCACCCCACCACCACCCTCTCCCTCTCCTGTTTGATGTATTAAGTTAGCTATTGAGTCAATCTATTTCTCAAAATTTGCATGTCAAGAGTCAACATAAAAAATGTCACTGAAGGCGGAAGAATTCAACAATTTCAGGAGTGGTTCTTTGTTCAAACTTTTCTTAATGACAATGAAATGTTGTTTTTTTTTGTCTTATTTACATACAGAATTGTTTTTTTTTTTTATTTGTTTTTTTTTGTATATGTGTCAATAACTAGAACTGTGTTGTGTCACGTGAACACAGTTGACACTTTATATCACTGCTATGTTTTATGGTCCAGTCTTTGGTCTCTTACACATTGTCTGTGCACTGAGTATAAATGGTTTATGGTCCAGTCTTCTTTCATTACACATTGTCTGTGCACTGAGTGAAAATGAGAAAGAAAATGTTTGACGTACCGCGGAATAATAAATACAAAATAAAAATTAGTTCAAATATCCGGGGATTTGTTTTTATTTTTGGGATTGGTAACTTTCATTTTTAAAACATATTTAATTTTACGGTAAAGATAGACACTAGGGTGATAACAAAAAAAATATTTTTTATGAAACCACTTGCAATCGAGGAACTTTTATGTGTAATTTAAGAATATCAATTGCATTTTTGATTTTTTAAGAAAAAGTTCCCCTCCTCCCCTTTTTCGGAAGAAAAAAGTGAAAAAATATTTTTTTTCAAAAAAAGGACAAGATTTTTTTAGCTTAATTCAAAAGTAATAATAATAACTAATCAACTTTTATTAACAAATAAGATACAGATCAGTTAGTAATATGTACAGAATGTACAAGAAATGTGTAAAACATATTGTTCATGTGAACTTCAGATTCAAAACTTCAAACTTTCTCGATTTCGCATGAAGTTCCTCCATCAGTTTTACAGCACGTTTTTGCATTTAACCCTGATGAGTGAGGTAAACAGTTCATTGAAGGACGCTTTATTGTAGTGTTGCACATGGAATCAAGCATTTGCCCATTCATAGCAGATGAAGTTGCAAGCAGAAGCGAGGATGTTGCGCCACTCAGGTATCAGAAATAATGCTATAATAGTATATATCGCATGTGAGTTCCATCTTGCCTAGTGTAAATTTGGTAGTTTCTTCCAGCTGATGCGAGGCCAACGTGAAGTTGTTTTGTAATGACGATATGCCTGACATAATTCATAAAAAGAACTTGAAATCATCTCGCCATCCAGGGTTCTCGCCTGAACTAACATCTGTCACAATGAGGTGGTAATCAGCCTGAAGAGTGACATAGTTTTGCGTTAATTTGTCAATGAAGGAATAGTTGAGTTCTTGTTTGCTCGTTGGTTCTTGAATAAGAAATTCATGACATGTTTCAGAAGGAGGTTGAGTACATGGTGCTGACAGTCAATATATTGTGGCTTCTGAAAGCCCTTGCTCAAGACATCACATTTAAGAGAACTGGGTTTTATTTCGGTTGTCATATTTTCAGCATAACTACTTGATACTCTTCCCCTTGCACTCTTTTACCATCAAACTGGAGACAATAGGATTCTTTGCTTTGAAGTTTTTGAACATTTTTGGTTTTCATTTTCCGTCCTTCAGAGATTACTCGTTTCCAAACACCCGCCTGACTTGGAACCGGCACATCATTATCCTGTTCAGCAATGGTTGCAAGAACGTCATATGCTTTATGTGTAGAAATGTTGCTTTTCAGTACTAGCAAACCCGTTGTTGTAGTGCTTGCTCTTTGGTATTTCGGTTTGCATTCAGAAGATGACGTGAAAGAATAGGTTGTCGAGTCGGGTGAAGAAGCAGAGGTTTCAGAATCCGAAGATTCTGAGACAGTGGTATGTGTTTGTAAAGGTTGTGAGACAGTTGTATGTGTTTGTGTAGGTTGTGAGACAGTTGTATGTGTTTGTGTAGGCTGTGAGATAGTTGTATGTGTTTGTGTAGGTTGCGATTGAAAAGAGCTGGCTTGAGATTGAGTTTTGGATAGTCGGATTCGTTTTCTTGGGTGGATTGATTCTAAAGGGGCTTGTTTGACCATTGAATAACCAATCTTTCCTCCACTCTTAACTTGCCTCTGGTAGAGCTGTTTATCCTCCTTGCTTTTCCATTTTCCATTGAAGTTGTTGACATCGAATAACTTAGAAAGTATTGGAGTAAATTCATCAGACGGTTTTTTTTTTGTTTTTGTCATATAAATCAAACAGACAATTGATTTTCTTTCTGATTAGTTCGCTGGATAATAGTGGAAAGTCTAGAATTTCCCTCAAGAGCAATTCTATATCCGTAATAATAATTTTGATTCGATCCAGTCGCCGTTTCTGGCTATTGAACAGAAAAGTGAAGTTTCCAAGAATTTGACGGTTTTTGGGCATCCATGTGAGATTGATTAGCTTTTCAACAGATGGAATTCTTGGATCCCTACTCTGTTTAGAAGATGAGGGTAGATGCCTTGTTTATAAACAAATGGAAAAACTGACTGGAATGTGCTTAAAAACTGTCTAGAAAGTCATGTAAAAATTCAGTGTGAAATTGAAACTGATAGTCAAACTGCGCGATATGTGAAAACAAAAATTAAAAGGTGGGGGAACTTTTTTCAATTTAAAAAAAAAAGAATGTTGCTACTGTCATCTACATACAATTGTTCCTCGAATGTGAGGGGTTTCAGTTTCGTTACGAAAAAAAAATGAAAATTGTTATCACCCTAATAGACACCTCTTTCTTGAATTAAATGGTATCTTTCTGTGTGGTAGACATCGACTACTTAACGAAAGGTGTTGAGTTCGAGGCCTGGGACATTTTCCCCGATCGATGTCCATAAGTCCATCCAGCTTACAAATGGGTACCCGACATTTGTTGGGGGGGGGGGGGTAAAGGCGGCTGGATTGTACTATTCACACAATCCCATGGAATAGCCGTGGCTACAGCAATAGGTGTGGGGGGCGGATGGTCGACCTGAAGGTCCCCGGTGCGATCTCCGGTGAGGACCAAACGATATTTCAGGTCATGGCTTAAGTCCCCGCCATATCTCCCGTGGTGCCTCCACTTTCGGCGTTCGTGGGGATGAAAGAAGGGCACCAGAAAAACCGTCCCACGGGTATGATGCAATATTAGACAAATGGAAATGTAGGCACATTAAGTAACTGGAATTAATCAGAAGATTCATTACCACAAGCCCCAACCGTCAACCAGTGTAGGGCCGTACTTCTCAAACTTCTCAAACTTTTACAACTTTTACAACCCGCTGGTCACCAAATAAAACTGTTGGTTCTTTTCACAACCCACCTACAACGAAAAACTACGATAGAATAAAAGCGTCATTTTTTGTTTATGTGTACAGTACGGTATAAATATACAGAGAGAGAAAGAGATTTTCCTTTTCACTTTGCAGATTTATAAACTCATTTTTGTAACACATGCAGAAATAGATCTGGAATTACTCAAAATGTAGATTCTCGGTCCTTTAATTATGAGTTTAATATGAGCTAGACCCACACTTTGAAAAATATTTCATTTGTTACGTGGCACGTTTATATTCCCGCGCAAGGCCGAGTACAAAACTAATATATGCACATGTATACTAGAACAAACCAAAATGACTTGTATCATAAATAATCTGCATTAAACTTTTCAAGGTCTGGATATCTCAAAGGTTCTCACATTGGCCCAACCCCATCTCAGAAAAAACACCCTTTGCTACAAAAAACACGTGGAAGTGGAGAGAAATCAGAAACCTTTATCTCTGGGAGAAGAAGGTTCTTCATCACGAACACCTATGAAGCTTATTTGTGGTGAAAGCCGAAATGAGGCCACTAAGCTGACAACCCTTTTGACAACCTTAGGAAAATCGCCATCATGTTCATGTTTTATTTGAGGCAAGAAAGAGGCCAACAGGTAAAATCAGAGAGAGTCAAAAACAACCTCACCATCTTAGGTATCAGCGAGACAAGTAGATCAAGCTTGGACAGAGATGACTTATATTATGAGAGCTGCTGCTGTACCTGGACAATGAAGAGAATGATGCACCCCACTCATAGGGAGTGGGACGTAATGCCGTCCAAACAGTGCTAAAGGGGTCACTGATTGGGTGGAAGCACACGGCCCCAGGACGGTAAATGCTTCCTTCCGTGCAAATAAAGAAAAAGATCAAAACGAATGGTAACTCAGGGAATATGTGCCAACAAACGACGGCTACGAAGAGGGGAAAAAAAGATCAGTTCCTACAGCAGACTCCAAAAAGATTCTGGATAATTTCCCAAACAGTGATCTCATAATCCTCAGGGAGACCTCACCGCCAAAGTTATTACAAGTGTAAGAGGAGCAGAGGGGCAGACGTGCATCGGACCATCACCTGTTAGTAGCAAGGTGAAGCTGAACCACAGAGAATTATCAACAGCACTCAGACCAAAGAGTCAGCACACAACATTAGCCTGCTGAAGGACCCTGAAAACAAATGAGCAGTTCAACTTAGTGCTGAAGCATAAATATGGAAGGCCTCAAGAAATGGTGGAAGAGGAATATAGTGTACCTGGGTCAAATGTGGTAGAACTGAGAAACCTCAAGATCATGATGCCAAGAGAAAGTGGGTCCAAAGAAGGGCATCACCAGAAGGAACTGATTACACTAGAAACTCTGAACAAGATAGACAGGAAGAAAAAAGAAGGCAGCATTCAACAACAGTAAAACCAGGGCAACAAATGAGTAAGGCTCAAGAAGAATATGCAGAAGCACACAGGGTAGTGAAGAGGAGTATTCAGGAACGACAAGAAAAACTATGTGAACGGGTTGGCAGCGGAGGCAGAACATGCAGCATATGGCGGGGACATAATAATGCTACACGCGGCATACCCAAGAGACTCTCAGGGAAGATGAACAAGCCAGAAAGACCTGTCAAAGACAAGCAGGGAAAAATCATAAACAGCCTAGATCAACAGTTAGACAGATGGGCTGAACATTTTGAAGAACTCCTGAATAGACCAGCACCTCCGAAACCCCCAGACATTAAACCATCCAAAGTGGATCTCCGATCAGCTGCGAAAAACCCACAAGAGAAGAGAGCAGGAAAGCCATCACCCTGATAAAAATGGAAAATCAGCTTGACTAGATGTTATTCCAGCAGAAGCACTAAAGGCAGATTTGAATACATCAGTAGAGATGCTATATCCTCTCTTTGGGAGGATCTGGGATGAAGAAGACATACCAGCAGACTGGAAGGAAGGGTACCTTGTCAAGCTTCCAAAGAAAGGTGACCTCAGCAACTGCAGCAACTACAGGGGTATCACATTACTATCTGTACCAGGCAAGGTTTTTAACAGGATTCTCTTGGAGAGAATGAAAGAAACAGTCGACACACAGCTGCGAGATGAGCAGGCAGGCTTTCGAAAAAACAGATTGCAACACTTCGCATCATAGTTGAGCAGTCCCTAGAGTGGAACTCACCTTTGTATGTCAACATTGTGGACTTTGAGAAGGCGTTTGACAGTATATATAGAGAGACCCTCTGGAATCTCCTTCAACACTACGGAATCCCACCAAAGCTAGTTAACATCAAAAAGAATTAGTACAGTGGTATGTCATGCAGAGTAATTCATGGAGGACAGCTCACAAAAAGCTTCCAGGTGCGAACTGGAATCGGACAAGGATGCTTGTTGTCACCATTCCTTTTCCTTCTTTCAATTGACTGGATCATGAAAAAAATCCACCAGAGAACTAAGACATGGAATCCAGTGGACATTATTGAGCCAGCTTGACGACCTAGACTTCGCAGACGATCTTGCTCTCCTCTCCCAAAGCCAACAACAGATTCAGGAGAAGACAGATAAAGTATGAGGTCACGGGGACAAGATTCTAGATATTTAGAGAATATAAATAAGATGTTTATTGTAAATAGGATTGGGTAAGAATGTGAAAGAGAGAGCGACGTAGAATGTTCGAGTTGGATGCAAGTAAATTATATAAAGACGATGTTCAGTTGAGAAGCAGTCAAGTCAGTTCAAGAGTCGAGTCAGTTGAGTTCAGAGAGAGAGAACATTCGAGTACAATTCAGAAGTCAGTTCAGAAGTTTTAGTTAATCAGTTGAGTTTATTGTTAACAAGTGTTATTCATTGAGTTGAGGAGATTATCAGTCATTGTGAATTATAGTGGATTTATTCTATTCATATTTTATGATGTTGTTAATAAATTATATGAACCATGGACATGAATTGAGTTTCTCATTAAAACCAGTTCATACAAAACATCCTTTACATGGTGGCCAGCAACATAGTGAATCCGCCTCCGAGGACACATCAAACAGCATTCGAGGAGACATTGAGAGGTCAGTGTTATAATACTCTGAGAAGAGACTGTACATTACGTACAACAGAATTTATTTTACGTCTATGATACATCGCTACGTTACATACTACGAAAGCATTCTCATAGAGAGCATTTCAACTGCAGTTGAATAATAATATCATTCGTTTATTCGTCGCTGGACAGTGTCTATACACATCGCTTAATTGACGGTAAATTGACCTCAATAGAATCTACGCACTTAACGTGTTCAGTCAAGCTGAATTTTTTTTGTAAACAATCCATACGTGGTCAGGTGAGAAATTTCATGAACTTTCAAGTTTATTTATAATTGTGCTGGACTGGAATATTTACAATACAAGAACAGTGGTAGACTATTTATTGGAGTATATTCTAGAAGAAAGAGAAGGTCAAGTAAACAAGGGACATAATTAGTATTAAGTTGAGATAATTTATTTTGATTGGAAATCTTTGTATCAGATTCCAATGTACTATTTTTTCTTTTATTCATGTTATATGTTATACGACATTGTAAAAAATATTTACTACAACATTATAACAAAACAGACGAACATTACAGGAATAAGTTCCACAATACTTTAATGAATGCTGATGAACATCCGCAAGCATATGTCAACAATTTGGAAAGTTATCTCCTTAATTGGTTCAAAATGGCAGAAATTGACCATAATAATGCAAGGCAGATAATTGAATTAATCTTAGTGGACAAGATTTTGACACACAGCAGCATGCAGCTTTACACTTACATCAAACAGAACAAAGAGCACTGTAAAGAAAAACTCATATCTGCCATGTCTGACTTCAAAGATAGTCATATAGACACACCATTGTTTAATACAGTGCAAGAAAAGTCATGTAATGTCATGCATGCCAATAATAAACAACGATACTCCAGTCTACCAGCTAGGATGCCTAAAACATGTTACATATGCCAGAGAGTAGGGCATCTCCAATATGACTGTATTTATCGGAAAAGAGGAAATCCTTATTCACATAAAAACAGAACAGGAGCATATGGAATCAATTACAGTCCTCCAAGAAACTACTGGCGTGCTGAACGTAACAACTACTACAAGGGGACATATCATAGAGGTCCAGAAAATGAACAGAAAAACTACCATAATAGATATAAAAGAGGCAAATCGCAGGATGGTAGAAGAAATAGCATGGAAACACCGGTACGCAGCACCTATCAAAGGAGGATATCACCCAATATAAGTCCTCAAAGATATCAAACTGAAAGGGGTAGAACTCCACTAAGAAAACAAAGCAAGGAAAACACAGTTGCAACAATATTGGAGAGCAAGGGCACTCTAGTATTCTATCCTTCTTTTGTGAATAATCAGGCCGTATTATGTCTCATAGACACAGGCTGTACATCTGTAGTAGTTGATGAGAAAATAGTTAAAGAAGAACACTTAACTAATGAAAAAGAAGACATAAAACTGGGAAATGGACAGGTCATAACATGTAGGACCGCCAACATTCATATCGACACGCCTTGGATAACTGGACATGTAAAAGCCATCGTGATGCCGTCTCCAGTTACTTCATTGATAGTGGGAAATATTCCCTATATAAGTGATAATAATTCACAAGAAATGTTTCATGAATGGTTGGAAAAGAAGGATATATACACCCAGCAAGAATTAAAAAACGTACAGAAACTAAAAACAAAACAGAGCAGAGATTTCACATGCTCACTACTAAACAATATGTCCAACTGGAATGGAACACAGGATATTGGTGATTACATACAAGGATTAGATAGTATTGCTGAGCAAGAAAACGTTAAAGAACAACAAAGAGCCCAAATTATGATAAATAAAATGAAAGGGCACAGATTAGCAAAAAAATATTGCTATAGAGAACAGACATAATTATGAATTAATGAGAAATGAGCTCATTAAAAGACTAAGTACAAAAGTTAATGCTGAACAACCACAAGTGGAACATATAAATGTTGTGACAAGATCGGCATCTGTCAAAGAACAAAATAAAGACAAAGAACTCAGTTCCGACAATCAGAATATTTTATCTCCATATTTAAATATCAACTCTGATGAGTTAAGTAAATTACAGAGAGACGACACAACTTTGAAACGATATTTTCAACACTGTGAACAAGGCACTAGTAACAGTCAACAAATCAAATATTATTGCAGAGATGGTATTCTGATGAGAAGATTCTCAAGTCTAAACAGTGATACAGATCAGATAATCCAACTACTTTGAGAGAAGTAGTACTAAAAACAGCACATTCTGTTCCATTAGCAGGACATATGGGTCCCAAGAAAACATTAAAAAGAATTAGAAATGCATGTTATTGGCCTAATATGTTCAGAGACATCAAATCATTTATCAAGTCATGTTCGTTGTGTCAGAAACACAATAGCATTAGTCCAAAGCATACAGCACCACTCCAACAAATGGATACAACATCAGAGCCATTTAAAAAAAAATAGCCATCGATATAGTTATTGTCTGTTATGTCAAACAGAAAACACAGATTTTTACTAACCATCATTGACTTTGCGACCAGATGGATGGAGGCCATACCATTGGTTGATATTACAGCTGAATCAGTATGCACTTCCTTATTAAAAGTCTTCACCATATTTGGATTTCCGGAAATCATATTGTCAGACAACGGTACACAATTCCAATCCCATATGACAAAATCGTTTATGCAAATGCTAAAATCACACAAACATTTGCAGCCAGATATCGACCACAGGCGAATGGAATGATAGAAAGAGCAAATCAGATGATAAAGACAATGTTAAGAAAAATAATTGAAGAATATGGCCAATAATGGGATAAATATTTACCTCTTGTACTGTTCGCATACAGAGAGATTCCACACGAACCAACTGGTTTCTCGCCGTATGAATTAATGTTTGGAAAAAAATCCAAGAGGACCACTTAGACTGTTTATAGAGAACGTATGTCCTTAAAATAGAGATGACATGTCGCCACATGAAATAGTCAACAAAACCAAAGAAATGATAATCAACGCTAACAAAATAGCAGAGAAGTGCACAATTCAAAACAGTACTAAACATAGAAACATAAAAAACAAAAACAGATACCTCAGAGAACTCGAGGTTGGTGATAAGGTCTATATACTTCTACCAGAAAAAGGTCATTTTGGCAACACTTGACAAGGACCACATAAAGTTGTTGAAAAAATTTCAGAAGTTAATTATGTAGTAGAAATAAAAGGGAGAAAATTGACATTCCATATGGTAATTTGAGAGAAATAGCCATGAATCCAGAACAAAAAGGAAAATATTTTAATGGTGTGAATGAAGTAAACATCATTGTAACTGATAATACAAATGTTAATGTACACAACAAGTGTGATGGTGACATGTTTCACAATTTACCATTGGTTGTACTAGAAATAACTGATAATACAAATGTTAATGTACACAACAAGTGTGATGGTGACATGTTTCACAATTTACCATTGGTTGTACTAGAAGAGAATAATCAAAAGAAGCTGATTACATTAGCTGAGGACATACCAGCAGTAGTACAACAAGAAATTGAAAAACTTTGCTTAAAACATAGTAAAATAATTTCTAGTGTTCCTGGAAGAACAGATGCCATCAAACACATAATACAACTTCAAAATAATAAACCATTAAAACTAAAGCCATATCAAATACCTATTGGGTACAGAGATGCTGTGGAAAAAGAAATTAAACAACTGTTAAATAGAAACATGATCAGACCATCAACATCACCATACGCTTTCCCAATTGTGATAGTAAAGAAGAAGAATGGTGATGCAAGGCTTTGTTGTGATTACAGGCAACTAAACAAAATAACTCAAATTGATAGACAGCCTATTCCAAACATAGATGAGCTAGTAAATGATATGGCAAAAGCAAATATTTTTCCCACCTGGATTTAACCAGAGGATTCTGGCAAATAGAAATGGAAGAGTCTTCCAAACAATACACTGCTTTTGTGGTCGGCAATGAATATTATGAATGGGGAATGTCATGCCTTTTGGCCTCATTAACAGCACAGCCACATTCATCAGAATGATGAATAAAATACTCAGTGACATACCAAATATAAGATATTACATAGATGATATTTGTGTGTTTTCAAAAAATTTGAACACTCACATTGAAACATTAAAAAAATTATTTCAAATTCTGAATGACAACAACCTAACAATAGCACCAGACAAAATACGAATAGAGTTCCATGGTATTGATTTATTGGGATATCACATTAAAGATGGTGTCATAAGGCCTACAGAGAATATTCTAAAGAAAATATTAGAAATAAGGATACCAAAAAAGAAGAAAGAGGTCAAATCTTTAATCGGACTCTGTAACTTCTATAGAAACTTTATTCCAAACTTTGCTGAAATTGTTGATCCTGACAAAAAAGAGAATGAAGGACGATGTTGAATGGAATGAAACTTGTCAGACAGCACTAGAACAAATAAAATCCATTTTTCAGTCACCACCAATTTTGTTGCCTCTAGATTCAAAAAGACAATGCGTGTTGGCAACAGATGCATCTCGATATGCATTGGCTGCGTGTTTGATGCAAAGTTACCACAATATCAATAAACCTGTGTTATACTTAAGCAGGAAATGAAATGAAACAGAGAAGAAATACTCAATTATTGAATTGGAATGTTTGGCATTGGTTAGGGCCATCACAAAACTAAGCAAATACCTGCTTGGTCAAGAATGTGTGGTGTTAGTAGACCATAAACCATTATTGGAATTTAATCAAAAAAGTATAAAAAATTCAAAGTTGACTAGATGGTCACTGTTATTGCAGGACTTTTTCTTTCAGAGTAAATCCATAAAAGGGGCAAATAACCATATACCAGATATATTATCTAGATTGACCTAAGTTAAAATGACTATTATAAAATATAACATTGTTTTTTTATATCAATCTAAACTATGATTGCGTATAATATTTATTTTGATGTTGAATCACAATATTGCATATATGGTATATGTACATACTATTCACACTATGTATTTACCTAAATTATGTTTAAGAAAAAAAATGTATAACATTTTTTTAAGGAAAAGGGGGGAGGTGTCATGGTATAGTTGTGTGTACTACGCACACAGGTGTGTGTGTGTATGCTTGGAGCTTAGCCAACCAGGTCAACATGAGGTCGCGGGGTCAAGATTCTAGATATTTAGAGAATATAAATAAGATGTTTATTGTAAATAGGATTGGGTAAGAATGTGAAAGAGAGAGAGCGACGTAGAATGTTCGAGTTGGATGCAAGTAAATTATATAAAGACGATGTTCAGTTGAGAAGCAGTCAAGTCAGTTCAAGAGTCGAGTCAGTTGAGTTCAGCAGTTGAGTTCAGTTGAGTACAGAGAGAGAGAATATTTGAGTACAATTCAGAAGTCACTTCAGAAGTTTTAGTTAATCAGTTGAGTTTATTGTTAACAAGTATTATTCATTGAGTTGAGGAGATTTTCAGTCATTGTGAATTATAGTGGATTTATTCTATTCATATTTTATGGTGTTGTTAATAAATTATATGAACCATGGACATGAATTAAACTCCACCAGCACAAATCCCGTCACCCTACTAGGAAGACAGCTGGAAGATGTGCAGTCCTTCGTTTACTTGGGGAGTGTTATAGATCAGCAGGGTGGCACAGAGGCAGACGTCAAATCGAGAATTGGTAAAGCCAAAGCCGCTTTCATGCAGCTAAAGAATGACATAAAGATTCGACTTTTTAACACCAACGTCCAATCAGTCCTGCAGTATGGAGCATTAAAAAATGCACTGAAAAGTAAAAAATAACTACTTTACTATGTCATTTAGCAGCGCGAAGGCACGATAGAGGATTTTTTTTTATTTATAGCGACGGCGCTCCCATCCTGCAAAAACAAAATTGTAGATTTTTGAAATAAAAATATCGAATTGATTCGACGCAAGCGCCATTTTGAATTATGTTTTCGTGAGCTCGCTGGTCACGTGATTACTTTATCAAATACTATTGTTTTATTTATTTCTGGAGGTCGTTTATTTATAGAACGGCTTCCCCACACGGATGGAAGCGTCCCGGACAAGCTGAGCTGCTTTATAAGTTAGTTGTCTTGTAATAGCGTCAGTCTGTATATCTATATATGTCCTGTAATAGTGTAAGTCTGTAGTGATTGAACTAATGATGATTTTTTATTATGTTTTTTGTTGTTATGTATTAAAGTATTTCAAAGAAGACTCATTATAAAAATTAGCAACGCATTACACTCTTCCATTAATGAAAACAATATTGTTAACTATAATCAAGACACTCAATAAAATGATTTTTATTTTGTTAAAGTTATAGTAATAAAAAAAGATAATATCAGAGACAGAGACAAAGACAATCAGAGAATATAACAATCAGAACTAGTAACAATGAAGGAATAAAGACAATCAGAGATAGTATCACTCAGAGACAGTATCATTCAGAGACAGTATCGCACATTGAATGTATCACTCAGATAAAGCATCAGACAGAGACAGTTTCACTCAGAAACAATATCATTAATTGAAAGTATCATTCAAAGTATCATTGACAGTTTCATTCAGAGACAGTATCGCTCAAAGACAGTATCTCTCAGAGACAGTATCGCTCAGAGACAGTGTCACTCAGAGACAGTATCGCTCAGAGACAATATAGCTCGCAGACAGTATCGCTCTGAGACAGTATCGCTCAGAAACAGTTACGCTCAGAGACAGTGTCACTCACAGACAATATCGCTCAGAGACTGTATCACTCAGAGAAAGTATCGCTCAGATACGGTTTCACTCAGAGAAAGTATCGCTCAGAGACAGTATCACAAAGAAACAGTATCATTCAGAGACAGTATCATTCATTCAATGCATCACTCAGAGTCACTATCATTCATTGACAGTATCAATCATTGACAGTTATGCTTAAAGACAGTATTGCTCAGACACAGTATCACTCAGAGACAGTATCGCTCAGAGACATTATTGCGCAGAGAATAAATCACTCATTGAAAGTATTAATTGTAGACAGTATCACTCATAGACAGTATCACTCAGAGGCAGGATCGTTCAGAGACAGTATCACTCACTGACATTATCACTCATTGACAGTATCACTTATTGAAGTATCAATCATTAACAGTATCACTCAGAGAAAGTTTCATTCAGAGACTGTATCACTCAGAGACAGGATCGCTCACAGACAGTATCAATCATTGACAGTATCACTCAGAGACAGCTTCACTCATTAAATGTATGACTCAGAAACAGCATCGCTAAGAGACACTATCGCTCAAAGAACATATCACTCATTGACAGCATCACTCAAAAACAGTATTGACAGTTTCACTCATTGAAAGTTTCACTCATTGACACTATCACTCAGAGACAGGATCGCTAAAAGACAGTATTACTCATTGACAGTATCAATTATTAACAGTATCACTCAGAGACAGTTTCATTCAGAGACAGTATCACTCATTGACAGTAACACTCATTGACATTATCACTCATTGACAGTAAAACTCAGATACAGTATCACTAAGAGACAGTTTAACTCAGAGACAGTATCACTAATTGACAGTATCGATCAGAGACAGTATCAGTCATTGAATGTATCACTCAGAGACACTATCAGTCATTGACGGTATTACTCATTGACAGGATTTAGAAACAGGATCGCTCAGAGACAGTATCACTCAGAGACTGTATTGCTCAGAGACAGTGTCACCCATGATCAGAATTGCTCAGAGACAGTATCGCACTGAGTTAGCATCACTCATTGACAGAATTAATTATTGTCAGCATCACTCAGATACAGTATTATACAGAGACAGTTTCACTCAGAGACAGATTCATTTATTGACAGTATCGCTCAAAGACAGTGTCATTCATTGACAGTATCAATCATTGACAGTTTCACTCAGAGGCAGTACCACTCATTGACATTTACACTCAGATACAGTATACTCATTGACTTTATCACTCATTGACAGTATCACTCAGATACAGTATCACACAGAGACAGTATCACACAGAGACAGTATCACTCAGAGACAGTATCACTCACTGACAGCATCTTTTAGAAACAGTATGTCTCTCAATTATTGACAATATCACTTATTGACAGTATCACTCATTGACAGTATCACTCATTGAAAGTATCACTCAGATACAGTATCACACAGAGACAGTTTAACTCAGATACAGTATCATTAATTGACAGTATTACTCAGAGACAGTATCACTCATTGAATGCATTACTCATTGACAGGACTCAGACAGGATCGCTCAGAGACAGTATCACTCAGAGACAGTATTGCTCATTGACAATGTCACTCAGACAGTATTATTCATTGACAGTATCCCTCAGAGACAGTATCGCTCAGAGACAGTTTCACTCATTGACGCTATTACTTATTGACAGTATCAATTATTGACAATATCAGTCAGAGACAGTATTGCTTATTGATAGTATCACTCAGAAACATATACACTCAGGGGATAAAGATAATCAGAGACGGAGACAATAAGTAACATAAACTATCTGAGACATATAAGTGAATGTCAGAGACAGTAACACTCAGAGAATAATTAGATAAAGAGACAGCTTAAGGTAATAAAAAGAGAGACCTAATTAGAGACAATATTAAGACAGTGACATGAAAGACAGAGGCAATCATGTAATGCAACCATGATAGACGATGATAAAAATAGACAATCTGTGAGATGACTTGCAAGAGAGACAATCCAACGATCAGACAAACGTACATACATACAAAGATAAACATATACAGTTACGTAGAGACAATTAGCCACACACGTTTAGATAATTGACAGTGAGAGTTAAAAAAATAAACTGTGAATTCTAGACATGAGAGTCAGAAAATACATTTAGATAGACATGATGAGAAAGAAATAATAAGACTGAGACAATTAAAAAATCCAGCTGAGATAGACTTATAGAAATCAGACAGTGACATAAAGCTAGATTCACTCACCAGCTGCTCCTGGGTCGTATACTGTGGCGAAATTAATGTGGTGGCTGTGGGCCTCGTCACCCTAGTATTAATACTTCTAATCTTTTCTTCTCTTATCAGGTCGGTCAACAGCTTCGGTTTGTATCTAAAATACATTTTATTTATAATAGTAAAGCATAGTTAAAATAACTGACTCATTAGGTAAAGTAGTTTTTAAAAGAATTATACAGTCGTCCATCGCCACTTCGAGCCGCTACTTTCCAAGCTTCACTCTATATTCATTAAAAGGTTGATTGAGACAATGTGAATAAACCAGCGCACGCTCTGATGTATGAGTCAATTATATACAACTGTGTTTTAATGAGAATTAAGAGAAGAAGGGCGAAACGACAGAAGAACCCCCCAAACAAAACAAAAAGACGAAGGGGCAGGGGCAAACAAGACAAACAAGCCGCGAGCGAACAAAAGGGGACGCCAAACGGGCGAGCCCTAGCGCCAAAAGAAGGACCACCGAGTAGAGGAAGGGGAGAAGACAAGGGGAAAAAACAACGAACACATTAGAGAACACAAGGCGACAACATAGAGGGGCGACAGACCGAACCGGGAGAAAGACAAATAAAAGGAGTGAGTACAAAATAACGGCACGAGAGTTGAAAGTACATCGAAAAAAAAGGGAGTGCACACCTTGTGGGAGTTAAAAAAAAACAGCGCGTGTCATCGACCGTCTCTATAAAAATAGTCTGAGGAATCCCAAAATTATAGAAACTAAAAAGAGACAATGTATGTTAAATGAGAGTATGTTTGGTGCGCATTTTGTTCATCAGATGAATCTTTCTTGAATAAAAATGAAATGCTGGGGAATTCTAAAGACAACAAGGATTTCTTATTAGTGAATTAAGATTTTTAAATGATATTGAGTAGTGTGCGCAAATTATGTTTAATAGTCGGGGGTTGTTTTTGTTAAGCTTCTGTACCCATAATGAGGATGGGTGTGGGGCTAAGTGAAAGAGAACTGATACATTATAAAAAAAATAACTATTTAGAAAGAGTCCTTTAAAATATTATGAATGAATTAAGATTAGTCAATGATATGGTGTTGTGAGCGCATCACCATTTTAAACTCCAACTGCGTGCCAAATGGCCGGTCTGGGTACCGGGCCTGTTCAGCTAGTTTACCGGTTCATGAAAAATTTCCCGCGCCTAGCCTCATCTCGAATTTCTTAATCATGAATGGAAATGTGAAATAAACTAACAGTTTAAGGAGAATGTGAATCTTTTGAGAGTACAAAATTGTTTAGATATATTGCTTTTCTATTGGACAATCTGATTGAAACGAAGCTAGTTATATTTTAAACAATTTATGGATTATGCCGTCCATTGCAGTCTATCTTGTTTTAGACCTTGCCACAAGCAAAAACTTGACCAAACAGATGTGAGGTTTTAAACTGTAAATTTATACTATATCGTATCATTTAAACTATTCTTTTCTTCACAGTATTGTTTTGGAGATTTGCTGTTGAGAGCTTCTTCTTGGAAATATGTCTTTACAAAGTAAAATGTCAAAATCAGCCAGGGGTGGACTGGGCCGCCGGGACACAGGGAAGATTCCAGGTGGGCCGCCAAGACCTGTGGGCCACCAGGTCCGTTGATATAATAATTAATAACTAATATGCGGTGATATTAGAGGCAACTACCAAAATGGCGGTCCATAATGTCCAAACCAACAGCGGCCGTACTCTTACGTCAATAAAGAGCTCCGTACTAGGGATGTTCACGGTAAACCGCCATGCTAGAATTTATGCTACATCCATTCTACTTTCGCTGAGTTTGCTTTGATAAAAATTATTTTTTTTATTTGTTAGTTAATTATAATTAGTATTAATTAAATAAAATATTTTGCAGTTATGAGTGATATAAATTCAAAATGTAAATGTTAAGTTGGTGCGGAGAAATTAAGAGATAAGAAAATAAACATTCTTGGTAAAGATGGAGCTAAATGCCAAAATCTAGTTGATTTATTTAAAGCCACTCCAATTCAAACTAAAGACACCGTCTCTCAACAAACACCTTCTACAAGTACACAACCCGACACAAATAAAAGCGATGACAACAATCAGCATTCAGTAGTGCCAACAAACTTGATTCCCACCTTACATTTAGAAAATTTTACGGATTTAACTGACAACACTATATTTATGAAAACAATGCTGGCAGTGGCAGATCTAAATCCCGAAAATGATACTTCAGTTATCGATGATAAAAACACCAGTTACTATTTCAAACGTCCTCGACAGAATACTTTACAATCATTTTTTTTTTAAATTTCACCCAATACAACCAAGTGCGAGTAAAACTGATATATCATTTACAAATGCGCATCGAGTATTTTTCAGACGCAATGGTATCAATAGGAATTGGGTGTCATACTGTAAAGAATCTAAAGCTTTGTTTTGCACAGTATGCTTAGCATATGAATTCCTGGAAACGTGCATCAAAGATTAGAGGAACGTGAAAACAGCAAATATCACGAGAAGTGTGTGGAAGCAAATATAATGTCTGTAAGTGAAAGAGACATTGATAGCATTTTATTCTCTGAGCAAAATAAAAAAAAAAGGTGCCAACAAGTTTAAGAAAAGAGACAAGTGCTGGAAAGAGTAATTGAGATTCTGAAAATGATTGGAAAACGTGGTCTTAGTTATCGGTCAAAAAATGATGCTGCCTATACATTAAACGACGATACAATCGATCATGGAAATTTCTTGGAAATATTATTACTCTTGTCAAAATTTGACCCAATAATTAAAAAAAACATCTTGATATGGTTATTGAGAAAAGTAATGACAGACATGCATCTAATTTGGTGAATAAGGGGAGAGGAAATTTGATTACTCTCATATCGAAGACGACATTGAATTATATCATTGATGCAATAAGAAAAATAATAAAGAAAACCATTTCGGAGGAAATTAAATCTGCTGGTATGTTTTCAGTTCAATTAGATACAACTCAGGATGTAAGTGTGAAGGACCAATGTTCAATAATTATAAGATATGTAACTGATAAAGTTCATGAGCGAACTGATATGCGTTGCAAACTGTACATCTTCTACTGGAAAAGGTATGTTTGAATTATTTCAAGAGAAACTCATTCAATGTAACATAAATATTGAATATTGTGTCGGTAATGCTACAGATGGGGCAGCCAATATGCAAGGACAGTACAATGGGTTTACTAAATGGCTGAGTGACGTTGCACCTCATCAAATTCATGTCTGGTGCTACGCACATTTATTTAATCTTGTTCTAAGTGATACTACTCAAACCACGACCTCTTCAATTAGCCTATTTCGACTGCTTAACGCATGTGCGGTAATCTTTAGAGAATAAAGAATGGATGTTTGGCTCGATCACCAACAGAAATCTAGACACCCAAGATTAAATATTATTGGTGAAACGCGATGGTGGGCCAAAGAAAGTGCGTTAAAAATATTTGGAAATTTTGATAATCCAAACTCATCATTGTTCATTGAATTAATTTATACGTTACAAGAACTAGCACAATCGGATGCATTCAATGCTAAAATCAGGGATACACAAACTTTACTAGATAAGATTATCAAGTTTGAAACGGTTGTCACTGCAAAACTATACTTAAGAATATTCCAGCACACAGGATCGCTTTGTAATTATTTAAAAACCACCGGATTGGATGCATTGCAAGCATACCGTAATGTAGATTGTACTGTTAAGTTGCTAAAAAATATTTCAGGACATTTCGATGGTGTTCTCGACAGTGCCAAACGATTTGTTTCCTGGGATAATAACAAGCTGGAAGAAGAATTTGTTGAAATTACCATTCAGGAAAAATGTATAGAGAAACGTTTACACAAACCAAAAGTGATGTCTGATGAGAGAAGAACGCACGAGGTAGTGGGAAATAATGCAGCGGACAGATATCGCATTGAAGTTCATAACTGCATCATGGACAAAATTGTAAAAACTATTGAAAATTGATTTGAAAGTCACGATTCCTTATACGCAGATATTGCCTGTCTTGATCCACAGAGTTTTGAGGATATTAAACAACAAGGTTTGGCTACATCAGCGATGCAGCGCCTTAGCAGTATTCTCGTTAAATTTGATGTAAGCGCCACAGCGACTAATCTCAGAAAAGAGCTAACTGACTTTGCGCAGAAATGGGACAACTTTAAAAATTCTGTCGCCGACGAATACCTTCTCCAAATGTTTGATGATTCAGTAGAGGACAGCGTGAGTGAAGATTCGCCACATGAACTCTGGGACGACCAAGTTGTGGATAAGAGTGAAGAACTTCAAAAATGAAAATTTTTCAAAAAATGTCATGTTTGCTGCTTTTCTGTACTACATAAAAACAGTTTCTATGTGCAAACATACAAGTATCTCTTTAGTGCATATAAACTTTTATTGACTCTGTCTTCTACCCAAGTGGCTTGTGAGAGATATTCTCTGAAATACATTAAGAATCGCTTGCGAAGCTCATTGTCTTCTACACACCTTGAAGCTTTTATGCTTATGTCAACAGAAACCGATGTTTTAAGTGACACAATTATAGATCATGTAGCCGAAATGGCACCCAGCTTAAAGAAGTTGCTTATACTATAAACACCATCACAGTGAGTCCGAATAAATTGATATATAACTAGAATTGACGCATTTTTGATATTTTATATATAATTATAAATTATATATTCCATTTATCGTTTTTTTTGGTTACTGTATATTGTAATTTGTAAAATGACCCATGACTTTGGCCTCGGCCCGCAGGTTTGGATGGAAAAAACGCACAAGGAAAATAAAATTCACGAAGATAGGGCCGCTTTTTGTTTTTTCCCAGGCCGCTTGAACATCCCAGTTCACCCCTGTAATCAGCAATGGAAGCGGTTGGAGGAATATGGACACAAAACTTGAAATCAAGCATTAAACACCATCTTTGTATACCCAAACTAAAACAGGATATGAGCGAAATGCTATGTAAAATGCCTTCCAACAAAAATATTGTCGGAAGATTCTCGAGACTTTTGATGAATTGAAAGGAAGACGAGACCGATTCATATAATAACAAGGTGTTGTGTGCGCAAATTATATATAGTTGGATGTTTGATTCAGAGTTTAATTGTCATGAGTTGTTTTTGTTACGATTGTTTACCCATAATGAGGATTATTTTCTTTGGAATGAATTATATAACATATGAACTTTATTTCTTTAATGTTCACCAATTCAGTTGGTGTTGGTTATTCTTTAATTACTAAGTGAGATCATTTTAACTGTTAATATTTTCTGTTTCGTTAACCGTTTTAGATTGAGCTTTTTCTGTATTGCTGAATTAGAATATTTCAAATGATAAAAAATCATCTGTTTCAGTCATCATATGTTTCTGTCATCATATGGTTATATCATCATATGATTCTGTCATCATATGTTTTTTTTATTGTCTGATTCTGTCTTTAACAGTTTCTGTCATCATTTGTTACATCTAGAAAAATGTTTATTTAAGCATTATAATCTAAAGCAAACAGAATGATCACTGTGCTTAGTTGACTGTCTG
This sequence comes from Bulinus truncatus, assembly GCA_021962125.1. Lineage (NCBI taxonomy): Eukaryota > Metazoa > Mollusca > Gastropoda > Planorbidae > Bulinus > Bulinus truncatus. The sequence goes on from JAGDYQ010000242.1 coordinate 429,612, forward strand.
TATATAATGAGTGTAGGACTAACCCCTCTACCCCCCCCCCGGACAAAACTCCAAGCAGACAAAACCACTTCTATATAAATGATCATCTTGACCTTGGACTAAGTGAAATCTCTGTCGATTTGAGAGATTACGTCTGTCAACACTTATAGTATCAATAAGCATTTTCCTAAGTTGTTTGTTGTTGTCAAGGTCCCCTTGCGGGGTCCCTGCGGTCGTTGACTAATGGTATGATCACCTACTGAGTTCTGGCCAACATTTATATTTGTCCCAGCCACGTGGTGATACAGGACGCACAACACAACAATAAATTGAGTAAGAAACTCATTTGTAAATTACATTACAACACCTTTATTCACATCAAAAACAAGAACATCCGCGGGCCTTGAGAAAGGCCGTAGCTTTACCAGCTACTACAAAAACAATCTATAATCAAGTAGATTAAAAGGCATTACCTGAGGTGGGTAGTTCTCAAAAGAACTTAGCTCTGAGCCGGTCGAAACCGGCTCATGCTAGTTAACCGCACCTAGGACTTCGACCTTCTCTCACGACTGCTCAGCGCTGACTGCCTAAAATCTAACTCAATCCCCGCCAACTCGACCGGAAGGTGCGCCACGCACATCCGCTCTCGCTCGAGAGCGACTTCGCTGACCAATGGGCAGCGAGCCGGGTATAGCTCGCTCATCGTGCGTGATCTTCTGCCCCTCACTCGTGGACAGTTCCAACCTTCGAGATAAAGGGGGGGATAAAGGAACACTCCTCTCTCGCCCTTTCCGCTTGAATGTAGCAAGGGCATAGGTTATCTCCCCATGTAGACATTTCCCAGGTGGTGTGCGAATTAAAGGGGGTTAATCTTATGCCAGACGCACTGACCACACCTGGGAATACAAAAGCCTTTGTCTATCCTATATATATCTCCCCCCTCTCGAGTGATACAATGTTCTGGATTTCATTCCTTAAATCACAGAATGTGACAGTTGTACTTAAATAAAGTATTTGCTTTCTGCCATTGTGGTTCTTATGCTGTTTGTCTTACCTTTTGCTATAAAATTTGAGAATTTAAAGGTTGAATAAAATATTATCAGTCTTGACGTTGGTCTAAAACTACTAATTATTTTTGTTTCACCTGGTAAGACAAGCTGCCTGCTTATGTAAAGCTAACAAAGGATTAACAAAAGTCAATGGTTTGAAGTTCTGAAGCAGGGTTCTTTAAAAAAGAAATTCCACTTAAAAATTCTTCTTTTTTTATTTTTTTTAAATCCAGGTATTATATATTACATTTTTTAATCAATACTAATAAACAAAGTCCCGGTACCCGGACCGGCTAGTAGGCACGCAATTGGAGTTTAAAATGGTGATATATATATTTGATATATTTGAGCGAGTTAACAATCAGTCTATATACAAAAATAGCATATTTATGTACTAGAAGTGGCCCTAAAGGACATGAACAGATTATTGTAGCCAAATACATTTGAGAATAGGGGCACTTAATAAAAAGGGCGAGAGAGGAGTGTTCCTTTATCCCCCCCCCCTTTATCTTGAAGGTTGGAACTGTCCACGAGTGAGGGGCAGAAGATCACGCACGATGAGCGAGCTATACCCGGCTCGCTGCCCATTGGTCAGCGAAGTCGCTCTCGAGCGAGAGCGGATGTGCGTGGCGCACCTTCCGGTCGAGTTGGCGGGGATTGAGTTAGATTTTAGGCAGTCAGCGCTGAGCAGTCGTGAGAGAAGGTCGAAGTCCTAGGTGCGGTTAACTAGCATGAGCCGGTTTCGACCGGCTCAGAGCTAAGTTCTTTTGAGAACTACCCACCTCAGGTAATGCCTTTTAATCTACTTGATTATAGATTGTTTTTGTAGTAGCTGGTAAAGCTACGGCCTTTCTCAAGGCCCGCGGATGTTCTTGTTTTTGATGTGAATAAAGGTGTTGTAATGTAATTTACAAATGAGTTTCTTACTCAATTTATTGTTGTGTTGTGCGTCCTGTATCACCACGTGGCTGGGACAAATATAAATGATGGCCAGAACTCAGTAGGTGATCATACCAATAGACAACGACCGCAGGGACCCCGCAAGGGGACCTTGACAACAACAAACAACTTAGGAAAATGCTTATTGATACTATAAGTATTGACAGACGTAATCTCTCAAATCGACAGAGATTTCACTTAGTCCAAGGTCAAGATGATCATTTATATAGAAGTGGTTTTGTCTGCTTGGAGTTTTGTCCGGGGGGGGGGTAGGGGGGTTAGTCCTACACTCATTATATACAGACAGTCAACTAAGCCCAGTGATCATTCTGTTTACTTTAGATTATAATGCTTAAATAAACATTTTTCTAGATGTAACAAATGATGACAGAAACTGTTGAAGACAGAAACAGACAATAAAAAAAACATATGATGACAGAAACATATGCTGACATAACCATATGATGACTGAAACAGATGATTTTTTATCATTTGAAATATTCTAATTCAGCAATACAGAAAAAGCTCAATCTAAAACGGATAAACGAAACAGAAAATATTAACAGTTATAATGATCTCACTTAGTAATTAAAGAATAACCAACACCAACTGAATTGGTGAACATTAAAGAAAGGCAGTAGGCCATGCCCGCCCTGTGGTCATTCTGTTAGCAATACATGTATTTCACTTTAATGTATTTTGCCACTCAACACACTCTTAATTAAAATAAACATTTTCTAATGATGCTATTTACATCGTCACTCTGAGCTTTGGCCGGTCGCACCCAGCCGTTGGCTAATGCTGCTGGACAATGTCACACATTGGCCGGTTAGAGAACGAAGAACATTAACTCAGGCATAAGCACTATTACTTATCATACATGGAGTACACAATATAAATCGAGGATTACCAATATATCACATATCAGGAATTGAGTACACAATATAAATTAAGGATGATCAACATAACAAACTGAGTACACAATATGAATCAAAGATTACCAACATATCACATGTAAACTACTATATATTTATCGCGCATGGAAAATATTCTTAATACTCACATACTACATACTTTTCTGACATATACTAAATAGGCTACATAAATACTAGGCTACATACGTCACACTCTAATACTATATTCATGACCCTCATAAACTACATATATCTTACACAGATACGGGCTTAAGACATATACCACACGAGCTACATACATATCACACGTGGGATACTTACCTTTTAAAAAAAAAGTGCATACAAAATACATGGTAACTTTGATGTAAAATATCTGAAAATAATAGCTTGGACCTTATTAAATCTGTCACTTACAAATCTCCAGGGTACACAATGGTAGGACTGATGCAGAATTTTTCATTTTCTATGGAAGATCTGTGCAATCTTCTGTATCCATGATGGATATTGGAGGCATATGCAGTGGAAGAACGTGCCGAGGATCCGCGCTGTGAAACTTTCATGTAACTACTTGTCATGCTGCACACAATTGTTATGAATCTGTGGTCGAGATTAAGTGATCTGTAGATAGTAATATGCTGCCCCATAGCCGGGGGGGGCACTGGGGGCCGTGCCCCCCGCTAGGTATGGAGTGCCCCCCCCCCCGATTAAAAAAGAAGAAAAGAGGGAAAAAAAAGTACCATCATAACCCTATTAACAATTAGGCGTTTACTGATGAGGGGGTACCATCATAACCCTATTTACATTTAGGCGTTTACAGACGAGGGGGTACCATCATAACTCTATTTACATTTAGGTGTTAACTGATGAGGGTACCATCATAACCCTATTTAAATTTACGTGTTTACTGATGAGGGTACCATCATAACCAGGCTTGCGGAGCCGGAGCCGAGAGCCGCTACTTTTTGCTGGAGCCGGAGCCGAAAAAAATCTGTCGGCTCCACGGCTCCTAAATGATTTTTTTTTTACAGCAGAATTTTTTTTTTTAGCTTTAAAATTCCAAATTTGTTTGATTGTTTGCCTCCTACAATTTGAAATGTTGTCATTTTTTACGAACACAACAGTAACAGCGTTAAAATGATAGCGTGCACGCACATCACCACAAGAAGTCTTTAATGGGGAATCGTTTTGTGTTCGTTTTAAATCTTGTTTACCCTCCGAAATTTTTTTAATGACATGTTATTTTGTTATATATAAAGTTAAAACAGTTTTATTTCATAGAATAATTGTATCAATCATTTAAAATAAATTTTTGCTACGACGACAAATAGAACGCGTCATTTCGTATTATTATTTGACCGCTAATCAGGCCCGTAGCGTGCGGGAGGGGGGGCAGGGGGCCGGGTCCCCCTTTCGTTTTGTCTGGCCCCCTCTACTTATTTGCTCTACTTAGTAAAATGTATTATCTGCCCCCCCCCCCGCTATTGCCTGGCCCCTGTTGTAGAATGCCTGGCCCCTGCTGTAGAATTTTCACGCTACCGGGCTGCCGCGAATTTGTAATAGACTAAAAACAAAATGGTCACTTTCTGTATTTAACAATTTTATTATAAACAGAATATCTGAAATAGAGTAGATAAATTTATAATTCTGTAGCTATACGGGCCCGGGTGCCAATAAAATCCGATTATTATTCGGACCCGTGGCAAATATGCACTTAGCTTAGCTATATTTAAACTTTATTAGACGGAACCCGAAAAAATAATAAACTGAGTCCGCTTAGTGGAACCCTAGACACTGAGTAACGATTAAATCATACTATTCAAACAATTATAAAAAAAAACAATAATAAAGTTTATGTATAGCTAAGCTAACTAAGTGCATATTTGCCACGGATCCGAATAACAATCATACTTTATTGGTACCCGGGTCCGAATTGTCACTTCGAATTTATAAATAATAAATATAAATACTGAAGTCTTTAAAATATTTTAAATAATGTATCATTTTACTATTTGCTAATTTGATCATTGAAATAACTATATATTACTTATGAAAATGGCGACTAGTGAAACCTCGGTCGAAAATAATGATATGATTCTGGATGCACTGAAATGATTTGTTTTTAGTAAAACGGACATGCGTATATTTTTCATGTTCCTGACTATGAAGGTGAACGCGGCAAAATTTGCATAACTTTTTATCAGCGGCATGTTTGCGTGGCGCAATTACAAAAATTTTTGTCTCGTGTGATACTATCTTAATAGGGAGCCGGAGCCGTCAAATTTGTGGGAGCCGGAGCCGGAAAAAAATTTGGCGGCTCCGCAAGCCTGATCATAACCCTATTTACATTTAGGCATTTACTGATGAGGGGTACCATCATAACCCTATTTATATTTAGGTGTTTACTGATGAGGGTACCATCATAACCCTATTTTCTGCACTTATCCGAAAAGTTTATTTATTTATAGTACTAAAGTAAATCTTAACTTCGATGCTTTGTTCAATGAATAGTGGGTATCGATAACAACACATTTCTGAGAGATGTTTTCTCTTTTAAGTGCACAAGAATGATTTTTGCAAGGGAATTGTAATGGTAAGTTCAAGTTAAGAGCGTTTTTTGCAATTTTATTGAAGTGGTGAAGATCCAAGACATCACTATTTTGCAATATTTTTTATCCATTTACTGGAGATAAAAACTACAACTAAGGATGTTTACTTAAGCTTGAAGACTAAAGTATTAAAGTACAAAACCAATTTTGCAATCAAGCACTCACAATTCGGCTAGCTAGAAGACAAGTATACCCTTAGCTTAGCGAGTAAGTCATGAAAAATGAGTCGTTGTTTTAAAAAACCGTTACATCTGCAAACGCAAGTAAAAATGTGTACAGGTCCAGGCTTGAAAAAAAAACACTTATTTAAACCTAAATTCCTTAAACTTATTTCAGAAAAGTAGGATCATATCATATTTAAAATGTATGATATTTCCTGGAACTAAAATATTGTTTCATAAATATGTAATATTAATAAAATTTAGTTCAAAGCTATTGTTGTGATATAAAAAAATAAGGCTAATTTTCAATGTTTAATAATGAAATGAATTTTCACTGATCCTAATACAACAAATATGTACTTGAGAATAGTGGACTTTAAATTAAAAAATGTGGGCTTTGTGAAGTCAAAAACGGTGCCGACCACTGGTCCATAGACCTAGTGCCAACCGCTGTTCCATAGACCTTTATCCGAACTTTGTTCCATAGTTCCAACCGATGTTCCAAAGACCTAGTGCCGATCGCTGTTCTATAGACCTAGTGCCGACCGCTGTTCCATAGACTTTGTTCCAACCGATGTTCCATAGACCTAGTGCCAACCGCTGTTCTATACAACTATTGCAAACCGCTGTCCCATAAAACTAGTGCCAACAGCTGTTCCAAAAAACTAGTGCCAACCGCTGTTCCATAGACCTAGTGCCGACCGCTGTTCCATAGACCTTGTGCCAACCGCTGTTCCAAAGACCTAGTTCAAACCGCTGTTCCATAGACCTAGTGCCGACAGCTGTTCTATAGACCTAGTGCCGACCGCTGTTCCATAGACCTAGTGCCGACCGCTGTTCCATAGACCTAGTGCCAACCGCTGTTCCATAGACGTAGTGCCGACCGCTGTTCCATAGACGTAGTGCCGACCGCTGTTCCATAGACTTTGTTCTGACGTCTTTTCCATAGACCTAGTTCCGACTGCTGTTCTATAGACCTAGTGCCAACCGCTGTTCAAGAGACCTTGTTCCGACCTCTGCTCAATATACCTAGTGCAAACGGCTGTTCCATAGCCCTAGTGCCGACAGCTGTTCTATAGACCTAGTGCCGACAGCTGTTCTATAGACCTAGTGCCAACTGCTATTACACAGACATAGTGCCGACCGCTGTTCCATAGACCTAGTGCCGATCGCTGTTCCATAGACTTAGTGCCGACCGATGTTTCACAGACCTAGTGCCTACAGCTGTTCCATAGACCTAGAGCCGACCGGTGATCCGTAGACCTAGTACCAATCGTTGTTCCATAGACCTTTACTTTTAAAACTGTCATTACATAACTAAAGAATGAGCATGTATAGTGCCATTGTTTAAAATAATTGATTGTAATAAAGTGCCGTCAGTGGGGTGTACAATTATGTTATTACATATTGATTATGATTATGTAATAAATAAATTAATCACGGGTGACAATTTTGTATTAATGCCTAGATATGCAAGTCATGAGACATTGTTACAATATCACAAAATACGACTGAAAAAAATAAAGAAAGAAAGAAATGAAAAATAAATAAGAAAGAAAAGCATAATGACAAAAACACAGAGAATATGATACAAGCTGCATGTAACTTTTTTTTTGAAAAATAAATTTGTATAATTACAATAAATAGGGTGAAATCAAGTGAATCATATACGATCAATTGCATTTCGAAAAATCTAATAAACACATTTTAAATAATCTATAATGTATCTTACATCAATAAACATTCTGATTTTGTCAAGTTTACCTTTATATTTTATATACAATATATTTTAAAGCTAGGTAGGCCTATATTCATAATCTAAATATGTACATATGCTATTGCCAAGAATACGGGTTTGTAGTAGTTTATATTGAAAAAGTAATAATTGGGTGCAAGATTTAATTGAACGTACACATAATTCGCACTACACGGGGAATTCAACTGGTTAAAAATGTTCGTATTTAGTTTTAAAAGAATAATCCGTACATACGTATGCACTAAATGTAACAGCTTCCATGCTTTTATTTAAACAAAACCAATATAATTACTTCAATGAACCAAGTCATTTATAATTTAAAAAGTATTTAAAAGTATGTTGTAAATAAGTTTTATTTTAGTTTTGTTTTAATTTTATACATTTTGTGACAAAAGTATTTATCTTTTCTCATTTGTTTGTATAGTTAATATGAACTAATAACTGTTGACTAAAACATAAATTAAAATAACTTCAAAACTCACACAATTAAGAACTTAAAAAACAACAATCTGTTTCCGCTATTTCCCTCTTGAAATAAACATTATCAAAAACTAATTTGCTTCGGCCTCCATAAAATTGAATCGATTGAAATTAACGTTTTAAAATAATGTATGGTCATCAAGAGTAAAAAAAAATCAATTCTATTGGGCTGCTAGAAGCTGTTGAAAATTGAGTTTCGAATTTCCCGAAATACAGTGTTTACCGCCTATAAATATAAGTCAATATATCTAACAAATATTTATAGAATTATCATCAATAAGATAAATGCTTATTTTTTATCAACTAATGTAAGAGCAAATAATGTTTGTAAATTGTAATCACTAACGCTTTAGATTTTTATAGAAGGAGATACCTATGAATTTGTGTTTATTATCACGATACAAATCATTTTTGTTTTAAATTTTAGTGCAATTTAAATAGAGCGTATTAATAAAAAGATCACACACACACACATATGAACTGTAAAGTCATTTTTTTTTGTCAAAGTTTATTTCAATGTAAAGTTGCGCACTATTTCTTTAAAAATTCTGTTTTTTTGGAAAGCTTGTACATTCATTGTGACTGGAAAAAAATGAACTGCATTTAATTATTATTTTTTAATTATTATAAAAAAATACAACGCAAAATAGCAGAAAAATAGTACAATAACTTATATGTTTGTCAATGAAAAAAGGGTGATAATAGATGTCAGCTTCCAAATTTTAATAATTAAAGTTAAATAGTTCACAGCTTGGCAGTGGCGCATGTTTAGGTAACACATCATTAAATTATCGAAATATTTTTTGTTCTAAGACCAATTTACAACAATGAAAACAGTTTTGCCCCCCCCCCCCCCGGGTCAAAGTTGTCTAAGTTTAAAAACAGGAAATGATTAAAAAATGTATTCCTTGCTTTTCAAAATAGTTGTAATTTTTTTTACAAAATCAATACGTAAATATATGTTAAAATTATAACCTTGCTTATTTCAAATGGATGCATTTTTAGGATGTTTAAATATATTGCTTAATTTTTAATGTTTAACATTTTTATTATAAAGTTAATTTGCAATAATTGTTTGCATATCATCTTTTCTTTTTAATAAATACTTGCCTTTTATCAAATAGCATTCCCCTAAAGATGTAAATATGTAGTGTTACAATATGAATGTATCAAATTAACAATTTTTTTGCGCATTACTTTTAGGTTTCGAAAAAAGCCCCCCGTTGTGGTGGCCGCCGCGCCCCCACTCCCCGGGGCGAAGGGGGGGGGGGGGGGGGGGGGGGGGGGGGGTTTTTGTTAAGGATTGCATTTCTTGCCAATAATTCGGTTTAAAAAATAGTTTTAAAAATGCTAATGATTCATACATTCACTCTCTAGCATGTTAAACAAAGTCTTAATTTATTTGTTAATAAGTCAAATACAAAGCTAAAAATTATCAGTGTATTCATTTTTTTTAAACAAATATATGCCTTAAGGCTTTCTTCTAGGCTAATAACGATATGTAACTCAATTTTTGTTCCTGGCTACTGAGAGTTTTTTTTTTTTTTTAAACTGCTTATGTCTAAAAACTAACGGAAAACGACTATATTTAGCACACACTTTGTTTTTATGACCAAAACACTAAAAAATGTTGTATTTTTGTGACAAAACAGGGAAATCTTAACATTTTCATTCAAGTGGTCTAATAAAGAAAACACTAACATAAAAAATGGACAGAGGCAGTCGAAAATCACTTTAAAAAGGTAAAAGAAATTATACGGTTTTCTAGATTTGCGAGTGTATTTCAAATCGCTATCTCGAAAAAGCTAATAATTGTAGTCGCCCATCAAGTTTTCGTTCTTCTGTTTTAGTAACGACGTTCAAAGTCAAATACTTCTTGATATTTTGGGAAACCACCGCAAAGGCCCATCAGGAATAAAACCATTTTGAAGTCTCAGATGACCTCCGATCCATAGACGTCATACCTACTTTCATAACTCAGTTGGTTAAGTGCATTTTGTGAGTTCTATTACGTATGAACAAGTGTGCTGAGCAAGGGAGGAAAAAGATAGAGAGAAGGACAGATAGTAAGAGGTTGACGGATGAGACAGTAGAATGTTTTTTGTCAGATGGGTAATGAAGAATAATGGAAGTGATGATATGGGTTACCTGGACCCTTCCATAAAACCGGGGATATCTTCGTGCCGACACGCTAAACAATAGGGTGATGGAAGAAATAGAGCAGCTAATGAGACCGAAGATATTAATACCTGTGGAAGAGCCGACCGGGTGGGTCAACCAGATGGCCATCCTATATAAACGGAATGGGGACATACGAATCTGCATTGACCCTCAACAGAGCGTTGAGAAGAGAGCACTAAAAACTACCAACTCTTGATGATGTTCTACCTCAGTTCAACAATGCTCAAGTCTTCTCCAAGCTAAATATCAAGGAAGCATATTGGCACAAACGACTGGATCAGAAATCCTGTCTGTTGACCACAATGATTACTCCTTTTGGCAAATTTTGTTACAAACAATCATTTTGGATTGTGTGTCAATGGAGAAATTTTTCAGAGGGCTTAAATGGATGCATCAAGGTTGCTGACGACATTATAATAGCTAGTTGTGGGGACACCGCAGAAGCAGCAGAAAAGGATCATGTTATCAACTTAAGCCAGCGTTACAGAAACGGGGAGTTAGACTAAATGATTTCAAGACCATAATGATAATGCTTTGGTTTTACTCAGTCTTGTAATAGCTTGTTTTCACGGATGTTTGCTGACAGGAAGACTGAAATGCTTACAGCACAAATACAGAATAGGTTGGTAACAAGTTTTCCAAAAGTAAATTTTGCTTACCGGATCAATCTTTTAATATTTGGGACAAGTGCTGAAGAGGAACATTCCTTTTTCCTGTCAAATTGATAAAAAAAACGTATCTTCGGTCAACCATTACTTTCAATTGAAAAGGATTTGATGAGTGGAATGATATTTTAGGACGTCATATGTGACTTTTCTAAGATATAAAGAGCCGAAAAGTTAAAATGGATTTTAAAAATATTTGGGAGTTCTGTGCCCCAAGGCATAATGAGGTCCTCGAAACATTCCCTTTTTGGAAGTTGAAAATATCTCATCATTTTTCAACGAGTACAGGCAGATAAATGTAACTTTAAGGATAAGGAGAGAGAGAGAGAATGCTAAGAGACAATATTGTTTTCTTAGTAAGCAGTTAAATACAAGCATATCTTCTCAAGGATCATGAGTTAACGCTGGAAAAAGCGATCAGCACATGTCAGATTTTTGAGCAGACTACAAAAAAAGCTTGTAAGAAATGAAAAGTAAGTGGAAAAAGTGGACAGGAAAACTGAAGGAAAGCGCAAGCAAATGAGAGGAAGAATCCTAACAAAGCACTGGATATAGGTTTTGTGGTGGGACCCAAGAAATAAAAAAATATTCTTGCCCAGCATGGGGCAAAACGTGCCACAATTGTGGCCTCCGAACCACTTCGCCGGAAAGTGTAGAACGGTGGTGAACGAGACCAAGGTGCAAGGGTCTGAGGATATTAAAGAATACAAGTGGCTGTGTGCTGTGTCAACATATTTGAAGTCAACAACTGTAAAGTAAGGTTTCAAATAGATTTGTAAGCGTTTTCTAAAGCTGAAAGAGTGACAAAAACTAACCATACATTAACTATGTGGAATCGGACAAAGTTGAAACCTGAGGTTTGCATGTCACGAGCCCTTAAACAAGGAAACTGACACTCACCTAATTTATCATGGTTGGCAATGAGCTGCAGTGCCTTCTAAGCAGAGTCTTTCAAGGAACTTGGGTTAATAACGGTCAACAAAGAAAATTTTATAGCGAAACGTCTGAAGATCCAAACCTCGGGTTACCTGGACCCTTCGATAAAACCGGGGATATCTTTGTGCCGACACGTTAAAAAATAGGGTGTAGGAAGAAATAGAGCAGCTAGTGAGACGGAAAAAGAGCCGACCGAGTGGGTCAACCAGATGGCCATCCTATACAAACAGAATGGGAACATACGAATCTGCATTGACCCTCAACAGAGCGTTGAGAAGAGAGCACTAAAACTACCAACTCTTGATGATGTTCTACCTCAGTTCAACAATGCTCAAGTCTTCTCCAAGCTAAATATCATGGAAGCATATTGGCACAAACGACTGGATCAGAAATCCTGTCTGTTGACCACAATGATTACTCCTTTTGGCAAATTTTGTTACAAACAATCATTTTGGATTGTGTGTCAACGGAGAAATTTTTCAGAGGGCTTAAATGGATGCATCAAGGTTGCTGACGACATTATAATAGCTAGTTGTGGGGACACCGCAGAAGCAGCAGAAAAGGATCATGTTATCAACTTAAGCCAGCGTTACAGGAACGGTGAGTTAGACTAAATGATTTCAAGACCATAATGATGATGCTTTGGTTTTATTCAGTCTTGTAATGTTATCATAGCTTGTTTTCACGGATGTTTGCTGACAGGAAGACTGAAATGCTTACAGCACAAATACAGAATAGGTTGGTAACAAGTTTTCCAAAAGTAAATTTTGCTTTCCGGATCTATTTTTTAATATTTGGGACAAGTGCTGAAGAAGAACATTCCTTTTTCCTGTCAAATTGAAAAAACAAAACGTATCTTTGGTCAACCATTACTTTCAATTGAAAAGGATTTGATGAGGGGAATGATATTTTAGGACGTCATATGTGACTTTTCTAAGATATAAAGAGCCGAAAAGTTAAAATGGTTATTAAAAAGATGTGGGAATTCTGTGCCCCAAGGCATAATGAGGTCCTCGAAACTTTCCATTTTTGGAAGTTGAAAATATCTCATCATTTTTCAAAGAGTTGAGAATACAGGCAGATAAATGTAACTTTAAGGATAAGGAGAGAGAGAGAGAGAGAATGCTAAGAGACAATATTGTTTTCTTAGTAAGCAGTCAAATACAAGCATCTCTTCTCAAGGATCATGAGTTAACGCTGGAAAAAGCGATCAGCACATGTCAGATTTTCGAGCAGACTACAAAAAAAAAGCTTGTAAGAAACGAAAAATAAGATTAAAGTGGAAAAAGTGGACAGGAAAACTGAAGGAAAGCCCAAGCAAATGAGAGGAAGAATCCTAACAGAAAGCACTGGATATAGGTTTTGTGGTGGGACCCAAGAAATGAACAAAAATATTCTTGCCCAGCATGGGGCAAAACGTGCCACAATTGTGGCCTCCGAACCACTTCGCCGGAAAGTGTAGAACGGTGGTGAACGAGACCAAGGTGCAAGGGTCTGAGGATATTAAAGAATACAAGTGGCTGTGTGCTGTGTCAACATATTTGAAGTCAACAACTGTAAAGTAAGGTTTCAAATAGATTTGTAAGCGTTTTCTAAAGCTGAAAGAGTGACAAAAACTAACCATACATTAACTATGTGGAATCGGACCAAGTTGAAACCTGAGGTTTCCATGTCACAAGGAAACAGACAATCACCTAATTTATCATGGTTGGCAATGAGTTGCAGTGCCTTCTAAGCAGAGTCTTTTAAGGAACTTGGGTTAATAACGGTCAACAAAGAAAATTTTATAGCGAAACTTGAGTCTGAAGATCCAAACCTCGGTTACCTGGACCCTTCGATAAAACCGGGGATATCTTTGTGCCGACACGTTAAAAAATAGGGTGTAGGAAGAAATAGAGCAGCTAGTGAGACGGAAAAAAGAGCCGACCGAGTGGGTCAACCAGATGGCCATCCTATACAAACAGAATGGGAACATACGAATCTGCATTGACCCTCAACAGAGCGTTGAGAAGAGAGCACTAAAACTACCAACTCTTGATGATGTTCTACCTCAGTTCAACAATGCTCGAGTCTTCTCCAAGCTAAATATCATGGAAGCATATTGGCACAAACGACTGGATCAGAAATCCTGTCTGTTGACCACAATGATTACTCCTTTTGGCAAATTTTGTTACAAACAATCATTTTGGATTGTGTGTCAATGGAGAAATTTTTCAGAGGGCTTAAATGGATGCATCAAGGTTGCTGACGACATTATAATAGCTAGTTGTGGGGACACCGCAGAAGCAGCAGAAAAGGATCATGTTATCAACTTAAGCCAGCGTTACAGGAACGGTGAGTTAGACTAAATGATTTCAAGACCATAATGATGATGCTTTGGTTTTATTCAGTCTTGTAATGTTATCATAGCTTGTTTTCACGGATGTTTGCTGACAGGAAGACTGAAATGCTTACAGCACAAATACAGAATAGGTTGGTAACAAGTTTTCCAAAAGTAAATTTTGCTTTCCGGATCTATTTTTTAATATTTGGGACAAGTGCTGAGGAAGAACATTCCTTTTTCCTGTCAAATTGAAAAAACTTTCAATTGAAAAGGATTTGATGAGGGGAATGATATTTTAGGACGTCATATGTGACTTTTCTAAGATATAAAGAGCCGAAAAGTTAAAATGGTTATTAAAAAGATGTGGGAATTCTGTGCCCCAAGGCATAATGAGGTCCTCGAAACTTTCCATTTTTGGAAGTTGAAAATATCTCATCATTTTTCAAAGAGTTGAGAATACAGGCAGATAAATGTAACTTTAAGGATAAGGAGAGAGAGAGAGAGAGAATGCTAAGAGACAATATTGTTTTCTTAGTAAGCAGTCAAATACAAGCATCTCTTCTCAAGGATCATGAGTTAACGCTGGAAAAAGCGATCAGCACATGTCAGATTTTCGAGCAGACTACAAAAAAAAGCTTGTAAGAAACGAAAAATAAGATTAAAGTGGAAAAAGTGGACAGGAAAACTGAAGGAAAGCCGAAGCAATTGAGAGGAAGAATCCTAACAGAAAGCACTGGATATAGGTTTTGTGGTGGGACCCAAAAAATGAACAAAAATATTCTTGCCCAGCATGGGGCAAAACGTGCCACAATTGTGGCCTCCGAACCACTTCGCCGGAAAGTGTAGAACGGTGGTGAACGAGACCAAGGTGCAAGGGTCTGAGGATATTAAAGAATACAAGTGGCTGTGTGCTGTGTCAACATATTTGAAGTCAACAACTGTAAAGTAAGGTTTCAAATAGATTTGTAAGCGTTTTCTAAAGCTGAAAGAGTGACAAAAACTAACCATACATTAACTATGTGGAATCGGACCAAGTTGAAACCTGAGGTTTCCATGTCACAAGGAAACAGACATTCACCTAATTTATCATGGTTGGCAATGAGTTGCAGTGCCTTCTAAGCAGAGTCTTTTAAGGAACTTGGGTTAATAACGGTCAACAAAGAAAATTTTATAGCGAAACTTGAGTCTGAAGATCCAAACCTCGGTTACCTGGACCCTTCGATAAAACCGGGGATATCTTTGTGCCGACACGTTAAAAAATAGGGTGTAGGAAGAAATAGAGCAGCTAGTGAGACGGAAAAAGAGCCGACCGAGTGGGTCAACCAGATGGCCATCCTATACAAACAGAATGGGAACATACGAATCTGCATTGACCCTCAACAGAGCGTTGAGAAGAGAGCACTAAAACTACCAACTCTTGATGATGTTCTACCTCAGTTCAACAATGCTCGAGTCTTCTCCAAGCTAAATATCATGGAAGCATATTGGCACAAACGACTGGATCAGAAATCCTGTCTGTTGACCACAATGATTACTCCTTTTGGCAAATTTTGTTACAAACAATCATTTTGGATTGTGTGTCAATGGAGAAATTTTTCAGAGGGCTTAAATGGATGCATCAAGGTTGCTGACGACATTATAATAGCTAGTTGTGGGGACACCGCAGAAGCAGCAGAAAAGGATCATGTTATCAACTTAAGCCAGCGTTACAGGAACGGTGAGTTAGACTAAAT
Organism: Bulinus truncatus; assembly: GCA_021962125.1. NCBI lineage: Eukaryota > Metazoa > Mollusca > Gastropoda > Planorbidae > Bulinus > Bulinus truncatus. The sequence goes on from JAGDYQ010000242.1 coordinate 445,334, forward strand.
GATTTCAAGACCATAATGATGATGCTTTGGTTTTATTCAGTCTTGTAATGTTATCATAGCTTGTTTTCACGGATGTTTGCTGACAGGAAGACTGAAATGCTTACAGCACAAATACAGAATAGGTTGGTAACAAGTTTTCCAAAAGTAAATTTTGCTTTCCGGATCTATTTTTTAATATTTGCGACAAGTGCTGAAGAAGAACATTCCTTTTTCCTGTCAAATTGAAAAAACAAAACGTATCTTTGGTCAACCATTACTTTCAATTGAAAAGGATTTGATGAGGGGAATGATATTTTAGGACGTCATATGTGACTTTTCTAAGATATAAAGAGCCGAAAAGTTAAAATGGTTATTAAAAAGATGTGGGAATTCTGTGCCCCAAGGCATAATGAGGTCCTCGAAACTTTCCATTTTTGGAAGTTGAAAATATAATTTTTCAACGAGTTGAGAATACAGGCAGATAAATGTAACTTTAAGGATAAGGAGAGAGAGAGAGAATGCTAAGAGACAATATTGTTTTCTTAGTAAGCAGTCAAATACAAGCATCTCTTCTCAAGGATCATGAGTTAACGCTGGAAAAAGCGATCAGCACATGTCAGATTTTCGAGCAGACTACAAAAAAAAGCTTGTAAGAAACGAAAAATAAGATTAAAGTGGAAAAAGTGGACAGGAAAACTGAAGGAAAGCCGAAGCAATTGAGAGGAAGAATCCTAACAGAAAGCACTGGATATAGGTTTTGTGGTGGGACCCAAAAAATGAACAAAAATATTCTTGCCCAGCATGGGGCAAAACGTGCCACAATTGTGGCCTCCGAACCACTTCGCCGGAAAGTGTAGAACGGTGGTGAACGAGACCAAGGTGCAAGGGTCTGAGGATATTAAAGAATACAAGTGGCTGTGTGCTGTGTCAACATATTTGAAGTCAACAACTGTAAAGTAAGGTTTCAAATAGATTTGTAAGCGTTTTCTAAAGCTGAAAGAGTGACAAAAACTAACCATACATTAACTATGTGGAATCGGACCAAGTTGAAACCTGAGGTTTCCATGTCACAAGGAAACAGACATTCACCTAATTTATCATGGTTGGCAATGAGTTGCAGTGCCTTCTAAGCAGAGTCTTTTAAGGAACTTGGGTTAATAACGGTCAACAAAGAAAATTTTATAGCGAAACTTGAGTCTGAAGATCCAAACCTCGGTTACCTGGACCCTTCGATAAAACCGGGGATATCTTTGTGCCGACACGTTAAAAAATAGGGTGTAGGAAGAAATAGAGCAGCTAGTGAGACGGAAAAAGAGCCGACCGAGTGGGTCAACCAGATGGCCATCCTATACAAACAGAATGGGAACATACGAATCTGCATTGACCCTCAACAGAGCGTTGAGAAGAGAGCACTAAAACTACCAACTCTTGATGATGTTCTACCTCAGTTCAACAATGCTCGAGTCTTCTCCAAGCTAAATATCATGGAAGCATATTGGCACAAACGACTGGATCAGAAATCCTGTCTGTTGACCACAATGATTACTCCTTTTGGCAAATTTTGTTACAAACAATCATTTTGGATTGTGTGTCAACGGAGAAATTTTTCAGAGGGCTTAAATGGATGCATCAAGGTTGCTGACGACATTATAATAGCTAGTTGTGGGGACACCGCAGAAGCAGCAGAAAAGGATCATGTTATCAACTTAAGCCAGCGTTACAGGAACGGTGAGTTAGACTAAATGATTTCAAGACCATAATGATGATGCTTTGGTTTTATTCAGTCTTGTAATGTTATCATAGCTTGTTTTCACGGATGTTTGCTGACAGGAAGACTGAAATGCTTACAGCACAAATACAGAATAGGTTGGTAACAAGTTTTCCAAAAGTAAATTTTGCTTTCCGGATCTATTTTTTAATATTTGCGACAAGTGCTGAAGAAGAACATTCCTTTTTCCTGTCAAATTGAAAAAACAAAACGTATCTTTGGTCAACCATTACTTTCAATTGAAAAGGATTTGATGAGGGGAATGATATTTTAGGACGTCATATGTGACTTTTCTAAGATATAAAGAGCCGAAAAGTTAAAATGGTTATTAAAAAGATGTGGGAATTCTGTGCCCCAAGGCATAATGAGGTCCTCGAAACTTTCCATTTTTGGAAGTTGAAAATATCTCATCATTTTTCAAAGAGTTGAGAATACAGGCAGATAAATGTAACTTTAAGGATAAGGAGAGAGAGAGAGAGAGAATGCTAAGAGACAATATTGTTTTCTTAGTAAGCAGTCAAATACAAGCATCTCTTCTCAAGGATCATGAGTTAACGCTGGAAAAAGCGATCAGCACATGTCAGATTTTCGAGCAGACTACAAAAAAAAGCTTGTAAGAAACGAAAAATAAGATTAAAGTGGAAAAAGTGGACAGGAAAACTGAAGGAAAGCCGAAGCAATTGAGAGGAAGAATCCTAACAGAAAGCACTGGATATAGGTTTTGTGGTGGGACCCAAAAAATGAACAAAAATATTCTTGCCCAGCATGGGGCAAAACGTGCCACAATTGTGGCCTCCGAACCACTTCGCCGGAAAGTGTAGAACGGTGGTGAACGAGACCAAGGTGCAAGGGTCTGAGGATATTAAAGAATACAAGTGGCTGTGTGCTGTGTCAACATATTTGAAGTCAACAACTGTAAAGTAAGGTTTCAAATAGATTTGTAAGCGTTTTCTAAAGCTGAAAGAGTGACAAAAACTAACCATACATTAACTATGTGGAATCGGACCAAGTTGAAACCTGAGGTTTCCATGTCACAGCCCTTAAACAAGGAAACAGACATTCACCTAATTTATCATGGTTGGCAATGAGTTGCAGTGCCTTCTAAGCAGAGTCTTTTAAGGAACTTGGGTTAATAACGGTCAACAAAGAAAATTTTATAGCGAAACTTGAGTCTGAAGATCCAAACCTCGGTTACCTGGACCCTTCGATAAAACCGGGGATATCTTTGTGCCGACACGTTAAAAAATAGGGTGAAGGAGGAAATAGAGCAGCTAGACGGAAAATATTAATTCCTGTGGAAGAGCCGACCGACTACCCAGATGGCCAAACAGAATGGGAACATACGAATCTGCATTGACCCTCAACAGAGCGTTGAGAAGAGAGCACTTAAACTACCGACTCTTGATGATGTTCTACCTCAGTTCAACATTGCTCAAGTCTTCTCCAAGCTAAATATCAAGGAAGCATATTGGCAAAAACGACTAGATCAGAAATCCTGTCTGTTGACCACAATGATTACTCCTTTTGGCCGACTTAGATGGATTGTAACAATCATTTTGGATTGTGTGTCAATGGAGAAATTTTTTTAAGAGGGCTTAAATGGATGCATCAAGGTTGCTGACGACATTATAATAGCTAGTTGTGGGGACACCGCAGAAGCAGCAGAAAAGGATCATGTTCTCAACTTAAGCCAGCGTTACAGAAACGGGGAGTTAGACTAATTGATTTCAAGACCATAATGATGATGCTTTGGTTTTATTCAGTCTTGTAATGTTATCATAGCTTGTTTTCACGGATGTTTGCTGACAGGAAGACTGAAATGCTTACAGCACAAATACAGAATAGGTTGGTAACAAGTTTTCCAAAAGTAAATTTTGCTTTCCGGATCTATTTTTTAATATTTGCGACAAGTGCTGAAGAAGAACATTCCTTTTTCCTGTCAAATTGAAAAAACAAAACGTATCTTTGGTCAACCATTACTTTCAATTGAAAAGGATTTGATGAGGGGAATGATATTTTAGGACGTCATATGTGACTTTTCTAAGATATAAAGAGCCGAAAAGTTAAAATGGATTTTAAAAATATTTGGGAGTTCTGTGCCCCAAGGCATAATGAGGTCCTCGAAACATTCCATTTTTGGAAGTTGAAAATATCTCATCATTTTTCAACGAGTTGAGAATACAGGCAGATAAATGTAACTTTAAGGATAAGGAGAGAGAGAGAGAATGCTAAGAGACAATATTGTTTTCTTAGTAAGCAGTTAAATACAAGCATATCTTCTCAAGGATCATGAGTTAACGCTGGAAAAAGCGATCAGCACATGTCAGATTTTCGAGCAGACTACAAAAAAAGCTTGTAAGAAATGAAAAGTAAGATTAAAGTGGAAAAAGTGGACAGGAAAACTGAAGGAAAGCCAAAGCCTGAGAGGAAGAAGCCTAACAAAGCACTGGATATAGGTTTTGTGGTGGGACCCAAGAAATGAAAAAAATATTCTTGCCCAGCATGGGGCAAAACGTGCCACAATTGTGGCCTCAGAACCACTTCGCCGGAAAGTGTAGAACGGTGGTGAACGAGACCAAGGTGCAAGGGTCTGAGGATATTAAAGAATACAAGTGGCTGTGTGCTGTGTCAACCTGAACATATTTGAAGTCAACAACTGTAAAGTAAGGTTTCAAATAGATTTATAAGCGTTTTCTAAAGCTGAAAGAGTGGCAAAAACAAAACATACATTAACTATGTGGAATCGGACAAAGTTGAAACCTGAGGTTTGCATGTCACGAGCCCTTAAACAAGGAAACTGACACTCACCTAATTTATCATGGTTGGCAATGAGCTGCAGTGCCTTCTAAGCAGTCTTTCAAGGAACTTGGGTTAATAACGGTCAACAAAGAAAATTTTATAGCGAAACGTCTGAAGATCCAAACCTCGGGTTACCTGGACCCTTCGATAAAACCGGGGATATCTTTGTGCCGACACGTTAAAAAATAGGGTGAAGGAGGAAATAGAGCAGCTAGACGGAAAATATTAATTTCTGTGGAAGAGCCGACCGACTACCCAGATGGCCAAACAGAATGGGAACATACGAATCTGCATTGACCCTCAACAGAGCGTTGAGAAGAGAGCACTTAAACTACCGACTCTTGATGATGTTCTACCTCAGTTCAACATTGCTCAAGTCTTCTCCAAGCTAAATATCAAGGAAGCATATTGGCAAAAACGACTAGATCAGAAATCCTGTCTGTTGACCACAATGATTACTCCTTTTGGCCGACTTAGATGGATTGTAACAATCATTTTGGATTGTGTGTCAATGGAGAAATTTTTTAAGAGGGCTTAAATGGATGCATTAAGGTTGCTGACGACATTATAATAGCTAGTTGTGGGGACACCGCAGAAGCAGCAGAAAAGGATCATGTTCTCAACTTAAGCCAGCGTTACAGAAACGGGGAGTTAGACTAATTGATTTCAAGACCATAATGATAATGTATTGGTTTTACTCAGTCTTGTAATAGCTTGTTTTCACGGATGTTTGCTGACAGGAAGACTGAAATGCTTACAGCACAAATACAGAATAGGTTGGTAACAAGTTTTCCAAAAGTAAATTTTGCTTACCGGATCAATCTTTTAATATTTGGGACAAGTGCTGAAGAGGAACATTCATTTTTCCTGTCAAATTGATAAAAAAAAACGTATCTTCGGTCAACCATTACTTTCAATTGAAAAGGATTTGATGAGTGGAATGATATTTAAGGACGTCATATGTGACTTTTCTAAGATATAAAGAGCCGAAAAGTTAAAATGGATTTTAAAAATATTTGGGAGTTCTGTGCCCCAAGGCATAATGAGGTCCTCGAAACATTCCCTTTTTGGAAGTTGAAAATATCTCATCATTTTTCAACGAGTACAGGCAGATAAATGTAACTTTAAGGATAAGGAGAGAGAGAGAGAATGCTAAGAGACAATATTGTTTTCTTAGTAAGCAGTTGAATACTAGCATATCTTCTCAAGGATCATGAGTTAACGCTGGAAAAAGCGATCAGCACATGTCAGATTTTCGAGCAGACTAAATAAAAAACCTTGTAAGAAATGAAAAGTAAGATTAAAGTGGAAAAAAGTGGACAGGAAAACTGAAGGAAAGCCAAAGCAAATGAGAGGAAGAATCCTAACAAAGCACTGGATATAGGTTTTGTGGTGGGACCCAAGAAATAAAAAAATATTCTTGCCCAGCATGGGGCAAAACGTGCCACAATTGTGGCCTCAGAACCACTTCGCTGGAAAGTGTAGAACGGTGGTGCAAGGGTCTGAGGATATTAAAGAATACAAGTGGCTGTGTGCTGTGTCAACCTGAACATATTTGAAGTCAACAACTGTAAAGTAAGGTTTCAAATAGATTTATAAGCGTTTTCTAAAGCTGAAAGAGTGGCAAAAACAAAACATACATTAACTATGTGGATTCGGACAAAGTTGAAACCTGAGGTTTGCATGTCACGAGCCCTTAAACAAGGAAACTGACACTCACCTAATTTATCATGGTTGGCAATGAGCTGCAGTGCCTTCTAAGCAGAGTCTTTCAAGGAACTTGGGTTAATAACGGTCAACAAAGAAAATTTTATAGCGAAACGTCTGAAGATCCAAACCTCGGGTTACCTGGACCCTTCGATAAAACCGGGGATATCTTTGTGCCGACACGTTAAAAAATAGGGTGAAGGAGGAAATAGAGCAGCTAGACGGAAAATATTAATTCCTGTGGAAGAGCCGACCGACTACCCAGATGGCCAAACAGAATGGGAACATACGAATCTGCATTGACCCTCAACAGAGCGTTGAGAAGAGAGCACTTAAACTACCGACTCTTGATGATGTTCTACCTCAGTTCAACATTGCTCAAGTCTTCTCCAAGCTAAATATCAAGGAAGCATATTGGCAAAAACGACTAGATCAGAAATCCTGTCTGTTGACCACAATGATTACTCCTTTTGGCCGACTTAGATGGATTGTAACAATCATTTTGGATTGTGTGTCAATGGAGAAATTTTTTTAAGAGGGCTTAAATGGATGCATCAAGGTTGCTGACGACATTATAATAGCTAGTTGTGGGGACACCGCAGAAGCAGCAGAAAAGGATCATGTTCTCAACTTAAGCCAGCGTTACAGAAACGGGGAGTTAGACTAATTGATTTCAAGACCATAATGATAATGCTTTGGTTTTACTCAGTCTTGTAATAGCTTGTTTTCACGGATGTTTGCTGACAGGAAGACTGAAATGCTTACAGCACAAATACAGAATAGGTTGGTAACAAGTTTTCCAAAAGTAAATTTTGCTTACCGGATCTATCTTTTAATATTTGGGACAAGTGCTGAAGAGGAACATTCCTTTTTCCTGTCAAATTGATAAAAAAAACGTATCTTCGGTCAACCATTACTTTCAATTGAAAAGGATTTGATGAGTGGAATGATATTTTAGGACGTTATCATATGTGACTTTTCTAAGATATAAAGAGCCGAAAAGTTAAAATGGATTTTAAAAATATTTGGGAGTTCTGTGCCCCAAGGCATAATGAGGTCCTCGAAACATTCCATTTTTGGAAGTTGAAAATATCTCATCATTTTTCAACGAGTTGAGAATACAGGCAGATAAATGTAACTTTAAGGATAAGGAGAGAGAGAGAGAATGCTAAGAGACAATATTGTTTTCTTAGTAAGCAGTTAAATACAAGCATATCTTCTCAAGGATCATGAGTTAACGCTGGAAAAAGCGATCAGCACATGTCAGATTTTCGAGCAGACTACAAAAAAAGCTTGTAAGAAATGAAAAGTAAGATTAAAGTGGAAAAAGTGGACAGGAAAACTGAAGGAAAGCCAAACCTAATGAAGAAGCCTAACAACGCACTGGATATAGGTTTTGTGGTGGGACCCAAGAAATGAAAAAAAAATATTCTTGCCCAGCATGGGGCAAAACGTGCCACAATTGTGGCCTCAGAACCACTTCGCTGGAAAGTGTAGAACGGTGGTGCAAGGGTCTGAGGATATTAAAGAATACAAGTGGCTGTGTGCTGTGTCAACCTGAACATATTTGAAGTCAACAACTGTAAAGTAAGGTTTCAAATAGATTTATAAGCGTTTTCTAAAGCTGAAAGAGTGGCAAAAACAAAACATACATTAACTATGTGGAATCGGACAAAGTTGAAACCTGAGGTTTGCATGTCACGAGCCCTTAAACAAGGAAACTGACACTCACCTAATTTATCATGGTTGGCAATGAGCTGCAGTGCCTTCTAAGCAGAGTCTTTCAAGGAACTTGGGTTAATAACGGTCAACAAAGAAAATTTTATAGCGAAACGTCTGAAGATCCAAACCTCGGGTTACCTGGACCCTTCGATAAAACCGGGGATATCTTTGTGCCGACACGTTAAAAAATAGGGTGAAGGAGGAAATAGAGCAGCTAGACGGAAAATATTAATTCCTGTGGAAGAGCCGACCGACTACCCAGATGGCCAAACAGAATGGGAACATACGAATCTGCATTGACCCTCAACAGAGCGTTGAGAAGAGAGCACTTAAACTACCGACTCTTGATGATGTTCTACCTCAGTTCAACATTGCTCAAGTCTTCTCCAAGCTAAATATCAAGGAAGCATATTGGCAAAAACGACTAGATCAGAAATCCTGTCTGTTGACCACAATGATTACTCCTTTTGGCCGACTTAGATGGATTGTAACAATCATTTTGGATTGTGTGTCAATGGAGAAATTTTTTTAAGAGGGCTTAAATGGATGCATCAAGGTTGCTGACGACATTATAATAGCTAGTTGTGGGGACACCGCAGAAGCAGCAGAAAAGGATCATGTTCTCAACTTAAGCCAGCGTTACAGAAACGGGGAGTTAGACTAATTGATTTCAAGACCATAATGATAATGCTTTGGTTTTACTCAGTCTTGTAATAGCTTGTTTTCACGGATGTTTGCTGACAGGAAGACTGAAATGCTTACAGCACAAATACAGAATAGGTTGGTAACAAGTTTTCCAAAAGTAAATTTTGCTTACCGGATCTATCTTTTAATATTTGGGACAAGTGCTGAAGAGGAACATTCCTTTTTCCTGTCAAATTGATAAAAAAAACGTATCTTCGGTCAACCATTACTTTCAATTGAAAAGGATTTGATGAGTGGAATGATATTTTAGGACGTTATCATATGTGACTTTTCTAAGATATAAAGAGCCGAAAAGTTAAAATGGATTTTAAAAATATTTGGGAGTTCTGTGCCCCAAGGCATAATGAGGTCCTCGAAACATTCCATTTTTGGAAGTTGAAAATATCTCATCATTTTTCAACGAGTTGAGAATACAGGCAGATAAATGTAACTTTAAGGATAAGGAGAGAGAGAGAGAATGCTAAGAGACAATATTGTTTTCTTAGTAAGCAGTTAAATACAAGCATATCTTCTCAAGGATCATGAGTTAACGCTGGAAAAAGCGATCAGCACATGTCAGATTTTCGAGCAGACTACAAAAAAAGCTTGTAAGAAATGAAAAGTAAGATTAAAGTGGAAAAAGTGGACAGGAAAACTGAAGGAAAGCCAAACCTAATGAAGAAGCCTAACAACGCACTGGATATAGGTTTTGTGGTGGGACCCAAGAAATGAAAAAAAAATATTCTTGCCCAGCATGGGGCAAAACGTGCCACAATTGTGGCCTCAGAACCACTTCGCTGGAAAGTGTAGAACGGTGGTGCAAGGGTCTGAGGATATTAAAGAATACAAGTGGCTGTGTGCTGTGTCAACCTGAACATATTTGAAGTCAACAACTGTAAAGTAAGGTTTCAAATAGATTTATAAGCGTTTTCTAAAGCTGAAAGAGTGGCAAAAACAAAACATACATTAACTATGTGGAATCGGACAAAGTTGAAACCTGAGGTTTGCATGTCACGAGCCCTTAAACAAGGAAACTGACACTCACCTAATTTATCATGGTTGGCAATGAGCTGCAGTGCCTTCTAAGCAGAGTCTTTCAAGGAACTTGGGTTAATAACGGTCAACAAAGAAAATTTTATAGCGAAACGTCTGAAGATCCAAACCTCGGGTTACCTGGACCCTTCGATAAAACCGGGGATATCTTTGTGCCGACACGTTAAAAAATAGGGTGAAGGAGGAAATAGAGCAGCTAGACGGAAAATATTAATTCCTGTGGAAGAGCCGACCGACTACCCAGATGGCCAAACAGAATGGGAACATACGAATCTGCATTGACCCTCAACAGAGCGTTGAGAAGAGAGCACTTAAACTACCGACTCTTGATGATGTTCTACCTCAGTTCAACATTGCTCAAGTCTTCTCCAAGCTAAATATCAAGGAAGCATATTGGCAAAAACGACTAGATCAGAAATCCTGTCTGTTGACCACAATGATTACTCCTTTTGGCCGACTTAGATGGATTGTAACAATCATTTTGGATTGTGTGTCAATGGAGAAATTTTTTTAAGAGGGCTTAAATGGATGCATCAAGGTTGCTGACGACATTATAATAGCTAGTTGTGGGGACACCGCAGAAGCAGCAGAAAAGGATCATGTTCTCAACTTAAGCCAGCGTTACAGAAACGGGGAGTTAGACTAATTGATTTCAAGACCATAATGATAATGTATTGGTTTTACTCAGTCTTGTAATAGCTTGTTTTCACGGATGTTTGCTGACAGGAAGACTGAAATGCTTACAGCACAAATACAGAATAGGTTGGTAACAAGTTTTCCAAAAGTAAATTTTGCTTACCGGATCTATCTTTTAATATTTGGGACAAGTGCTGAAGAGGAACATTCATTTTTCCTGTCAAATTGATAAAAAAAACGTATCTTCGGTCAACCATTACTTTCAATTGAAAAGGATTTGATGAGTGGAATGATATTTTAGGACGTCATATGTGACTTTTCTAAGATATAAAGAGCCGAAAAGTTAAAATGGATTTTAAAAATATTTGGGAGTTCTGTGCCCCAAGGCATAATGAGGTCCTCGAAACATTCCATTTTTGGAAGTTGAAAATATCATCATTTTTCAACGAGTTGAGAATACAGGCAGATAAATGTAACTTTAAGGATAAGGAGAGAGAGAGAGAATGCTAAGAGACAATATTGTTTTCTTAGTAAGCAGTTGAATACTAGCATATCTTCTCAAGGATCATGAGTTAACGCTGGAAAAAGCGATCAGCACATGTCAGATTTTCGAGCAGACTAAATAAAAAACCTTGTAAGAAATGAAAAGTAAGATTAAAGTGGAAAAAATGGACAGGAAAACTGAAGGAAAGCCAAACCTAATGAAGAAGCCTAACAACGCACTGGATATAGGTTTTGTGGTGGGACCCAAGAAATGAAAAAAAAAATATTCTTGCCCAGAATGGGGCAAAACGTGCCACAATTGTGGCCTCAGAACCACTTCGCTGGAAAGTGTAGAACGGTGGTGCAAGGGTCTGAGGATATTAAAGAATACAAGTGGCTGTGTGCTGTGTCAACCTGAACATATTTGAAGTCAACAACTGTAAAGTAAGGTTTCAAATAGATTTATAAGCGTTTTCTAAAGCTGAAAGAGTGGCAAAAACAAAACATACATTAACTATGTGGAATCGGACAAAGTTGAAACCTGAGGTTTGCATGTCACGAGCCCTTAAACAAGGAAACTGACACTCACCTAATTTATCATGGTTGGCAATGAGCTGCAGTGCCTTCTAAGCAGAGTCTTTCAAGGAACTTGGGTTAATAACGGTCAACAAAGAAAATTTTATAGCGAAACGTCTGAAGATCCAAACCTCGGGTTACCTGGACCCTTCGATAAAACCGGGGATATCTTTGTGCCGACACGTTAAAAAATAGGGTGAAGGAGGAAATAGAGCAGCTAGACGGAAAATATTAATTCCTGTGGAAGAGCCGACCGACTACCCAGATGGCCAAACAGAATGGGAACATACGAATCTGCATTGACCCTCAACAGAGCGTTGAGAAGAGAGCACTTAAACTACCGACTCTTGATGATGTTCTACCTCAGTTCAACATTGCTCAAGTCTTCTCCAAGCTAAATATCAAGGAAGCATATTGGCAAAAACGACTAGATCAGAAATCCTGTCTGTTGACCACAATGATTACTCCTTTTGGCCGACTTAGATGGATTGTAACAATCATTTTGGATTGTGTGTCAATGGAGAAATTTTTTTAAGAGGGCTTAAATGGATGCATCAAGGTTGCTGACGACATTATAATAGCTAGTTGTGGGGACACAGCAGAAGCAGCAGAAAAGGATCATGTTCTCAACTTAAGCCAGCGTTACAGAAACGGGGAGTTAGACTAATTAATTTCAAGACCATAATGATAATGCTTTGTAATGCTTTGTAATAGCTTGTTTTCACGGATGTTTGCTGACAGGAAGACTGAAATGCTTACAGCACAAATACAGAATAGGTTGGTAACAAGTTTTCCAAAAGTAAATTTTGCTTACCGGATCAATCTTTTAATATTTGGGACAAGTGCTGAAGAGGAACATTCCTTTTTCCTGTCAAATTGATAAAAAAAACGTATCTTCGGTCAACCATTACTTTCAATTGAAAAGGATTTGATGAGTGGAATGATATTTTAGGACGTCATATGTGACTTTTCTAAGATATAAAGAGCCGAAAAGTTAAAATGGATTTTAAAAATATTTGGGAGTTCTGTGCCCCAAGGCATAATGAGGTCCTCGAAACATTCCCTTTTTGGAAGTTGAAAATATCTCATCATTTTTCAACGAGTACAGGCAGATAAATGTAACTTTAAGGATAAGGAGAGAGAGAGAGAATGCTAAGAGACAATATTGTTTTCTTAGTAAGCAGTTAAATACAAGCATATCTTCTCAAGGATCATGAGTTAACGCTGGAAAAAGCGATCAGCACATGTCAGATTTTTGAGCAGACTACAAAAAAAGCTTGTAAGAAATGAAAAGTAAGTGGAAAAAGTGGACAGGAAAACTGAAGGAAAGCCAAACCTAATGAAGAATCCTAACAAAGCACTGGATATAGGTTTTGTGGTGGGACCCAAGAAATAAAAAAATATTCTTGCCCAGCATGGGGCAAAACGTGCCACAATTGTGGCCTCAGAACCACTTCGCTGGAAAGTGTAGAACGGTGGTGCAAGGGTCTGAGGATATTAAAGAATACAAGTGGCTGTGTGCTGTGTCAACCTGAACATATTTGAAGTCAACAACTGTAAAGTAAGGTTTCAAATAGATTTATAAGCGTTTTCTAAAGCTGAAAGAGTGGCAAAAACAAAACATACATTAACTATGTGGAATCGGACAAAGTTGAAACCTGAGGTTTGCATGTCACGAGCCCTTAAACAAGGAAACTGACACTCACCTAATTTATCATGGTTGGCAATGAGCTGCAGTGCCTTCTAAGCAGAGTCTTTCAAGGAACTTGGGTTAATAACGGTCAACAAAGAAAATTTTATAGCGAAACGTCTGAAGATCCAAACCTCGGGTTACCTGGACCCTTCGATAAAACCGGGGATATCTTTGTGCCGACACGTTAAAAAATAGGGTGAAGGAGGAAATAGAGCAGCTAGACGGAAAATATTAATTCCTGTGGAAGAGCCGACCGACTACCCAGATGGCCAAACAGAATGGGAACATACGAATCTGCATTGACCCTCAACAGAGCGTTGAGAAGAGAGCACTTAAACTACCGACTCTTGATGATGTTCTACCTCAGTTCAACATTGCTCAAGTCTTCTCCAAGCTAAATATCAAGGAAGCATATTGGCAAAAACGACTAGATCAGAAATCCTGTCTGTTGACCACAATGATTACTCCTTTTGGCCGACTTAGATGGATTGTAACAATCATTTTGGATTGTGTGTCAATGGAGAAATTTTTTTAAGAGGGCTTAAATGGATGCATCAAGGTTGCTGACGACATTATAATAGCTAGTTGTGGGGACACCGCAGAAGCAGCAGAAAAGGATCATGTTCTCAACTTAAGCCAGCGTTACAGAAACGGGGAGTTAGACTAATTGATTTCAAGACCATAATGATAATGCTTTGGTTTTACTCAGTCTTGTAATAGCTTGTTTTCACGGATGTTTGCTGACAGGAAGACTGAAATGCTTACAGCACAAATACAGAATAGGTTGGTAACAAGTTTTCCAAAAGTAAATTTTGCTTACCGGATCTATCTTTTAATATTTGGGACAAGTGCTGAAGAGGAACATTCCTTTTTCCTGTCAAATTGATAAAAAAAACGTATCTTCGGTCAACCATTACTTTCAATTGAAAAGGATTTGATGAGTGGAATGATATTTAAGGACGTCATATGTGACTTTTCTAAGATATAAAGAGCCGAAAAGTTAAAATGGATTTTAAAAATATTTGGGAGTTCTGTGCCCCAAGGCATAATGAGGTCCTCGAAACATTCCATTTTTGGAAGTTGAAAATATCATCATTTTTCAACGAGTACAGGCAGATAAATGTAACTTTAAGGATAAGGAGAGAGAGAGAGAGAATGCTAAGAGACAATACTGTTTTCTTAGTAAGCAGTTAAATACAAGCATATCTTCTCAAGGATCATGAGTTAACGCTGGAAAAAGCGATCAGCACATGTCAGATTTTCGAGCAGACTAAATAAAAAACCTTGTAAGAAATGAAAAGTAAGATTAAAGTGGAAAAAATGGACAGGAAAACTGAAGGAAAGCCAAACCTAATGAAGAAGCCTAACAACGCACTGGATATAGGTTTTGTGGTGGGACCCAAGAAATAAAAAAATATTCTTGCCCAGAATGGGGCAAAACGTGCCACAATTGTGGCCTCAGAACCTCTTCGCTGGAAAGTGTAGAACGGTGGTGCAAGGGTCTGAGGATATTAAAGAATACAAGTGGCTGTGTGCTGTGTCAACCTGAACATATTTGAAGTCAACAACTGTAAAGTAAGGTTTCAAATAGATTTGTAAGCGTTTTCTAAAGCTGAAAGATTGACGAAAACTAACCATACAATAACAATGTGGAATCGGACCAAGTTGAAACCTAATTTATCATGGTTGGCAATGAATTTCAGTGCCTTCTAAGCAGAGTCTTTCAAGGAACTTGGGTAAATAACGGTCAACAAAGAAAATTTTATAGCGAAACGTCTGAAGATCCAAACCTCGGGTTACCTGGACCCTTCGATAAAACCGGGGATATCTTTGTGCCGACACGTTAAAAAATAGGGTGTAGGAAGAAATAGAGCAGCTAGTGAGACGGAAAAAGAGCCGACCGAGTGGGTCAACCAGATGGCCATCCTATACAAACAGAATGGGAACATACGAATCTGCATTGACCCTCAACAGAGCGTTGAGAAGGGAGCACTTAAAACTACCGACTCTTGATGATGTTCTACCTCAGTTCAACAATGCTCAAGTCTTTTCCAAGCTAAATATCAAGGAAGCATATTGGCACAAACGATCAGAAATCCCGTCTATTGACCACAATGATTACTCCTTTTGGCCGATTTAGATGGATTGTAACAATCATTTTGGATTGTGTGTCAATGGAGAAATATTTCAGAGGGCTTAAATTGATGCATCAAGGTTGCTGACGACATTATAATAGCTAGTTGTGGGGACACCGCAGAAGCAGCAGAAAAGGATCATGTTATCAACTTAAGGCAGCGTTACAGAAACGGGAGGTTAGACTAAATGATTTCAAGAGCATAATGATAATGCTTTGGTTTTACTCAGTCTTGTAATAGCTTGTTTTCACGGATGTTTGCTGAGACGATCACTGAAATGCTTACAGCACAGATACAGAATAGGTTGGTAACAAGTTTTCCAAAAGTAAATTTTGCTTTCCGGATCTATCTTTTAATATTTGGGACAAGTGCTGAAGAGGAACATTCCTTTTTCCTAAGTCAAATTGATAAAAAAAACGTATATTCGGTCAACCATTACTTTCAATTGAAAAGGATTTGATGAGTGGAATGATATTTTAGGACGTCATATGTGACTTTTCTAAGATATAAAGAGCCGAAAAGTTAAAATGGTTATTAAAAAGATTTGGGAGTTCTGTGCCCCAAGGCATAATGAGGTCCTCGAAACTTTCCATTTTTGGAAGTTGAAAATATCATCATTTTTCAACGAGTTGAGAATACAGGCAGATAAATGTAACTTTAAGGATAAGGAGAGAGAGAGAGAATGCTAAGAGACAATATTGTTTTCTTAGTAAGCAGTCAAATACAAGCATCTCTTCTCAAGGATCATGAGTTAACGCTGGAAAAAGCGATCAGCACATGTCAGATTTTCGAGCAGACTACAAAAAAAGCTTGTAAGAAATGAAAAGTAAGATAAAAGTGGAAAAAGTGGACAGGAAAACTGAAGGAAAGCCAAAGCAATGAGAGGAAGAATCCTAACAAAGCACTGGATATAGGTTTTGTGGTGGGACCCAAAGAAATGAAAAAAAATATTCTTGCCCAGCATGGGGCAAAACGTGCCACAATTGTGGCCTCAGAACCACTTCGCGGAAAGTGTAGAACGGTGGTGAACGAGACCAAGGTGCAAGGGTCTGAGGATATTAAAGAATACAAGTGGCTGTGTGCTGTGTCAACCTGAACATATTTGAAGTCAACAACTGTAAAGTAAGGTTTCAAATAGATTTGTAAGCGTTTTCTAAAGCTGAAAGAGTGACAAAAACTAACCATACATTAACTATGTGGAATCGGACCAAGTTGAAACCTGAGGTTTCCATGTCACAAGGAAACAGACATTCACCTAATTTATCATGGTTGGCAATGAGTTGCAGTGCCTTCTAAGCAGAGTCTTTTAAGGAACTTGGGTTAATAACGGTCAACAAAGAAAATTTTATAGCGAAACGTCTGAAGATCCAAACCTCGGGTTACCTGGACCCTTCGATAAAACCGGGGATATCTTTGTGCCGACACGTTAAAAAATAGGGTGTAGGAAGAAATAGAGCAGCTAGTGAGACGGAAAATAAATTCGTGGAAGAGCCGACCGACTCACCCAGATGGCCATCCTATACAAACAGAATGGGAACATACGAATCTGCATTGACCCTCAACAGAGCGTTGAGAAGAGAGCACTTAAAACTACCGACTCTTGATGATGTTCTACCTCAGTTCAACAATGCTCAAGTCTTCTCCAAGCTAAATATCAAGGAAGCATATTGGCACAAACGACTAGATCAGAAATCCTGTCTGTTGACCACAATGATTACTCCTTTTGGCCGACTTAGATGGATTGTAACAATCATTTTGGATTGTGTGTCAATGGAGAAATTTTTCAGAGGGCTTAAATGGATGCATCAAGGTTGCTGACGACATTATAATAGCTAGTTGTGGGGACACCGCAGAAGCAGCAGAAAAGGATCATGTTATCAACTTAAGGCAGCGTTACAGAAACGGGAGGTTAGACTAAATGATTTCAAGAGCATAATGATAATGCTTTGGTTTTACTCAGTCTTGTAATAGCTTGTTTTCACGGATGTTTGCTGACAGGAAGACTGAAATGCTTACAGCACAAATACAGAATAGGTTGGTAACAAGTTTTCCAAAAGTAAATTTTGCTTTCCGGATCTATTTTTTAATATTTGCGACAAGTGCTGAAGAAGAACATTCCTTTTTCCTGTCAAATTGAAAAAACAAAACGTATCTTTGGTCAACCATTACTTTCAATTGAAAAGGATTTGATGAGGGGAATGATATTTTAGGACGTCATATGTGACTTTTCTAAGATATAAAGAGCCGAAAAGTTAAAATGGTTATTAAAAAGATGTGGGAATTCTGTGCCCCAAGGCATAATGAGGTCCTCGAAACTTTCCATTTTTGGAAGTTGAAAATATCTCATCATTTTTCAAAGAGTTGAGAATACAGGCAGATAAATGTAACTTTAAGGATAAGGAGAGAGAGAGAATGCTAAGAGACAATATTGTTTTCTTAGTAAGCAGTCAAATACAAGCATCTCTTCTCAAGGATCATGAGTTAACGCTGGAAAAAGCGATCAGCACATGTCAGATTTTCGAGCAGACTACAAAAAAAGCTTGTAAGAAATGAAAAGTAAGATTAAAGTGGAAAAAGTGGACAGGAAAACTGAAGGAAAACGCTAGCGAATGAGAGGAAGAATCCTAACAAAGCACTGGATATAGGTTTTGTGGTGGGACCCAAGAAATGAACAAAAATATTCTTGCCCAGCATGGGGCAAAACGTGCCACAATTGTGGCCTCCGAACCACTTCGCCGGAAAGTGTAGAACGGTGGTGAACGAGACCAAGGTGCAAGGGTCTGAGGATATTAAAGAATACAAGTGGCTATGTGCTGTGTCAACCTAACATATTTGAAGTCAACAACTGTAAAGTAAGGTTTCAAATAGATTTGTAAGCGTTTTCTAAAGCTGAAAGATTGACGAAAACTAACCATACAATAACAATGTGGAATCGGACCAAGTTGAAACCTAATTTATCATGGTTGGCAATGAATTTCAGTGCCTTCTAAGCAGAGTCTTTCAAGGAACTTGGGTAAATAACGGTCAACAAAGAAAATTTTATAGCGAAACTTGAGTCTGAAGATCCAAACCTCGGTTACCTGGACCCTTCGATAAAACCGGGGATATCTTTGTGCCGACACTTTAAAAATAGGGTGGAGGAAGAAATAGAGCAGCTAGTGAGACGGAAGAGCCGACCGAGCTCACAGATGGCCATCCTATACAAACAGAATGGGAACATACGAATCTGCATTGACCCTCAACAGAGCGTTGAGAAGAGAGCACTTAAAACTACCGACTCTTGATGATGTTCTACCTCAGTTCAACAATGCTCAAGTCTTCTCCAAGCTAAATATCAAGGAAGCATATTGGCACAAACGATCAGAAATCCCGTCTATTGACCACAATGATTACTCCTTTTGGCCGATTTAGATGGATTGTAACAATCATTTTGCATTGTGTGTCAATGGAGAAATATTTCAGAGGGCTTAAATTGATGCATCAAGGTTGCTGACGACATTATAATAGCTAGTTGTGGGGACACCGCAGAAGCAGCAGAAAAGGATCATGTTATCAACTTAAGGCAGCGTTACAGAAACGGGAGGTTAGACTAAATGATTTCAAAAGCATAATGATAATGCTTTGGTTTTACTCAGTCTTGTAATAGCTTGTTTTCACGGATGTTTGCTGAGACGATCACTGAAATGCTTACAGCACAGATACAGAATAGGTTGGTAACAAGTTTTCCAAAAGTAAATTTTGCTTTCCGGATCTATCTTTTAATATTTGGGACAAGTGCTGAAGAGGAACATTCCTTTTTCCTAAGTCAAATTGATAAAAAAACGTATATTCGGTCAACCATTACTTTCAATTGAAAAGGATTTGATGAGTGGAATGATATTTTAGGACGTCATATGTGACTTTTCTAAGATATAAAGAGCCGAAAAGTTAAAATGGTTATTAAAAAGATTTGGGAGTTCTGTGCCCCAAGGCATAATGAGGTCCTCGAAACTTTCCATTTTTGGAAGTTGAAAATATAATTTTTCAACGAGTTGAGAATACAGGCAGATAAATGTAACTTTAAGGATAAGGAGAGAGAGAGAGAATGCCAAGAGACAATATTGTTTTCTTAGTAAGCAGTCAAATACAAGCATCTCTTCTCAAGGATCATGAGTTAACGCTGGAAAAAGCGATCAGTACATGTCAGATTTTCGAGCAGACTACAAAAAAAGCTTGTAAGAAATGAAAAGTAAGATAAAAGTGGAAAAAGTGGACAGGAAAACTGAAGGAAAACGCTAGCAATGAGAGGAAGAATCCTAACAAAGCACTGGATATAGGTTTTGTGGTGGGACCAAAGAAATGAAAAAAATTTTCTTGCCCAGCATGGGGCAAAACGTGCCACAATTGTGGCCTCAGAACCACTTCGCCGGAAAGTGTGGAACGGTGGTGAACGAGACCAAGGTGCAAGGGTCTGAGGATATTAAAGAATACAAGTGGCTGTGTGCTGTGTCAACCTAACATATTTGAAGTCAACAACTGTAAAGTAAGGTTTCAAATAGATTTGTAAGCGTTTTCTAAAGCTGAAAGATTGACGAAAACTAACCATACAATAACAATGTGGAATCGGACCAAGTTGAAACCTAATTTATCATGGTTGGCAATGAATTTCAGTGCCTTCTAAGCAGAGTCTTTCAAGGAACTTGGGTAAATAACGGTCAACAAAGAAAATTTTATAGCGAAACTTGACTCTGAAGATCCAAACCTCGGTTACCTGGACCCTTCGATAAAACCGGGGATATCTTTGTGCCGACACTTTAAAAATAGGGTGGAGGAAGAAATAGAGCAGCTAGTGAGACGGAAGAGCCGACCGAGCTCACAGATGGCCATCCTATACAAACAGAATGGGAACATACGAATCTGCATTGACCCTCAACAGAGCGTTGAGAAGGGAGCACTTAAAACTACCGACTCTTGATGATGTTCTACCTCAGTTCAACAATGCTCAAGTCTTTTCCAAGCTAAATATCAAGGAAGCATATTGGCACAAACGATCAGAAATCCCGTCTAGACCATCCTTTTGGCCGATTTAGATGGATTGTAACAATCATTTTGCATTGTGTGTCAATGGAGAAATATTTCAGAGGGCTTAAATTGATGCATCAAGGTTGCTGACGACATTATAATAGCTAGTTGTGGGGACACCGCAGAAGCAGCAGAAAAGGATCATGTTATCAACTTAAGGCAGCGTTACAGAAACGGGAGGTTAGACTAAATGATTTCAAGAGCATAATGATAATGCTTTGGTTTTACTCAGTCTTGTAATAGCTTGTTTTCACGGATGTTTGCTGAGACGATCACTGAAATGCTTACAGCACAGATACAGAATAGGTTGGTAACAAGTTTTCCAAAAGTAAATTTTGCTTTCCGGATCTATCTTTTAATATTTGGGACAAGTGCTGAAGAGGAACATTCCTTTTTCCTAAGTCAAACTGATAAAAAAAACGTATATTCGGTCAACCATTACTTTCAATTGAAAAGGATTTGATGAGTGGAATGATATTTTAGGACGTCATATGTGACTTTTCTAAGATATAAAGAGCCGAAAAGTTAAAATGGTTATTAAAAAGATTTGGGAGTTCTGTGCCCCAAGGCATAATGAGGTCCTCGAAACTTTCCATTTTTGGAAGTTGAAAATATAATTTTTCAACGAGTTGAGAATACAGGCAGATAAATGTAACTTTAAGGATAAGGAGAGAGAGAGAATGCCAAGAGACAATATTGTTTTCTTAGTAAGCAGTCAAATACAAGCATCTCTTCTCAAGGATCATGAGTTAACGCTGGAAAAAGCGATCAGTACATGTCAGATTTTCGAGCAGACTACAAAAAAAGCTTGTAAGAAATGAAAAGTAAGATAAAAGTGGAAAAAGTGGACAGGAAAACTGAAGGAAAACGCTAGCGAATGAGAGGAAGAATCCTAACAAAGCACTGGATATAGGTTTTGTGGTGGGACCAAAGAAATGAAAAAAAATTTTCTTGCCCAGCATGGGGCAAAACGTGCCACAATTGTGGCCTCAGAACCACTTCGCCGGAAAGTGTGGAACGGTGGTGAACGAGACCAAGGTGCAAGGGTCTGAGGATATTAAAGAATACAAGTGGCTATGTGCTGTGTCAACCTAACATATTTGAAGTCAACAACTGTAAAGTAAGGTTTCAAATAGATTTGTAAGCGTTTTCTAAAGCTGAAAGATTGACAAAAACTAACCATACAATAACAATGTGGAATCGGACCAAGTTGAAACCTAATTTATCATGGTTGGCAATGAATTTCAGTGCCTTCTAAGCAGAGTCTTTCAAGGAACTTGGGTAAATAACGGTCAACAAAGAAAATTTTATAGCGAAACTTGAGTCTGAAGATCCAAACCTCGGTTACCTGGACCCTTCGATAAAACCGGGGATATCTTTGTGCCGACACGTTAAAAAATAGGGTGTAGGAAGAAATAGAGCAGCTAGTGAGACGGAAGAGCCGACCGAGTTCACAGATGGCCATCCTATACAAACAGAATGGGAACATACGAATCTGCATTGACCCTCAACAGAGCGTTGAGAAGAGAGCACTTAAAACTACCGACTCTTGATGATGTTCTACCTCAGTTCAACAATGCTCAAGTCTTTTCCAAGCTAAATATCAAGGAAGCATATTGGCACAAACGATCAGAAATCCCGTCTATTGACCACAATGATTACTCCTTTTGGCCGATTTAGATGGATTGTAACAATCATTTTGGATTGTGTGTCAATGGAGAAATTTTTCAGAGGGCTTAAATTGATGCATCAAGGTTGCTGACGACATTATAATAGCTAGTTGTGGGGACACCGCAGAAGCAGCAGAAAAGGATCATGTTATCAACTTAAGCCAGCGTTACAGAAACGGGAGGTTAGACTAAATGATTTCAAGAGCATAATGATAATGCTTTGGTTTTACTCAGTCTTGTAATAGCTTGTTTTCACGGATGTTTGCTGAGACGATCACTGAAATGCTTACAGCACAGATACAGAATAGGTTGGTAACAAGTTTTCCAAAAGTAAATTTTGCTTTCCGGATCTATTTTTTAATATTTGCGACAAGTGCTGAAGAAGAACATTCCTTTTTCCTGTCAAATTGAAAAAACAAAACGTATCTTTGGTCAACCATTACTTTCAATTGAAAAGGATTTGATGAGGGGAATGATATTTTAGGACGTCATATGTGACTTTTCTAAGATATAAAGAGCCGAAAAGTTAAAATGGTTATTAAAAAGATTTGGGAGTTCTGTGCCCCAAGGCATAATGAGGTCCTCGAAACTTTCCATTTTTGGAAGTTGAAAATATAATTTTTCAACGAGTTGAGAATACAGGCAGATAAATGTAACTTTAAGGATAAGGAGAGAGAGAGAATGCCAAGAGACAATATTGTTTTCTTAGTAAGCAGTCAAATACAAGCATCTCTTCTCAAGGATCATGAGTTAACGCTGGAAAAAGCGATCAGTACATGTCAGATTTTCGAGCAGACTACAAAAAAAGCTTGTAAGAAATGAAAAGTAAGATAAAAGTGGAAAAAGTGGACAGGAAAACTGAAGGAAAACGCTAGCGAATGAGAGGAAGAATCCTAACAAAGCACTGGATATAGGTTTTGTGGTGGGACCAAAGAAATGAAAAAAAATTTTCTTGCCCAGCATGGGGCAAAACGTGCCACAATTGTGGCCTCAGAACCACTTCGCCGGAAAGTGTGGAACGGTGGTAAACGAGACCAAGGTGCAAGGGTCTGAGGATATTAAAGAATACAAGTGGCTATGTGCTGTGTCAACCTAACATTTTTGAAGTCAACAACTGTAAAGTAAGGTTTCAAATAGATTTGTAAGCGTTTTCTAAAGCTGAAAGATTGACAAAAACTAACCATACAATAACAATGTGGAATCGGACCAAGTTGAAACCTAATTTATCATGGTTGGCAATGAATTTCAGTGCCTTCTAAGCAGAGTCTTTCAAGGAACTTGGGTAAATAACGGTCAACAAAGAAAATTTTATAGCGAAACTTGAGTCTGAAGATCCAAACCTCGGTTACCTGGACCCTTCGATAAAACCGGGGAAATCTTTGTGCCGACACTTTAAAAATAGGCTGGAGGAAGAAATAGAGCAGCTAGTGAGACGGAAGAGCCGACCGAGTTCACAGATGGCCATCCTATACAAACAGAATGGGAACATACGAATCTGCATTGACCCTCAACAGAGCGTTGAGAAGAGAGCACTTAAAACTACCGACTCTTGATGATGTTCTACCTCAGTTCAACAATGCTCAAGTCTTTTCCAAGCTAAATATCAAGTAAGCATATTGGCACAAACGATCAGAAATCCTGTCTATTGACCACAATGATTACTCCTTTTGGCCGATTTAGATGGATTGTAACAATCATTTTGGATTGTGTGTCAATAGAGAAATTTTTCAGAGGGCTTAAATTGATGCATCAAGGTTGCTGACGACATTATAATAGCTAGTTGTGGGGACACCGCAGAAGCAGCAGAAAAGGATCATGTTATCAACTTAAGCCAGCGTTACAGGAACGGTGAGTTAGACTAAATGATTTCAAGACCATAATGATGATGCTTTGGTTTTATTCAGTCTTGTAATGTTATCATAGCTTGTTTTCACGGATGTTTGCTGAGACGATCACTGAAATGCTTACAGCACAGATACAGAATAGGTTGGTAACAAGTTTTCCAAAAGTAAATTTTGCTTTCCGGATCTATCTTTTAATATTTGGGACAAGTGCTGAAGAGGAACATTCCTTTTTCCTAAGTCAAACTGATAAAAAAAACGTATATTCGGTCAACCATTACTTTCAATTGAAAAGGATTTGATGAGTGGAATGATATTTTAGGACGTCATATGTGACTTTTCTAAGATATAATGAGCCGAAAAGTTAAAATGGTTATTAAAAAGATTTGGGAGTTCTGTGCCCCAAGGCATAATGAGGTCCTCGAAACTTTCCATTTTTGGAAGTTGAAAATATAATTTTTCAACGAGTTGAGAATACAGGCAGATAAATGTAACTTTAAGGATAAGAGAGAGAGAGAATGCCAAGAGACAATATTGTTTTCTTAGTAAGCAGTCAAATACAAGCATCTCTTCTCAAGGATCATGAGTTAACGCTGGAAAAAGCGATCAGTACATGTCAGATTTTCGAGCAGACTACAAAAAAAGCTTGTAAGAAATGAAAAGTAAGATAAAAGTGGAAAAAGTGGACAGGAAAACTGAAGGAAAACGCTAGCGAATGAGAGGAAGAATCCTAACAAAGCACTGGATATAGGTTTTGTGGTGGGACCAAAGAAATGAAAAAAAATTTTCTTGCCCAGCATGGGGCAAAACGTGCCACAATTGTGGCCTCAGAACCACTTCGCCGGAAAGTGTGGAACGGTGGTGAACGAGACCAAGGTGCAAGGGTCTGAGGATATTAAAGAATACAAGTGGCTATGTGCTGTGTCAACCTAACATTTTTGAAGTCAACAACTGTAAAGTAAGGTTTCAAATAGATTTGTAAGCGTTTTCTAAAGCTGAAAGATTGACAAAAACTAACCATACAATAACAATGTGGAATCGGACCAAGTTGAAACCTAATTTATCATGGTTGGCAATGAATTTCAGTGCCTTCTAAGCAGAGTCTTTCAAGGAACTTGGGTAAATAACGGTCAACAAAGAAAATTTTATAGCGAAACTTGAGTCTGAAGATCCAAACCTCGGTTACCTGGACCCTTCGATAAAACCGGGGAAATCTTTGTGCCGACACTTTAAAAATAGGCTGGAGGAAGAAATAGAGCAGCTAGTGAGACGGAAGAGCCGACCGAGTTCACAGATGGCCATCCTATACAAACAGAATGGGAACATACGAATCTGCATTGACCCTCAACAGAGCGTTGAGAAGAGAGCACTTAAAACTACCGACTCTTGATGATGTTCTACCTCAGTTCAACAATGCTCAAGTCTTTTCCAAGCTAAATATCAAGTAAGCATATTGGCACAAACGATCAGAAATCCTGTCTATTGACCACAATGATTACTCCTTTTGGCCGATTTAGATGGATTGTAACAATCATTTTGGATTGTGTGTCAACGGAGAAATTTTTCAGAGGGCTTAAATGGATGCATCAAGGTTGCTGACGACATTATAATAGCTAGTTGTGGGGACACCGCAGAAGCAGCAGAAAAGGATCATGTTATCAACTTAAGCCAGCGTTACAGAAACGGGAGGTTAGACTAAATGATTTCAAGAGCATAATGATAATGCTTTGGTTTTACTCAGTCTTGTAATAGCTTGTTTTCACGGATGTTTGCTGAGACGATCACTGAAATGCTTACAGCACAGATACAGAATAGGTTGGTAACAAGTTTTCCAAAAGTAAATTTTGCTTTCCGGATCTATCTTTTAATATTTGGGACAAGTGCTGAAGAGGAACATTCCTTTTTCCTAAGTCAAACTGATAAAAAAAACGTATATTCGGTCAACCATTACTTTCAATTGAAAAGGATTTGATGAGTGGAATGATATTTTAGGACGTCATATGTGACTTTTCTAAGATATAATGAGCCGAAAAGTTAAAATGGTTATTAAAAAGATTTGGGAGTTCTGTGCCCCAAGGCATAATGAGGTCCTCGAAACTTTCCATTTTTGGAAGTTGAAAATATAATTTTTCAACGAGTTGAGAATACAGGCAGATAAATGTAACTTTAAGGATAAGGAGAGAGAGAGAATGCCAAGAGACAATATTGTTTTCTTAGTAAGCAGTCAAATACAAGCATCTCTTCTCAAGGATCATGAGTTAACGCTGGAAAAAGCGATCAGTACATGTCAGATTTTCGAGCAGACTACAAAAAAAGCTTGTAAGAAATGAAAAGTAAGATAAAAGTGGAAAAAGTGGACAGGAAAACTGAAGGAAAACGCTAGCGAATGAGAGGAAGAATCCTAACAAAGCACTGGATATAGGTTTTGTGGTGGGACCAAAGAAATGAAAAAAAATTTTCTTGCCCAGCATGGGGCAAAACGTGCCACAATTGTGGCCTCAGAACCACTTTGCCGGAAAGTGTGGAACGGTGGTGAACGAGACCAAGGTGCAAGGGTCTGAGGATATTAAAGAATACAAGTGGCTATGTGCTGTGTCAACCTAACATATTTGAAGTCAACAACTGTAAAGTAAGGTTTCAAATAGATTTGTAAGCGTTTTCTAAAGCTGAAAGATTGACAAAAACTAACCATACAATAACAATGTGGAATCGGACCAAGTTGAAACCTAATTTATCATGGTTGGCAATGAATTTCAGTGCCTTCTAAGCAGAGTCTTTCAAGGAACTTGGGTAAATAACGGTCAACAAAGAAAATTTTATAGCGAAACTTGAGTCTGAAGATCCAAACCTCGGTTACCTGGACCCTTCGATAAAACCGGGGAAATCTTTGTGCCGACACTTTAAAAATAGGCTGGAGGAAGAAATAGAGCAGCTAGTGAGACGGAAGAGCCGACCGAGTTCACAGATGGCCATCCTATACAAACAGAATGGGAACATACGAATCTGCATTGACCCTCAACAGAGCGTTGAGAAGAGAGCACTTAAAACTACCGACTCTTGATGATGTTCTACCTCAGTTCAACAATGCTCAAGTCTTTTCCAAGCTAAATATCAAGGAAGCATATTGGCACAAACGATCAGAAATCCCGTCTATTGACCACAATGATTACTCCTTTTGGCCGATTTAGATGGATTGTAACAATCATTTTGCATTGTGTGTCAATGGAGAAATATTTCAGAGGGCTTAAATGGATTGCATCAAGGTTGCTGACGACATTATAATAGCTAGTTGTGGGGACACCGCAGAAGCAGCAGAAAAGGATCATGTTATCAACTTAAGGCAGCGTTACAGAAACGGGAGGTTAGACTAAATGATTTCAAGAGCATAATGATAATGCTTTGGTTTTACTCAGTCTTGTAATAGCTTGTTTTCACGGATGTTTGCTGAGACGATCACTGAAATGCTTACAGCACAGATACAGAATAGGTTGGTAACAAGTTTTCCAAAAGTAAATTATGCTTTCCGGATCTATCTTTTAATATTTGGGACAAGTGCTGAAGAGGAACATTCCTTTTTCCTAAGTCAAATTGATAAAAAAAACGTATATTCGGTCAACCATTACTTTCAATTGAAAAGGATTTGATGAGTGGAATGATATTTTAGGACGTCATATGTAACTTTTCTAAGATATAAAGAGCCGAAAAGATAAAATGGTTATTAAAAAGATTTGGGAGTTCTGTGCCCCAAGGCATAATGAGGTCCTCGAAACATTCCATTTTTGGAAGTTGAAAATATCTCATCATTTTTCAACGAGTTGAGAATACAGGCAGATAAATGTAACTTTAAGGATAAGGAGAGAGAGAGAATGCTAAGAGACAATATTGTTTTCTTAGTAAGCAGTCATATACAAGCATCTCTTCTCAAGGATCATGAGTTAACGCTGGAAAAAGCGATCAGCACATGTCAGATTTTCGAGCAGACTACAAAAAAAGCTTGTAAGAAATGAAAAGTAAGATTAAAGTGGAAAAAGTGGACAGGAAAACTGAAGGAAAGCGCAAGCAAATGAGAGGAAGAATCCTAACAAAGCACTGGATATAGGTTTTGTGGTGGGACCCGAGAAATGAAAAAAAAAATATTCTTGCCCAGCATGGGGCAAAACGTGCCACAATTGTGGCCTCAGAACCACTTCGCCGGAAAGTTTGGAACGGTGGTGAACGAGACCAAGGTGCGAGGGTCTGAGGATATTAAAGAATACAAGTGGCTATGTGCTGTGTCAACCTAACATATTTGAAGTCAACAACTGTAAATTAAGGTTTCAAATAGATTTGTAAGCGTTTTCTAAAGCTGAAAGATTGACAAAAACTAACCATACATTAACAATGTGGAATCGGACCAAGTTGAAACCTAATTTATCATGGTTGGCAATGAATTTCAGTGCCTTCTAAGCAGAGTCTTTCAAGGAACTTGGGTTAATAACGGTCAACAAAGAAAATTTTATAGCGAAACTTGAGTCTGAAGATCCAAACCTCGGTTACCTGGACCCTTCGATAAAACCGGGGATATCTTTGTGCCGACACGTTAAAAAATAGGGTGAAGGAAGAAATAGGGCAGCTAGTGAGACGGAAGAGCCGACCGAGTACCCAGATGGCCATCCTATACAAACAGAATGGGAACATACGAATCTGCATTGACCCTCAACAGAGCGTTGAGCAGAGAGCACTAAAACTACCAACTCTTGATGATGTTCTACCTCAGTTCAACAATGCTCAAGTCTTTTCCAAGCTAAATATCAAGGAAGCATATTGGCACAATCGATCAGAAATCCTGTCTATTAACCACAATGATTACTCCTTTTGGCCGATTTAGATGGATTGTAACAATCGTTTTGCATTGTGTGTCAATGGAGAAATTTTTCAGAGGGCTTAAATTGATGCATCAAGGTTGCTGACGACATTATAATAGCTAGTTGTGGGGACACCGCAGAAGCAGCAGAAAAGGATCATGTTATCAACTTAAGCCAACGTTACAGAAACGGGGAGTTAGACTAAATGATTTCAAGAGCATAATGATAATGCTTTGGTTTTACTCAGTCTTGTAATAGCTTGTTTTCACGGATGTTTGCTGAGAGGAAGACTGAAATGCTTACAGCACAGATACAGAATAGGTTGGTAACAAGTAATTTTTGCTTTCCGGATCTATCTTTGCGGACCCAAGGAACGTGGAGCCGCTACTTTTTGCTGGAGCCGGAGCCAGAGCCGAAAAAAATCTGGCGGCTCTGCCTCCCAATTTTTTTTTTACAGTAGAACCGAATTTTTTTTGGCTTTAAAATTCCAAATTCGTTTGATTGTTTGCCTCCTACAATTTGAAATGTTGTCATGTTTTACGAACACCACAACAGTAACAGCATTTAAATGAAAGTGTGCACGCACATCACCACAAGAAATCTTTAATGGGGAATCGTTTTGTGTTCGTTTTAAATCTTGTTTACCCTCCGAAAATCTTTTAATGGCATATTTTTTTGTTAAATATAAAGTTAAAACAGTTTTATTTCTTAGAATAATTGTATCAAACATTTAAAAATAAATTTTTGCTACGACGACAAATAGAAGCGTCATTTCGTATATTATTTGACCGCGAATTTGTAATAGACTAAAAACAAAACGGTTGCTTTCTGTATTTGACAATTTTTTTATAAACAGAATAGCTGAAATAGAGTCGATACATGTATAAGGATGTGGCTATTCGGACCCGGGTCCCAATAAAGTCCGATTGTTATTCGGACCAGTGGCAAATATGCACTAAGCTTAGCTATATATAAACTTTATTAGACGGAACCGAAAAAATAATACAGAGTCCGCTTAGTCGGAACCCTAACCACTGACTAACGATTAAATCATACAATTCAAACAATTATCATAAAATAAACAAAGAAATTAATAAAGTTTACATATAACTAAGCTAAGCTAAGTGTCTGCTGCTCCTTCTTAGTCTACAGGAAGCGGGCAAGGATTCGTCAGATGTATGTGCAAGACGGAAAGACTATGAGGTGTCTTTGTGTGAAAAAGAAAATTAATAAAGTGCAACTCAAAATGACATTCTAGTCTTCCCTACTGCAACAAGTAGCTCATTCCAGTTGTGTTCTGCTTGTTTTCACCAGAAACAACATCTTTTTATTATTTATCAATTCTTCACTAAATGCCAAAATATGAAGTGTTTTGTGTGAAAGAAGAAAATATAGTACAGTACAATCCTTAGTGTGAATCCAGTCTTACCTGCTTTTGTTCAACGTGTGAATAATTGTTTAAAATATGGTATTAATTTTGTTTTAAATATTTGTTTTATTGCTAAAAATATGTGGTTCTGTAAGGTTTGGGTTCTGATTGTCGTTATGCTCAAAGCACGTTCAAAAGTTTTTAAAGACCGACAATACATCTCACATTAAAATCTCATGCTTGCACATGAGCTTCAATAAATAATGGTTTGTGTCTAGTCGAGCACAAATGACATAAGTGACCAATATCCGATGTGGATGGGTTTAGTATAAAGTTAATAGTTAATCTACTGACTTATCTGTATATTATTTCGGATACACTTACCACACTTGTGTTTTTGCTAGACATGACATGAGGTGTGATATTGAAAACTGTAATTTTATCAGAGCTTGGTTATAATTAAAGAGGCATCAAAAAGATTTGCAAGTGGAAAAATTACATCACATAATCACACAATTTGTGTTAATTTCTAAGACATCACAAACTAAAACACATTTTAAACAAATAAAATTCAGATTTTTAATAAAACATACATATATCTTAAACATTTTAACACATGTTGAACAAAGTAAATAAATATATTTAAAACAAAGAAATAATAACTCAAATACCTATTTTA
Source organism: Bulinus truncatus (assembly GCA_021962125.1). Lineage (NCBI taxonomy): Eukaryota > Metazoa > Mollusca > Gastropoda > Planorbidae > Bulinus > Bulinus truncatus. The sequence goes on from JAGDYQ010000242.1 coordinate 476,033, forward strand.
ATCAGTTTCGGGGTCGAAGTGTCGCGGGGTCGAAAAGGCGGAGTAGAACTGTGTGGGGTCGATAAGTCCGGACAGCTTTATAACAACTTATAAAATACATTTTCTTGATTTAGTTTAGTTTGGATTGAAATGTTTCACTGCACATATGTAAGACATATGTAAGAAAGGAAAATTTAGTTTGGATTGAAATGGTCGTTCATTAGTTACAGATTAGGACTGGTCCATTAGTTACAGATTATGACTCGTCCATTAATTAGGGGCCGTCCATAAAGTACGTCACGCCCCATGAGGGGGGGGAGGGAGGGAGGGGGTGTAAGAAAGTGTGACAGTTTTTGACCGGGGGGAGGGGGTCAGGCTAAGCGTGACGTCACATTTTGTATATATTTTTATTTTAGTTCTAATTTATTTATTTTTTTATATAAAAATTTAATAGTTTTAAAAATAATTTTCAAAATTTTTGTTAAACACTTAAATTAGTTTTATGTCATAATAGCATGAAATGCATATCTTTTCAATGTGTTGTTCACAATTCCTCATGCTACTTAGGAGTTCATATTTCTACGTTTTACCTTCGAGATTCTTTCCTCCTCCAATCCCACTGTGGCACTGTGCCTAGGGCCTACGGACTTTCCAATGGCCTACGAAAGCCAGAACATAAAGTGAAAACAAGTTCATAATGCCAATAAAATTTAATGATGTTTGTATTAAAGTAACTATAAATAACCGTGTGAAATGAGCATGTCAAGCTGCAGATCTGTAAATTACAGCATGTTAACTTTTCGGCTCTTTGCAGCCCCGTGCCCCCCGGCTAGGTGTGGAGTGCCCCCCCCCCCAACGCTTAAAAAAAGAAGAATAAGAGGAAAAAATAAAGAAAAAGTAACTAAAATGAGAAGGCGCCCCCTTGCTGGGTATTGGTGCCCCCTGCTTACTTTGACCTGGCTACGGGCCTGGCTCTTTGTCTTAGCAAAGTCACATATGACGTCCTCAAAAGTTTATTTATATTTCAAATAGCAAATAAGTGCGGGTGCATTCTTGAAAATATTAAAAATGAAGATGGGGAGGGCCTACTTTGAAAGTGCCAAGGGCCTACGATGACCTTAAAACGGCCCTGAACTGATGGACTCAGAGCTTCAGAAAGAGCAGATGCCGATGCTCAATAATTTCCTTCATTGTTTGTGGCACAAACTCTCAAATTTGATGATATTATGCCAAGATCAACAGGAGTTTTTAAAGTACAACCATATGATCTTTATTGTCCATCTTTGCAGACCAGCTTACATTATCGAATTTGCAAAGTGTGTCACTTATACTTTGCCTTACAAACAATGTTGAAGAATCATGCAGGACAACACAGAGCTAGGGCACAGGAGAATGTGTCAACCCAAAAATTTCCAGAATCAACTCAGATAAAACGCCGCCGTCTTTTGAGAATCGCTGCTAAAAGGCAAAGAGAACTCATGGCAATTATTGGCAGAATGGAAAATGCACATTCAAAGGATGTTGAGTTGCAAGATGAGAATGAATTTGATCTGTCTGCAATTATTCTGCCAGGAAACGATGATGGGGAAAGATTTATGTCAGTCGTAACTATGGATGAACACTTCACTTCGCCATGGATGGAATATTTTTTTAATTAAACATAACACTGGTAAACAGTGAATTCATTGCCAGTGATATTTGAATCATTTTATACAAAGTCAACTATGTAAGTGCTTTTGCTAGATTGGCTCTATTTTACGAGATAATTAAAATTAATTAAATAATGTATGCCCCGTGTTTGGAATTTGTCAAGAATTGCATGAAATATAAAAGTATACTAACAAATAGTAGTGAAACTGTTAATAGTCATGCAGAAATTTGTTCAAAAATATGTGTAATAGTGTTATAGAAGAAAACATTTTCATTTGAAAAACTAATTATGTCTAATTAATTAATTAATATGTTAATTGTCTATGGTAATGCATTAGCAAATCGCTGTTTGCTCGACTTCCTTTTGTATGTGTCGTTGGTGCAATTGCGCTGGAGGCTCCAACAGTAGTCAGCCATCATATGTATGTCCCATCTTCCTTGATATCTCTCCTCCATCACCCTCATATCCTGATGGAACCTCTCGCCTTGTTCCTCACTGAAGTCCCCAAGGTTACCTGGAAATTTGTCTAAATGACTGTGCAGGTAATGTACCTTGATGCTCATATTTGTTCCAATGTTTCTGAAGTTAGCGAGCATATCTTGCACCAGTTCTTCGTAATTCTCTGCTCTGTTATTACCTAAGAAGTTCCTGACAACTGAAACAAAACTGTTCCATGAAGAAGCTTCAAGGTGATTTCGATCGTTGATGAGTTTCCGAATCTGAGGACCGTCAAAAATCCCAGCTTTCAGCTTCTCCATGCTCAATCCGGGGAATGATCTGCAAATATACTTGAAGCAATTGCCAGATTTGTCCAAAGCCTTAACAAATTGTTTCATTAAACCTAATTTGATATGAAGCGGTGGGAGAATGATCTTATTTTTGTCAACCAGTGGCTTGTTGATGTGCAGGCCATGTCACTCTTGTCCAATGATCTTGCCTTGCCCTGCTATCCCAAAGGCACATGAAGCATGGGTATTTTGTGTATCCTGACTGCTGCCCAAGCAAGAAGTTTACCATTTTTAGATCAACACAAATTGACCACTGATGCTCATAATAACGGACTTTCTGCAATACTGTTTTGATATTCTCATACTCTTCTTTAAGTGTTGTTGAGTGAGATGCATAACGGTTACCATTGTGTAACAGAACACATTTCAAGCTTCTGATGGAACTGTCTATAAAAAGACGCCAGTCTTCGGAATGGTAGTCTTGTAGTCCCATTTGGAGCAGAAGTCCAGGGATGTCATTACAGTAAACAAGATCTTCCTCTTGGCTGAAATATGGAAGAAGAAACTCTTCTCTTTTCCCATAAAAATTTATTTTAACTTCTGGTTTGAGAAAATTTCAAAATGCTTGGACAGATTTAGGTCTCGTATTAGGTCATTGAATTCTTCTTGGCTGAATGGTTGAGGTGTTGAAGAACTTCCTTCATAATCGCTTCCACTGTTTTCACCTCCCAAAAACTCCAAATCTTGCCCCTCGTCGGAGTCTGATGGTGAAAACTCTAATAATCCAGTAAACACTGGTATAGGAACTTCACTGCTATGTGGAATTGGTCTCCTTGCAGATTAAAGATCATGATAATCCCACTTAGATTTCTTGTGGTCATTGAAGCCTTTAACATTCACAATACAAAAATAACAATCACCAAAATGGTCTTTCGGCTCTCGCCATACCATTGGTACACCAGACTTTTCTTCTCACCATTTGTCCACTGCCGTAGGCTCTCCACACAGTTTTTGCAGACCTTATGGGGAACCCAAGACATGTCTTGGTCTCCCAGCTTCACACCGAAATAAGCCAAATATGCCTGCTGCACAAAGTCGGTTATATTTCTTCTTTGCTTTTCAATCATGTATTGTCCAGAGATGTAACAGAATACATTCTGATTATTTTTGCAGCATCTTCGTGATGAACTCATGATGTCTTTAGAAAGCAGAGATAAAATAGAAAAAAAACCAAGTTATAACTTGGTATAGTTTAATTAAACAACAGACACCAAACATATTGCATTTGTTTTACACAAAGAGTACAATCATATTTTCAAGGGTGTCCAATATCTCAGAAACTAGAGCCAATTCAGCAAAAGCAGTGGCAGTTTTGAAATCAGCACACATGAATTGCTATAAATTCATTCAAACATTCTTGGCAATTCACACAATTTTGTTTTGTTGGGCTGTGTAATTCATAGCGTGACGTACTTTTTGGACCGCCCCTTATATCAACAACTTATTGAGGGGGAGAGGGTTTGAACAATTTTGACTGTTATCGACACATTCGACAATGTCATTTTTAGGATTACGATCTCCATAAATAGAATACACTAGTCGTCCCGCGTCGTATCATACGCCGCAAAGAAAGTGGGAAAGATACTGACACAATCTTTGATACAGTGTTATTTGATGTAACATTTTTTTCATTCAAGTCATGGCAGTCTCTGCTTTTAGACATGTATAACACAGCATAAGATTCTTTTCGTCTAACCTTCATCCTACAGTATCTACACTATTCAGTAAATATAGATATTAGTTATTATTTTTTGTAATGCGTACATATTTTGAAACAGTTAACATTTGTTTGTAAAGCGCCATACACATTTATAATTTACTTAATAGTGATTTTCCCCAAAACAGCAGTATAACCTTCATCCTACAGTACCTACACTATTCAGTACAGACATAATTGTATTATTAAATGTGTTTTTTTTTTTTTTGTTTTTTTTACAATAATCAGTTGACATTATAATGTTATTTTATGTACAGCATTCCCTCATTTCCGAGGTTAAACGGATACAGAATTTACCGCAACGGGGGATAAATGAAATAGTTTCGTATTTAAAGCACATAAAAAATGATAACGACCAAAGAATACTGTTTTAAAAATTACTGGAGCTGTCTAGACATGAAATAGTATTATGAGCACCATCGTGCTCATATTGCTTAATATATTTTACCAAATAAAAGGACAAAACGTCATATAAGAAATTAAAATAATATGGTTTTATAAAAGAAATAAGGGAGATAATTGTGTATTTTTTCCCTGTATATATCTCATACTATATAGTATATATATAAAGATGCACGTCTAATGGTATATTTATTCTTCTTTGCTCTACAATCCATTTAGGGCCCTGGCCTGCCATACTACTATTCTCCACTTTTCCCGACCCATGGTCTTCTTTCTCCACTCTCTCCCACTCTTATGGCTTTAAGGTCTTTCTCCACTTCCCCCAACCATCTGCTTCTTTGTCTGTCTTTAGGCCTTTTATCATTGGTTGTTGCCTTATATATTGCTTTTGAACCTCTGTTGTTTTCCATTTTTTCTATGTGCCCTGCCCACCTCAATCTATTCATTTTGATTTCAGCTGTTATATTTGGTTCTTCGTACAGATTGTACAGCTCTGGATTGGTTCTACTTCTCCACTCGTTATTTTCCTTTACTGGCCCATATAATTTCCTAAATGTTTTCCTTTCCCAAGTGTTTAGCACATTTTCTGCTTGTTTGCTGAAATTGTATATTTATACTTTATCGATTTTTTTATTTAATTTATACTTTTAATAAACAATATTTACTTTTTCTGGTTAAATATTATGAGCTTTGGTGAAGTATATTTGTTTAATATATATTTATTTTTGTTACTGATTCCTTATAAAATCAATGTATACTTATAATCAAAATAGGAAAAAAATGTTTCAATAAGTATTTATTGAATGCAGTACTTGGTGGAAAATAAAGAAAATAGACACACACACTTTTGGACGCACTTGCAAAACTTATTTATCCCCAACCACATCCCATTTTTAATTGCGAGAATTGCTATCTAATTCTAAGTCTATAGCATAAAGTGTTTTAAGCTGTATTTTAAATTGACTGAATATATTTACTTCGATCATTTGACTTTTGAATGCTACTAAAGTGAAACTGATACAGTTTCGCGATTGATCATATTTTTTTTTCAGTACCGTACTGGTACTATAGCCTTTTCTCAATCAGTTGTTTACAACGTACAAGAAATATTGACAGCATACCAACATCCTACAGTGTATAATCAAATTAAATGCTAATATTCGTGCACATATTATGCAACTATAAAGTTTAATACAGGTTTGATATACTGGTACATTTGCAACGTTTTCCTATCTTTCCTATTCATTATCTGGAAGTTGCCGCTCAAAAGTATAACCAAACTGTCCGACTGCCTGGGCACCCACAAACACAGTGGTCCCCAATCCCTAGTACCGGTCCGTGGATCAAATGGAACTGGGCCGCCCAAGAAACATTAAATTATCTCCTTTTATTTCTTGTAGTGTATTTCTCTCAGGATAGTGCGACACCTACCCCTCTCGGGCCGCGGTAAAATTATCAAATGTCCAGGCACGCCGAGAGAGGGGGCAGGGGGGTCATTGCCAGGGGGTCCGCATCTGTAAGGGGCCCGGCCGCCCCGACCATATCACTTTTTTCACGACTTTTTGTTTATTAAGGGGCCCGCAATGATGTCCTGCCCTGGGGCCCGTGTTGGCTCTCGGCGCCACTGCAAATGTCGCACTAACACACACACCTCTTTTATGGTACCGGTAGCTTTTATTTTGTTTAAACAATAGCCTTTGTATCTTACTAAGCTGCTCTTTCAAAGCAAATTTGTCGGCATTTTTATTTTCAGACCTCACCATGAATATACCTAATTTTATAGATGAATATAAAAAAACTTAAAGAAGGTATAATTATGTTGCAGCATGCATTGTATGGGCCTAATTTGAAGTGTAATTACTAAATAACAAGCTAGACGGGTCTCCGAAATAGTAATCTTGAAAACAATGTTCAGCTTCTAAACCAGACAAGGGCAATCTACGTCCCGGTAAACTTTTGATTTGACCCGTAGTACACTCCCTTTTTTATTTACATTGATAACATTTATATTTATGTTAGCTCACGTCAAGTATTATAAACACCCCAGTGATCTTCTCTTGTTTCAGCCCTTCAATCAAATTTCAGAACCTATTGTGGTTCTTCTAGTAGTTATAAATTTACATCTCTGATCTGCGAGTTTGGAGCATGTCCATTACGATGTAAAAAAAAAAGTTATCAGTTGTACATGTAACATTGAAAGGTCACGAAAAATACTAGATACGGACATCAAGAGTAGCTGCAGTGAATACATTGAAGTAACAAAAGTTTATGGTTTACTCCAGTGCCGGCTTTAGGTATAGGCGATATTGGCAGCCGCCTAGAACGGCATTATTTCAAGGAGCGGCAAATTCCAGCCAAAATAAAATCAAATCAAACATATAAAAATCAAAAATAAAATAAATAAATTTGAGAAAGTTGTTGAATTAAATAAGAGAACAAAATTGCTTAGAATGGTGACAACAAATGAGTCACATGGATTAAAGCTCTTAATTTATTACATCACTATTATGACATCACTATTTTCAAAATTATCTTCTTATTTTGCATTTAACAAAATTAGATTCAGATATAATGGAGGATCCTGCTAAATGGCCAGATATAAGTGATAATATTCGTTGTTTTCTTATTCAGCATGATCCAAAGCAGATCAAATTTGAGTCTGGTTATCCAAAAGATGAAAGTGGGAGACAATTTTCTAATTACCACTATACTGCAAAACTGGCTAACGGAGAAACTTTAAAAAGGAAATGGTTGATGTATTCTACGTCAGTAGATAAGGTATATTGTTTTTGCTGCAGAATATATAACAGGAGTAAATCTGCCTTAGCAACACATGGCAGTTGTGACTGGAAAAATATGTCAAGTATATTGCAGCATCATGAAAAATCTCCAGATCATTTAACCAGTTATCATGATTGGAAAGAACTAAAAATGAGGATAACAAATAATAAAACTATTGATGACGTGAATCAGCGCCTTATAAATCGTGAAGCGAAACACTGGAAGGATGTATTAGAAAGAATAATATCTTTGGTCAGAGTACATGGAGTTCAAAATTTACCCCTGAGAGGGCAGTCTGATCGGTTATATACATCTCATAATGGAAACTTTTGAAATTTGTTGAAGTTATTGCTGACTTTGATCCGGTAATGAAAGAACATATAAGACGTATAAAATCAGATGAAATTCATGACCATTATTTAGGAAAAAATATTCAGAATGAGATCATTCAACTGTTGAGTAAGAAGGTAAAACAGAAAGTGATAAATGATCTAAAAATGCAAAATATTACGCTATAGTTCTCGATTGCACACCAGACGCCAGTCACAAAGAACAGATGACAATGATTGTTAGATTTGTTACAGCAAATGAATCGACAAATGACAAACCTTCAGAAGTTTCTATCAATGAACACTTCATTGGATTCGTAGAACTTGAAAAATCTACAGGTGCAAGTATGGTGGAAATTTTACTTAAAGAACTGTCAGATTCAGGCATTTGTCTAGATGATATGAGGGGACAAGGCTACGATAACGGAGCGAACATGCGGGGAATACATAATGGTTCCAAGCAAGAGTTAAAGAGCTAAATCGAAAAGCCTTTTATGTCCCATGCAATGTGCATTCGTTGAATTTGGTGGTGAATGATGCCGTAAACTGTTGTTTGGAAGCAGTAAGGTTTTTTGAGGTAATTCAAAATATATACACCTTTTTTTCTGCATCAACACATCGCTGGAATGTATTGTTAGAATATGTCAAAAACAAAGAGGCAGCAGGTTTAACTGTTAAAAAGTTATGCGCAACACGTTGGGAAAGTCGAGTTAATGCTGTGAAGGTAATTCGATACCAAACAGTTGAAATTTACGATGCACTCGTTTCAATTGCTGATGACATTTCACTTTCTGGACCACGTGGAACCCAGTCCCGTGCAGAAGCTAAGGGAATTGCACAAAAATGCTCGATTTCAAGTTTATTTGTTCATTAGTGATTTGGTATGATGTTTTATTTGAGATCAATATATCTAGCAAAACATTTCAAGAAAAAGATCTTGATTTAAAGAAATCAATTCAACAATTGAATGCAACTAAAACTATGCTCCAGAATTATAGAACAGATGAAGGTTTTGCCAAAGCAATTACAACAGCTAAATCATTGGCTGAAGAATTTGGTATTGAGTGCAATTTCCCTACGGAAATACAAATAAGATCTCGACTAAGAAAGAGACAATTTGACTATGAAGTTTCAGACGATCCAATTCTCGAGCCAGAAATGAATTTCAGAGTAAATTTTTTAACCAGATATTGGATACCGCAATTCAATCAGTTAATGATCGATTTATGCAGTTAACATCTCATAGCGATTTATTTGGATTTTTGTATGACATTAAAAAACTGGAGAAATGTGATAAAAGAGAGGTTTTCAAAGATTGCATGGACCTTCAATTAGCTTTAACATCTGAAAACGAAGATTCAGCAGACATTAATGCAACAGAACTGTGCGATGAATTATTTGATTTATCAAGGAGAATTACAGAAAAATCAAGCCCTAGAGTTATATTAGACTATCTATGTGGAATGGGCTTGGTTGCCTAGAGTTATATTAGACTATCTATGTGGAATGGGCTTGGTTGCCTAGAGTTATATTAGACTATCTATGTGGAATGGGCTTGGTTGCCTAGAGTTATATTAGACTATCTGTGTGGAATGGGCGTGGTTGCTCTTTTTCCGAATGTGTACGTGGCATTGCGAATTTTGCTTACACTCCCGATAACAGTGGCGAGTGCAGAGAGAAGCTTTTCGAAGCTCAAACTCATAAAAACATATCTTCGTTCTACCATGTCTCAGGATCGTTTGGTTGGTTTAGCTACAATATCTATAGAGAAAACGATTGCAGAAGATTTGGATCTGACCGAAGTAATTGAAGAGTTTGCCTCTGCAAAAGCTAGAAAAGCTTTTTTCTTTTTAACGCTTAATAAACATGACATTTCATTTTGTTTTATTTTTCATTTTTTTTTAACTTAGCAAAAAAAAATTTCCTAAAATACACTAAGTATACTTAAAACTCTTCTTTAACTTTTATAAAGTTGCCAAATTAAAAAAAATGTTATGAAGAATGAAGACCAGTAATAAAACTATAAATATATCATATTTTTATTTTCATAATTTGGATTCACTTCCAAATAAATAGCATTTATAGCGTTTTCTTAGAAAAATGAAACTAAAAAGGGCGGCATTTCTGTCCTTGCCTATATCACAAAAATGTCTAAGGCCGGCACTGGGTTTACTTCAAGATATGCCACAGTATGTGGGATATTATTTTTATAGTAAACCTGAAGCGGCCAATTCGCTACTTTTAATAAGTTCTCTTTATGTGTAGGCTTATGCTCAAATATTGGTCAAGATTATTATTAACGATTGCCTAAATCAGCAAGTCACTGCAAAGTACAGACATATCCAACAACACTAGAGCAATGATGCTTGGAAGTTTATAAGTTGCCATTCAGAGAATGCAGAAATAAAAATCACGGCAAGGGCTACAGACAATGATAAAAGATGGTTGTTCCAGACATATTTTTAGAAAAGAGAGAGACGTATGAAGACACTACATACTTAACAGTTAATAGAGGAAGGAATCGTTATTTTACACCCGAATTAAACCTGAAATATGTATTGAAAATGTTTGTATTGTAATAGGTGTGGTGGGGCCTCAACAGGTCCAGCTACGGACTGGACTTTAATGTAGTGGCATTGTGACGTAGATTGGTAATGTTTCATTCTGGCTGAGAGAAATTAAGCTGTGGAGAGTGTGATCATTCTTTGAAGTTCTAATAGACTTGAATAGGTTTGTGTGTAATCTTTCTCCAACATGGATATTGATAGAGAGATGCAAACTAAAAATTTCTCATGATTTACAATGATTGAGTGAATAACAGAGTGAACATAGCCACTAGCCTTCCTATCTGCTTTCAGTCACAATTCTATTAATGTTGACAAGTTGTTGTAATGTAGAGAATCTCGCTTTGTAAAATAATACATTTGTTGATAAACAGATTTACCAAGTATTTATTTAAAAAGAAGAACTTAAGAAAACTTTAAATTAAAAATTGGCTAAGAACTATTTGACGTTGTTCTGGATTATTTAATTAAAGTTCTAGTATTTTTTGGGAGGAAGTTTTTGCGCCGACACCGAACCGACTCCGGACAAGTACAAATGCCGACACCGGCAAAAACTACAGACACCGGCTCCCCAGCCCTGTTTACAAGTAGAAGACTTGTTGATTTTGTTATATTAGACACATTAGATTTCAATGTGTTATTTAATATTATGTTTAGGATAATTTTATTATTGTATTTTTCGTTTTTTTAAAAGTGTATTTTTAGGGAGGGGTGGGGTTGAAAACTGAAATACATTTTCATAAGAGCTAAATAAAATCAAAAAGTAAATTTCCATCCTTCGTCTGAACAATAGCCAAAAAAAGCATTATTGTCATAGTTAGTTATTGTGTGTAGATCAGTAGATCAGTTGTGGTATAATATATATATTATTTTCGTGGTACTTCTGTTTTGTTGGTAGGTGTAAATATATTTCAGTCTCTTCGGATGATTCAACTAACTTGACTTGGTGTATATTATTATATTATTTAATGTCCACATGTATGAGACGAATCACATGTATAAATCACTGACTAGACTTGGTAGTATACATATATATAAATGTTTATTTATTTATACTTATTCACGAAAATACATACATGGTATAAAAATGATGTGAGATGAGGAATCAAGTACGTCTTCTTGTCTCTACCAAAATCTATCGTCTGCCTAAAAATTAATAATTTCACTTCCGCTAAGCTAAGTGGCCAGATAATTCCAACCATCTCTGTGCCAACTGTAAATTCTCCAGCCTAAACTGATTATAACAAGATCCCCCTTTCCTTTAAAAAACGAATGTTATACATTTAGTTTTTTAGTCTGTCTCTAAGTTTTTTCTGTCGTTAACTTAATAAAATTTACTTTTGTCAAAAATAAAAAATTGTTGTATCACATCATATCAATAATAATCCATACAGATGTTATTGTTCTATATACAAAATGGCAAACAAAATGGTTATGATACAAAATATCAAACCAGTTATGATACAAAATTTATTAATAAAAATATTCTTGTTAATACTATATCTCATATTTCAATTTTTAAATGCATCATATAGCATATCATAATATTGACATAAAAATTTGTTCAATTTTCAAAAATATTATTATCAATTCAGTTTTAAAACAAAAAAAAATGTTATACAATAACAATTGACCATTCACTTAGGTTGGTACCAAGTACCATAACTTCTTCATAAGTTTTAATATTTTTAATTATCATTGTTATCTCCCCCTCTTTTCTCTTACTTTTTTTTTTATAGTGATTATTTTCTATCACCTTATGACTTAATTGTCATTTCTTTGTACATATTCACTTAATGAATTTATTTTCAATATTCAACACTTTCATATTTTTCTTCACATCATTATCATTCTTTTCTTTTGTATAAGAGCATTTTATTTCAGTACAATACATTTTTCATGTTGTCTTTTGACAAACTTCTTCTGTTGTAACAATATTTTGTTCAACTTATTATTTACCTTGCTTTATCTAGCAAGTCATTTTTCTCTCATCTCATATGAAGACCTTTTCTTTTGCCTTCTGTCAATAACACTTTCCTTAGTGATTTGACAATATTCATTTTTGTACTCATTAATTATATAAGACATTTTTCTTATGTCTTTCTCATCATTTTATATAGTGTGAATATATTAACTTTGCACTTTTTCGTGTCAATTTATCTTGACATATTTAATATTATCATCATGTACAATTCATTATGTCTTCTGACATATAAAATATTTAAACATCATTTTAATAAAATTCATATATTATTACAATCTTCATACCTTTGACTTCTTTAGTCAATAATTGTTCGAGACTAATAAGTCTTCTTGACAATAATCAATGTCATAATCAATAATCCTTTGATTGGATTTAACAAAATTTAACTTTTTAAAAGTTTTATAACAAATTGAACAATAAACTTCAAACAATGAACAAATTTAATAAAATATGCATTAGTAATCATTGCATAATAAAATCTTTGCATAAACTTCAATAATATTTTCATCAATGTGAATGAAGTGAATGAGTAATTAAGCATTCTTACAACATATTCTCATGTACATTATACTTGTTTAGTGTGTGTGTTTTATTTTAAACACAATCTCTCCTCATTCTCATCTTAATTAAGTATGCATATTTCTATTTTAAATACATTATGCATCAATCATCAACATGAATTCTTTAATATATATTATTAAAAAAATATTTGAGTCAATATACTCAATACAATAGTGTACTTGACAAGCTTAAATGTCATTATCATTATTCATGTATTATATTTTCAATACATACAAATCTTTTATTTTCAAATACAACTGTTATTAGTTTTAATTATTCCAATATCCATATTATTTTTACTTATAGTTCCAATATTCTTATTATTCTAGCCATTATCCTTATTGTTCTACTATATTTCATTGCTACTTGTTCCAATAAAATTTATATTTCATTATTGTTCCTATATTCATTTATTTATACTTGTTATTCCAATTAGTTATATCTATTTTTGTTGTCCCAATACATTTTATTTATTCTTGTCGTTCCAATATAGCACTTTCTATTTTTAAACAACCCGAAAAGTTTTTATCAAAATATCTATTTATGACTGAGTCTCGATGAAATATCTGGTTTGCTTGGCTCTTCTAAACTGCATGTGTTTTCCCTATAAAATCTATGACTTTTATTTGCGTCATGTTTCTGTAGTTGTTTTAATTCCTGATTCTCATTAAATGATTTACATTTTGATTGAGTATGTCCTTTCATCTTACATTTAAGCAACAACTATTTTTCAGTTTAAAACAGTTCTCTTTAAGATGACCAATTTTCTTACAGAATGTACATGTAGGTACATCACAATATTTTCTACTTCTACTTCTTTTATATCTAATAGTTTGATAATTTATTTATTGGTTTGTGTGTGTTCCTATTTGAATGGTAATTGTGTGTATGTCTATTCCTAAAGTTGTTATCCTGTGGTTGGTACTAATAAGTCTGATATTAGTCTTATGTGTCTCAATGTGCCTTGTTTTAAATGGACAAAATGATTGTTTATGTCCTAAATTCTTACATGTGTAACAAGTTATGTTTTTCAGTTTGAGGGTACATCTATTAGCTTTATGTCCAAAATCCTTACAAAAAAAACACATTGGTTTGTCTCTATATTGTGTTGTTGAATCTATTTTGTTTATTAGTGTCTATACTGACAGAACAAAATGATTCTGCAGTTTTTGAAATTGAATGAATTTTCTTTATCAAAGGTGCATCTGTTTGTGTTTCAGTTTCACTTGTTGTCTTGCTTATTGATGCTTTGTTTAAGTTTACTTGATTGTTATTTGTATCTGTTAATTGTGAATCTGCTATTTTCATTATTATTTTTTCTATAGTGCTTGACTGTTCATGTAGTATTTTATATGAATCAGTCACATCAGCTGTAATACTTTTTTCAAATTTTTCAAATTTACTTGTCAATGTTGCTAAACTTTTATTAATGTTTGGATTTGTCGACTCTGATCTTGTACAATTTGTCTTAAAATAGAATTGTCATTTTGTTGATCTGAATTGATAACAGGAGTGTGATCATTGTCATTTCTTTTTAAACTGGTGTCTTCTAATGTGTTCAATGTATCTATTTTATGACATACTTCATTGTTTAAATGAACAAATAATTTGTTTCTTGATTCAAATTCTTTATTGCAATTTTTGCATTTTATGCCAGGATTTGTGTTTATTATTAGATTATTATTTACTATCTCTGGCTTTTTGTGAATGGGTTTTTTAGTCCTAGTCTTTTTCTCTGTGTGAATCTAATTCTTGCTCCATATCTGCTCTCATCTTTTTTACTTCTTCTTGTAATGATATTTCCTGTTTTATTTTGTCTGCTTATATTTCTGCGTCTCTTTTATTTTTTTCTTCTTCTATTCTAATTTTTTCTGTTTCTCTTCTATTTTGTTCTTGCTCGCTCCATTTTATCATTAGCAAATTTCACTAATTTATCACCCGTTAGACCAGCATATTTGCCTTGATTAATATAGAATTCAAATGATCCTGGTTGCTCAGCCATTCTAAAATTTTATTTATTTTTCTTTATCAAATTATTTATATATTTGATTTAATTTTTTATATTTCTGCTGTATTGGTTTTTATATTTATTGTATTTATATAGTATATTTCAGTATTCAATATTCTTGAGTCTATATGCAATCTTATGTCAAAATAAAATTAAATTACCAATGTAAAAATAATATAAGTGACAAATGAAAACGTACAATAAATAAAATATTTCTAAGCTTAATATGCTATTACTAAAAAATGTAAAAAAAAATTTTACAGACTAAGTTAATATTATTTAATTAAATTTATAGTTAGACGAGCGAAAACAAGTATACAACTTTACAAGATTACTTGTAAAAAAAAATTTACGATACGCATTACTTCTAAACAAATATTTTAAGTAAAATATCTTGATGAAAACAATATATATTAATTTTAATTTAACTAATTTTGCAATTAGAACTTTTCAAATAAACATTTAACTATACACTAAGGATTTTAAAAATTGTTTCTAAACATTACATACTAATATAATAAATTTGACATAGTTTGCAAATAAAACAACAATTATAACTAAACAACATGAAATTACTCCCAGATACCTTGTTACTTCGGACTTCGGATCAAGTGTAGAGTGCTGTAAAAAGTATAGTTTCGGAAGGTGTAGACTCACTAACTTCTCTCTGGTGTAGATGGTAAAAGTATAGGTCAGAGTGTAGTCACTTCATGGCTCTCCTGGTACAGTATGGTCTGCACAATTTGGTAAGGTCTGCTGATTTTTCGGCTCACCTTCTTTTCACCCACACGAGGACAGAGTAATATGAATGAACAGATGTAAATGTTCTTATGAATGTACCGCTGTAGCGATGGTTCTACAGCAATAAATTATGTAAAAATACAAAGTCCAAGCCAAGGCAGTTGTATATGGATGGAATATCAGATGAAAAAAAATCAGGAACATGTAGATCTTCTAGTGTGCCAACATTTGTCTTGATTACAATAAAATTACTTCACATCAGCCGATCATTATGTATAATATGTTCTTTCTGGAACTTCACCACATCCACCATTCTATGTCATATGTTCTTCTCTGGAACTTCACCGCAGCCACCATTCTATGTCATAGTTAGTTATTATGTGTAGATCAGTTGTGGTATAATATATATATATTATTTTCGTGGTACTTCTGTTTTGTTGGTAGGTGTAAATATATTTCAGTCTCTTCGGATGATTCAACTAACTTGACTTGGTGTATATTATTATATTATTTAATGTCCACATGTATGAGACTTAATCACATGTATAAATCACTGAATAGACTTTGGTAGTATACATATATATAAATGTTTATTTATTTATTCTTTTTCACGAAAAATACATACATGGTATAAAAATGATGTGAGATGAGGAATCAAGTACGTCTTCTTGGTCTCTACCCAAATCTATCGTCTGCCTAAAAATTAATAATTTCACTTCCGCTAAGCTAAGTGGCCAGATAATTCCAACCATCTCTGTGCCAACTGTAAATTCTCCAGCCTAAACTGATTATAACAATTATATAACAATAAAATCGAAACCATTGTTATTAATCACATGCTACTTAGTTGTATTTTATTTCATCGTATCTAGTTAGCAGGGTTGTTAACGATACTCTTAAATTGTATCGTCAATACCGATACCAATACTTCATGAAAATAGTATCGCCAATATCAATACAAATACTCAAGTAAAATGTATCGCCAAAATCGATACAGATACTATACCGATACTTTTGAGAGCAGCAAAATGTTTTTATTTAAAATATAATGTGTGCAAGTATCTCAGGTTTAAAAAAATGTAAAAACAATTAAATATAACGTCAAAGCACAATTTTAATGCTAATCACTTCACCATTTGGCAGCACGTAAGAAGACCATCATTTCAAAATGATCATTGCTTCATTGCTTAGGCTAGAACGTAATGGCATAAAAACACGCCCACCCAATGAAACCAGTCGCTCAACTGCAGCACTAGCCGTAAGTCCAGTGTTCTGTTGCAGGTATAGTTTCTTAATGCTTAGGTAGACTGCTAATGAAGCATTTCTGATGAGTTAACTTCAAGATATCTGTCTACTTCAGCAGAACTGTTACTACTAAGCAATTCGTCCTTGTAAAAGTTAGTAGCTATCTGGAACAAACAAAATCGCGCATCTTTGGCTGCGGCAATCAGCACGTATCTCGTTACTCCCGGAGACACTCGGTGGAATTCCTTCCACTTTCGATTCTGTTGCAAAATTTCATTGTTTACTATCCAATCCAGAATTAGAAGTTAAACTTGATATGGTGTTTGATAACATTGACATCAAGAGACTGACTCCGCAGCAGAAAATATTCAGAGCAGAATACATTGAAGTATTTGATCCATTGTGTTGTGAACTGGGCATTTTGGTAAGGAAAAAAATAATATTGGATTTGTCTATTTACTGCCCACACTAACCATTATAAAAGGTAAATTACAGGTAATGATTTTGCGACATAAACACCCTCTCACGGTGTGTGAACCCCTTGCCAGAGCTGTTATTGATTGCATTAATGCGCGATTCGATTTTATATTTTCTGATCCAGAGGCAAAACTGGCAGCAGTGGTCAATCCACAATTTAAGACCAACTGGACAGACAACTTGGATCACAAGGCAGAAGTTGTAAAAATCTTAAAGCGTGCCTGCAGTGCACTTACCATTTAACTTACTCTGCAGGGTGGTGCAGCTTTAGTACAGTCAACAGTACAGATATCTGAATCTTCAGATTTTTTTGCTTGTTTTACTGCGAGCGGCAGAACCAGGACGAATTGCTTAATAGTAACAGTTGTGCGGAAGTATTTGTAATGGTGAAACCTTAATCGAAATATTTGAAAATTTTTATGTTCTAAAATATTCTTGTCGATAGGATGGTGAACTTTTTTTATGCAAAACAAAAAATAACCCATATTTTCTTTATTTGTGATACAAAGCTCCACCATATTTGATATGGGGATATAGGCTAATATTTTAGTCATACCCCTACTACTGACTGATCACTGAGTGCAATGACTAGTGCTAGTGCGTACCGTACTTCAATGTTTTAAATGCGATGACAATATACAACTGTTACTATAACCAAAATAAAACGAAAGAAAGAATGTATAACGTTGACACATGAAAGAAAGAACAAAACGAGAATGCAATGAGTGCAAAAATATAAGAATAACATTTATAGACATCGGCGCGCAAAACAAAAAACTTCAAAAGAAGATTAAAACTAAATTTTTCCTTCAACTCGCCGACCGTGGTTGTATTGGTAGAGGTGTCTGTCGTTAATATTGGTAGGGTTGATGGCTACTAGTATGCATTGAATTTATGTAACAATGACAATGTATTAAAATCGCTATTGTTTTTCTGCAAATAGTGGAAATAGAAAAATATCGGTGTCGAGTATCGAAATTTTTTTGCTGAAAATGTATCGGCGATTCACAAATCAATACTTGATACAAAAAGGATCGGCAATACAGCAACCAATACTAAAAACAGTGCAAAAAAGTATCGCCGATACTGTATCGGCCGATACAAACAACTCCAACTAGTTAGGTATTAAAAAAAAGCTGCTCAATTTCTCATTCATACCTGTGCCTGTAAGGATGTGATATATGTTGCTATATTATAGCCCATTGGTCTCCATAGTTACAAAGGTCTGTATTGTCAAAAATTAAAGATTGTAAAGCTTTGTATATTAAAAATCAATTTAACAATGTTAAGGATGTGTACTTTTTTTTTTGCTGCAGATCAAAATTTCATTCCAATAGAGCAGACAGATAAACAGCTGGTGGAGGCTGAATGTTTGTCAGAGGCAGTGCTCGATTTAAGAAAAAACCAGTGCCGGGGATGACACAAAATTTATGCAAAGCCGGGGATAAATGTCTATTTCATCCCCGGCTGGGATATATTCGCTGTAAAGCAGAGCCGGGAGGACATGTCTCAGTGCCGGGGATATCCCCGGCATCCCTGGCGGTAAATCGAGCCCTGGTCAGGGGCCCAGACACTGAACTTAATATTTACCAAATATAGGACAAGGTGAAATAAGGCTATGTTGACAAGACAAAGAATAATTTATGAAAGTAAGATTTAAGGATTAATGTTTATTTTATACACAGTGAAACAAAAATATTGTTTTACTCAAAAGTTTATTTGTGTTTATTTGTATTCACTTTTATTCATACATACTTTCCATCTACCTATGCTGTAAATATACCAAAAAGTAATTAGAGAAAATAAATGCAATTGAAAATAAATGTGCAAAAAATTCAGTTTAGATTTATCTAAAAGCTGTGATAGAAGAAAAAATCAAAACATTTAACTACAATATTGGGTTCATAAAAAAACAACACACAAAGTATTAACACCACTCACACTATTTTAAAAGATTTAAGTTATGACTATTATTATGTTTTCAGCTCTTTAAGAGTATAATAGTTTTTTCATGATCTGTATGTCCTCAAGTTATTTTTAAAGTCAAGACTAGTAATGATAAACTGCAGGCTCAAAATACAGAACAAAAAAATTAGGTTGACTGCCCCAAAACCACTAGATTATTTTGCAAATCATGAATAATAATTTCAGAGAAATGGGGTACTCATCTTTGAATGTTTGGGCCATATAGCATGCATATTACAATTATTTGTAGATCTCAATGCTGACAAATTGAACAAGCAAGTGAACAAAATTAAACATTGGCAAAAAAAATAGGAAAAAAAAAAATGAAAAATATTGCCAAATAATATTAACTAAAAATAGACAAATATTAATAATTGACATATTTCCCGTAATATAAACTTAAACATTGACAGATAATTGCAACTAAAATTTTGGAAACAATAGAAACAAAAATTTTAGCACAATTAATACATGTACTTATCTCTATTCTTTTACATGGTTTCATTTTAACACCTAGAAATTTCAGCAAGTTATTCTTTAAAAAACAGGTTTACTATAACATGGAAAGAAAATTTTCAAAACAAAAAACACACAAAAATGAATGAGAAATATGTGGAAAATCTAAGATTGAAATTACCATTAGCTAAATGTCATCCAAGTAGCCTAATATTTTTTGTCCTCATCAGAAATTACTTTAACCACAACCGTATTAATTATATCTTATTAGAAATAATCAGCATAAAATCATTTGATGTAATGAAAGTTTGGAAAGAATTTTCAATAAAGAAAATTATTGAAAACATAGCTTTAACACTTAAAAACCTACAGAAATATTTTTAAATGTATTTAGGAAAATGGTAAGGCCTTTGTCTGTAATAAAATTTACTTAATTTGTCTTATAATAAAATTCAGTTAATAAGTCTAGAAATAAAATGTATTTAATTTGACGAGTAATGAAATTCATTTAATATCTCTAGTAATAAATTCTACTTAATTTGTCTAGTAATAAAATTCAGTTAATTTGATAATTTGCAGTTTTTTCTGATAAATATTGGTGTTATTGAACATGTTTCTGTGGAAAAAGAAAAAAAACATCAGCTTTTATCTAATTAAAATAGTTTAAGTTTGACATCCCGCTATGTTGTTTTATATTTCAGTCTCATACAGGGTTTAAAACAAAAAAAAATGCATTTTTGTGGAATGTATCTACTTTATAGTGTAAGGGATAGGCTTCATAGCAAAAAATAGAAACTAAAATAATGGTAAAAAATATATACAGAAACATTGGTAAAAAATTAGAAACTAAACATCGGAAAATAATAGGAACTAAATAGAAACTAAATTATGCTTAATTAATTTTCACATTATGCATTATCAAAAGGGTATTACACAGTTAAGCTTTTATCTGTCACTTAAAATAATTACAAATGTGAATTAGAAAACCACCTTCAGGCCATAAACCTTCCTATTTCAGCTAATTTAGACATTAATCTTTTGGAAAAACTATAACTTTAATTCTTCTTAAATTTCTCAATGATACAAAAAGCAGTCAAAAGATGAGTACAAGACAGTTTATCTTATCAGTTTTTCTATTTTCTTCTCTTCATTCACTTTTTTTTTACAGTGTTCATTTCTGTATAAAATTATTCAAAATTCCAAAAAACTCCATCAGATAATTTGTATTTAAAATAACTGCATTTTTCATTTACTATTCCAAATGCTTTAATACAGTTGTTTTTTTTTACTTAATGTCATTAGTTACTATGTGTCAAAAACAGAAATGGCCATTGGTGAATTAATTCTCTGTTCAACACAATATGTTTCAATTACTCAAGGTATGTTAGATTCCATTTTCTTTGTTTTAAGTCTGTATTTGTTTTTCTAATACTAGCTTGTTTTTAAATTCATCTTTCTTTTGTGCAGATGCCTAAAAATTGAGAAAGCTTGATTATAAAAAATCATTTGAAACTATTATAACAAAGTTCTATTCTTTCTTTGGCTATTAGGATCACTATTGTCCATCCTTTACTCAAAAAAAAAAAAAAAACCAAAAACAAATTAAGATTTGCTAATGAAATAGATTTTCTGGGCAGAATTGAAAGCAGATAAAAGCAGGATAATAATAAAAACCTCAAAATGCCAGAAATGCTGACATCATAATGAACCATCAAAAGCTAGAAGAAGTACAGAGCTTTAGATACCTGGGAGCCATTGTATACTAAGAAAGAACCTGTGAAGTGTAATTTTGGGCCAAGATTGGGGCAGCTATGGCGCTAAATACATGTATAACAATGCAGCAATTTTCTTACCTTGTAAATAAGAGACTTAAACTTCCTCTTTAACTTGCTGTAGATTTAAAAATTTCTTTGAATATTCCTTGTTGAGCGAAATGACAAGCTGACAAAGGGACATGTTTATTTTATCTTCCTATGACTTGATGTAGATGCTTAAAAACATGATGAAAAGAAAACTTTAGTTAAATACAATTCAATCATAAATGAAACACTTTAAATAACAAATGTACAAATATATGAGCTAAAAACAGCAATGCTGCAAAGTTCTTACCATGTCACAAAAAGACTTTTCTAGATCTTCCTTTTGACTTGCTGCAGATGCTTTATTCTTAAATATCCTAATTATGTCTGTTGGAGCCGAATGAAAAGCTGACACAGGGTCTTTAACCTTCCTCTTGACTTGTAGATTTATAAATTTCTTCTTGAATAAGCCTCCTTGAGCCAGAACACAAGCTGACAAAGGGACATATTGTTCTTCCTCTTGATGTGATGTAGATGCTAAAATGATGAAAAAAAAGCTTTTAAATTAAATAAATTTAAAATAATAATTCAACCCTTCAAATAACATGAAATTATCCTAAAGATAAACTAAATATAATGAAGCTGCTATTTCCTTACCTCATAACAAGGAGAACTATTTAAACCTTCCTCTTGAATAGCTGTAGATTAGAAATTTCTTTATTGGGCCTCTTGTTGAGCTAGATAACATGCTAAGTGACATGTTTTTATCTTCCTCTTTACCTCATGTAAATGCTTAAAAACATGATGTAAAAAATGCTTTAAAAAAATTACTTTTAAATTATTCATGAAACACTTAAAATAACAAAAATAAACAATTATCTAGGCTAAAAACAACTGTGATGTATATTTCTAACAATGTCACAAAATGAATTGTCTAGATCTTTGTACTATTGTTACAAATATAACTTTTTGAAAAATACTTAATTGTGGAATTTTTTCCCAAATGACAAGTATTTTTTATTGATTTTTTTACATGCATGGATTTATCCATTGTAGGTTTATAATTTACCCTCAACTTCACAGCCACCTCTCTACATCTACAGGGCAGGTGAAACTTTCCCCTAGCAAACCCATCTTAGCTGACCATGTTACGTAACCCAAGTTGTCATGGTCAAGCAAAGCTCCCAAGTTACTTTGATGCCTGATAATGGCACATGCATAGCAAATGTGATCACCCCTCCCCCCAGACCTTTAATATGTTAAGTTAGAAAAAGTTAGTAGACAGTAGATTAGGAAATGATGCAGTAGAGTATAGTGCTGACAGGCTTAGTAGTTAGACTTAGTGTAGTTAGTTCGGTGTCAACAGTCCTAATAGTTAGTAGTTTGTTTTAGATAGAATTAGTTAGAAGAGAAGTGAAGTGTGGCTAAGTTTTATTAAAGTTCTCTTAAAATATTTTGTATATAGTGTACAGCACTGACTTTGTTCTCTTAATATTAGTCTTGTAACAAGTAACATAATATATATATTAAGCAAGTATAAAAGTTAACGTTAGAGATATAGTGGAATCTTCTGAGAAGTTGTCAGAGCCTGCCCAAAGATATAGTGGAATCTTTCTGAGAAGTTGTTAGAGACTGCCCAAAGATACAGTGGAATCTTCTGAGAAATTGTTAGAGCCTACCTAAAGATATCTCTGGATTCTGATCAAGCAGTTGTATATACCTACCAACTAAGTCAGCAGCAGGAGTCACAGCGACTCACCTAAGTCAGCAGCAGCAGTCACACCGACTCATCTAAGTCAGCAGGAGTCATATCGACTCATTAAAGTCAGCAGAGTCATATCGACTCATTAAAGTCAGCAGGAGTCAGACTGACTCAAACCAGTGCAGCAATAAATCATCATATCAAGTATCATGTTACAAGCAGAGAGACAGTCAGTCTGTGTTGTCAATTCTAATTCTTAAAAACCAGATAAGTTTTACAATTAATCTTAGTGCACATTCATATGTCTTGTTGTTTATGTTATATCAAAATAGATATTTTGTTGTCTCTCACTGAGGACATCTTTGTTATTTGTGTAACAGAGTGGTTAAATGTGGTGCAACATAACATTAAAAAATTTCTGCCAGAAATAAATGAAGTAAACTAAGCAAAGGAGTTAAGAGTCAATATAGTTCCCAACAGTAGAAGAAATATGACATAGGCTACGACAGTATTCCCAAACCTTTATCTTGCCACAGACCAGTCAACGTTTCATAATTTCACCATGGACCGCTGGGGGAAGGGGGGGATTTTTTTAACTTTTTTAAATTCTTTTGATTGACAATGCCACGAAGGAAATAAATAAAAAGGAAATAATATAATGTTTCTTTGGCGGCCCAGTACCATTTGAAACAAGGTAAGTGATATAAGTAACAATATATAGAGACTGAATTAAGTAAGTAATATCAGTTCGGGGCAAGAAGAATGCACAGTAAATTTAGTTGTGTTGTTTATTTACTAATGCACTTTTTTAAAAATAAGAAAAGTTTCCTTATGTCATAAAAAAATAGTTTTACAGACTGACTAAAGTCTACAACAGTTACCACTTAAGCAAACCCATCACCGAAATGAGACAATTAGGTAAGATACACTTGTCTGTTAGCAACTACAAAGACCTTGAAAACAGTGACCACTATCAGACCATGCCTTTACTTGACTCTCACCTGCTGACCACATGAAGTTGATCAACCTTACAGAATCATCACAGATTACTACAAAGTCAAGGACTATGAACTGAATTTAATATTTTTTAAATTTTAATTTTATGATTGATTTCATGATAATAGTGTTTGTGTACTAATAATACCATTTATATATATTTATATTGAAATTAAGATGTTTCTATGTCATGCCTATGTCAAATAAGACAGTAGACAGTAGATCAGAAAAATGATGCAGTAGAGTAGTGGTGACAGGCTTAGTAGTTAGTGTAATTAGTTTGGTGTCAACAGTCCTAATAGTTAGAAGTAGTTTGTTTTAGATAGAATTAGTTCATGGGGCGCGGCGTCCATGTTGCCTGCGGTAACAGTCTTATAAACAACTTTAAAATACAGAGGAAAATAAAAAAAAAAAGTATAGCAATTTAAGTTGCATGACAATATATATATATATATATATATATATATATATATATATATATATATACTAATAAGAACAATGTTTTTGCCTCTTCTCATACAGTCAAATAATAATTAGACCTATAAGCGAAAAATGTTGCCGATCTGAATTTGGGTTACACTTGTATATATACTATTGCCATCCATTGGCTGAACTAAGGGAAAAAAACCACACATGAATATGTGTTATACTGATGCCCTTGGTGAGACCAGCAACTAATTTCTAACTGCCAACTTTCTCAGCAAAGAATTATTTACTAACAGATTTTAAATATCCAGAAGTATATAACAATTAAGAACATAATTTTATTATATTTCTGACTGGACAAAAAATAAAGCTATTAATCTATTGACTAATTAGCATTTTAGATTGATCAAAATAATTTAGAACTGACAACAAAATATGATAGTTGGCAGCACTGCAGTAGACAAGCACTCCCAGCTTATGTCAGAATGTTTAGTCTCCTCACCTGTCATCAGGGACGCACATCCATGTTGCCCATGTTACTTGTGGCAACAATCATAATTATTAACAACTTTATAATACATAGGAAAATAAAAAAAAATTTATAGCAATCTATGTTGCATGACAGTATTTATATTGAATATATATACTAATAAGAACAATGTTTTCCTCTTCTCATAGAGTCAAATAATAATTAGACCAATAAGTGAAAAATAATGCCGATCTGAATTCGGGCTCACTTGTATATATACGCTTGCCATTCAATGGCTGAACTAAGGGGGAAAAAGTTATGAATATGTGTTATACTGATGCAGACGGTGAGACCGGCAACTAATTTTTAACTGCCAACTTTCTCAGCAAAGAATTATTTACTAACAGATTTAAGAATCCAGAATTATATAACAATAAAGAACATAATTTTATTATATTTCTGACTGAACAATATTGATCTATGTCTAAATAGCATTTTAGATTGATCAAAATAATTTAGAACTGACAATAAAATATGATAGTTGGCAGCACTGCAGCTTACGTCAGAATGTTTGTTTGGTCTCGTCATCTGTCATCCAACATCCCCTTCCTGCCCACCCTCCCCATAAATTTCCTTTTCCGCGAGTCGTCTGTTATTTTAGCGATAACACAATTTTTAATTTTAACACTCTTTTTAATTGCTGGATGCTTCTGTAACTGTTAGAGCACTCAGCATATCGATAAAACGTTTTATTTTATTATTGTACATTTTTATGTTCTTTAAACATATTCGAATGTTGTAAAAAAAAAACAACTACAATACAGCTGAAAGTTTCAGCGTCTAATTAGATGAAAGTAGTGAACGTTTAACAATCGAGATCTACCCATATAGCCAACAATACATCAAACATGTAGCTGCATTAAACTCAGCAGTTTTTGATCGAAAAGTAAAAAGACGACCCCAACCAAATATCTTATACAAAAAGAAATTATTAATCCAGAATAACTGATTGAAAACATAAGTTGCCTAACTTTCAAATTAAACTTTTATCCATTCTTAGAGAATTCTTCAGTCGACAGGTCGTTTTCTTAACTAAGACATATAAGTAACAGCAAAATAACCAATATCAGAACAGAGTAACCAGATGCCATTGATGTCAATGAAAAATTCACTTTTTTAAAGATAAAGGGAAAAAATACTTTTAATGACAAAGTGATAGAGTTATTCATACAAAAGAATCAACGAATGAAGCTAAACTATAAGTAGTCATCATAGTAGATGTAATTTAACATGTAATGTTTAGGTTATCGTAGAAGTATTATATGTAAAAAAACAATAATGACCGGGTAACACCCTTGCAAAAGTTACGACTATTCCCTGAATCAGTTAGAAGAGAAGTGAAGTGTATTAAGTTTTATTAAAGTTCTAGTAAAGTATTTTGAATATAGTGTACTGCACTGACTTTGTTCTTTAATATTAGTAACAAGTAACATAACATATTTAGCAATTATGAAAGTTAACATTACTTCGATCCCTGTGCTGTATATATAAAAGTAGGTATGTGACATGAAAATTTCAGAGTCATGTAGTGTGCATGTATTATACATCATTTGAAAGAGCATAACAAGAGCTTTCCAATGATATAATACACTTTAGGATCAGACATTTATTCTAAAAGTTACAGAAGTTAAACTTAAGTTAAGTTTCCACATTTTGAAACATAAACTAATATAGTTTTGTAAAATCTGATCCAATTTTATTAAAACTTGGTATCAAAAGAAAGGTAATTGAAAGAGCAACAAAATGATATGATTATTTGGTTAAGTTTTTGGGCTAAAATTGGGCCAACTGTATGACAATTATAAAAGGAAAAAAATCTTCTTATATAAATATTTTTATACAAAGTATATCATAGTAAAAAAAAAATAATCTTTGGGACAATCTTTAGATGAACAAAATGAAAATAATGACATAATTTCATGCAAGAACAACATTCATAAAGAATTTATACTGGCTAAATTTTTCTAGCTTATGGGGTTTAATAGTACTGATATGCACATTGGGTACTAACATATTATCCACAACCATCCTAGTAGACTGTGCATACGACCTCTTATCATCAGTTAGCATATCCTTAAGGTTGGTTAAATCTTCTATTTGTATCATTTATCATTTCATCCTCTAAGTTAGCCATAGTCTGTGCTTCACTTTTATTTGCATGTTTAGATAATGGCTAATAAACAGGTGATGAGTGGTGTAATTAAATAAGTTGCATCATTCAATGTCAGCTGATTTATCTATGTAACATAGTCTTAGGGTAAAGGGTATAGTGTCGTTTTTTAAAAAAAAAAAAGGAAATATAGTGACGCATAAAGTGCATAATCATGTCAAAAATGAAATAATATAACGAATGACTTAAAATGATCATCAAACTCACATAGACATGGTCATAGACTTTTATCATTATATCAGGTCAGATTTTAAAAAAAAAAAAACATCATTTTATTTTTTGAAAAATTAGTAGCACAACTGATAAAAGTGTACCTTTCAAACAAAAAAAATAATCCTTACAAGTGAATCTGTTATATCTAAATATCTAAATATTATTTCAAACAACACAGAACTTTCAGTATGGGCTGTCTCCCTCTTGTTGTTTATCCTACCTGTGTCAAATATTGTGATAATGGCCGCTATCATATACCTTTTTGACAATAAAAATTTTCCCCTTGAAAATGAATATTTTTCAATGAAACTTGGCAGGCATGACTATAAATGGTCCCTCTAATGGCCAACTAAATTAAAAAAAAAAACTTCATCATTTGTCACATATTCTTTTTGGAAACGTATTTTTTCAAAAGCATTACCTTTTATAAAATAGTTTAAAAAATTACCCTTACAAACACTGATGCTTAGCCCCTCAAAAGGCATGACCAAAATTATTTAAACCAAATTTATGTGAGGGGGATTGCTACTCTTGGGGCCCCTAGGCCGTCTATCTTGTACGCTACGTATAAGGTGTAGCACGGGGCCCTAAAAATGACATACTTATTAATATAGCTTATATAGTAGAAAACGGTACCCTTACAAACACAGACGCTTAGCCCTCAAAAGGCATGACCAAAATTATTTAAACCAAATTTATGTTAGGGGGATAGCTACTCTTGGGGCCCTATATTAATAAGTATGTCATATTTAGGGCCCCGTTCTACACCTTATACGTAGCGGTACAAGATTGACGGCCCTAGGGGCCCCAAGAGTAGCTATCCCCCTAACATAAATTTGGTTTAAATAATTTTGGTCATGCCTTTTGAGGGCTAAGCGTCTGTGTTTGTAAGGGTACCGTTTTCTACTATATAAGCTATATTAATAAGTATGTCATTTTTAGGGCCCTGCTCCACACCTTATACGTAGCGGTACAAGATAAACGGCCCTAGGGGCCCCAAGAGTAGCTATCCCCCTAACATAAATTTGGTTTAAATAATTTTGGTCATGCCTTTTGAGGGCTAAGCGTCTGTGTTTGTAAGGGTACCGTTTTCTACTATATAAGTTATATTATGTCATTTTTAGGGCCCTGTTCCACACCTTATACGTAGCGGTAAAAGATAGACGGCCCTAGGGGCCCCAAGAGTAGCTATCCCAATAACAGAAAATTAGTTTAAATAATTTTGGTCATGCCTTTTGAGGGCTAAGCGTCTGTGTTTGTAAGGGAACCGTTTTCTACTATATAAGCTATATTAATAAGTATGTCATTTTTAGGGCCCTGTTCCACACCTTATACGTAGCGGTAAAGGATAGACGGCCCTAGGGGCCCCAAGAGTAGCTAATTTGGTCATGCCTTTTGAGGGCTAAGCGTCTGTGTTTGTAAGGGTACCGTTTTCTACTATATAAGCTATATTAATAAGTATGTCATTTTTAGGGCCCTGTTCCACACCTTATACGTAGCGGTAAAGGATAGACGGCCCTAGGGGCCCCAAGAGTAGCTATCCCCCTAACATAAATTTGGTTTAAATAATTTTGGTCATGCCTTTTGAGGGCTAAGCGTCTGTGTTTGTAAGGGTACCGTTTTCTACTATATAAGCTATATTAATAATTATGTCATTTTTAGGGCCCTGTTCCACACCTTATACGTAGCGGTACAAGATTAACGGCCCTAGGGGCCCCAAGAGTAGCTATCCCCCTAACAGAAAATTAGTTTAAATAATTTTTGTCATGCCTTTTGAGGGCTAAGCGTCTGTGTTTGTAAGGGTACCGTTTTCTACTATATAAGCTATATTAATAAGTATGTCATTTTTAGGGCCCTGTTCCACACCTTATACGTAGCGGTACAAGATTAACGGCCCTAGGGGCCCCAAGAGTAGCTATCCCCCTAACAGAAAATTAGTTTGAATAATTTTGGTCATGCCTTTTGAAGGCTAAGCGTCTGTGTTTGTAAAGGTACCGTTTTCTACTATATAAGCTATATTAATAAGTATGTCATTTTTAGGGCCCTGTTCCACACCTTATACGTAGCGGTAAAGGATAGACGGCCCTAGGGGCCCCAAGAGTAGCTATCCCCCTAACAAAAATTTGGTTTAAATAATTTTGGTCATGCCTTTTGAAGGCTAAGCGTCTGTGTTTGTAAGGGTACCGTTTTCTACTATATAAGCTATATTAATAAGTATGTCATTTTTAGGGCCCTGTTCCACACCTTATACGTAGCGGTAAAGGATAGACGCCCTAGGGGCCCCAAGAGTAGCGATCCCCCTAACATAAAAATTTGGTTTAAATAATTTTGGTCATGCCTTTTGAGGGCTAAGCGTCTGTGTTTGTAAGGGTACCGTTTTCTACTATATAAGCTATATTAATAAGTATGTCATTTTTAGGCCCTGCTCCACACCTTATACGTAGCGGTAAAAGATAGACGGCCCTAGGGGCCCCAAGAGTAGCTATCCCCCTAACATAAATTTGGTTTAAATAATTTTGGTCATGCCTTTTGAGGGCTAGCGTCTGTGTTTGTAATGGTACCGTTTTCTACTATATAAGTTATATTAATAAGTATGTCATTTTTAGGGCCCTGTTCCACACCTTATACGTAGCGGTAAAAGATAGACGGCCCTAGGGGCCCCAAGAGTAGCTATCCCAATAACAGAAAATTAGTTTAAATAATTTTGGTCATGCCTTTTGAGGGCTAAGCGTCTGTGTTTGTAAGGGCACCGTTTTCTACTATATAAGCTATATTAATAAGTATGTCATTTTTAGGGCCCTGTTCCACACCTTATACGTAGCGGTAAAGGATAGACGGCCCTAGGGGCCCCAAGAGTAGCTAATTTTGGTCATGCCTTTTGAGGGCTAAGCGTCTGTGTTTGTAAGGGTACCGTTTTCTACTATATAAGCTATATTAATAAATGTCATTTTAGGGCCCTGTTCCACACCTTATACGTAGCGGTAAAGGATAGACGGCCCTAGGGGCCCCAAGAGTAGCTATCCCCCTAACATAAATTTGGTTTAAATAATTTTGGTCATGCCTTTTGAGGGCTAAGCGTCTGTGTTTGTAAGGGTACCGTTTTCTACTATATAAGCTATATTAATAAGTATGTCATTTTTAGGGCCCCGTTCTACACCTTATACGTAGCGGTACAAGATAAACGGCCCTAGGGGCCCCAAGAGTAGCTATCCCCCTAACATAAATTTGGTTTAAATAATTTTGGTAATGCCTTTTGAGGGCTAAGCGTCTGTGTTTGTAAGGGTACCGTTTTCTACTAAATAAGCTATATTAATAAGTATGTCATTTTTAGGCCCTGTTCCACACCTTATACGTAGCGGTAAAGGATAGACGGCCCTATGGGCCCCAAGAGTAGCTATCCCCCTAACATAAATTTGGTTTAAATAATTTTGGTCATGCCTTTTGAGGGCTAAGCGTCTGTGTTTGTAAGGGTACCGTTTTCTACAATATAAGCTATATTAATAAGTATGTCATTTTTAGGGCCCTGTTCCACACCTTATACGTAGCGGTAAGGATAGACGGCCCTAGGGGCCCCAAGAGTAGCTATCCCCTAACATAAATTTGGTTTAAATAATTTTGGTCATGCCTTTTGAGGGCTAAGCGTCTGTGTTTGTAAGGGTACCGTTTTCTACTATATAAGCTATATTAATAAGTATGTCATTTTTAGGGCCCTGTTCCACACCTTATACGTAGCGGTAAAGGATAGACGGCCCTAGGGGCCCCAAGAGTAGCGATCCCTAACATAAAAATTTGGTTTAAATAATTTTGGTCATGCCTTTTGAGGGCTAAGCGTCTGTGTTTGTAAGGGTACCGTTTTCTACTATATAAGCTATATTAATAAGTATGTCATTTTAGGGCCCCGTTCCACACCTTATACGTAGTAAATAAGATTAACGGCCCTAGGGGCCCCAAGAGTAGCTATCCCCTAACAGAAAATTAGTTTGAATAATTTTGGTCATGCCTTTGAAGGCTAAGCGTCTGTGTTTGTAAAGGTACCGCTTTCTACTATATAAGCTATATTAATAAGTATGTCATTTTTAGGGCCCTGTTCCACACCTTATACGTAGCGGTAAAGGATAGACGGCCCTAGGGGCCCCAAGAGTAGCTATCCCCCCTAACAAAAATTTGGTTTAAATAATTTTGGTCATGCCTTTTGAAGGCTAAGCGTCTGTGTTTGTAAGGGTACCGTTTTCTACTATATAAGCTATATTAATAAGTATGTCATTTTAGGGCCCTGTTCCACACCTTATACGTAGCGGTAAGGATAGACGGCCCTAGGGGCCCCAAGAGTAGCGATCCCCCTAACATAAAAATTTGGTTTAAATAATTTTGGTCATGCCTTTTGAGGGCTAAGCGTCTGTGTTTGTAAGGGTACCGTTTTCTACTATATAAGCTATATTAATAAGTATGTCATTTTTAGGGCCCTGCTCCACACCTTATACGTAGCGGTAAAAGATAGACGGCCCTAGGGGCCCCAAGAGTAGCTATCCCCTAACATAAATTTGGTTTAAATAATTTTGGTCATGCCTTTTGAGGGCTAAGCGTCTGTGTTTGTAATGGTACCGTTTTCTACTATATAAGTTA
Organism: Bulinus truncatus; assembly: GCA_021962125.1. NCBI lineage: Eukaryota > Metazoa > Mollusca > Gastropoda > Planorbidae > Bulinus > Bulinus truncatus. The sequence continues at coordinate 508,139 of JAGDYQ010000242.1, forward strand.
TATTAATAAGTATGTCATTTTTAGGGCCCTGTTCCACACCTTATACGTAGCGGTAAAAGATAGACGGCCCTAGGGGCCCCAAGAGTAGCTATCCCAATAACAGAAAATTGGTTAAATAATTTTGGTCATGCCTTTTGAGGGGCTAAGCGTCCCATGTCAGGGCACCGTTTTCTACTATATAAGCTATATTACATAAGTATGTCATTTTTAGGGCCCATTCCACACACCTTATACGTAGCGGTAAAGGATAGACGGCCCTAGGGGCCCCAAGAGTAGCTAATTTTGGTCATGCCTTTTGAGGGCTAAGCGTCTGTGTTTGTAAGGGTACCGTTTTCTACTATATAAGCTATATTAATAAGTATGTCATTTTTAGGGCCCTGTTCCACACCTTATACGTAGCGGTAAAGGATAGACGGCCCTAGGGGCCCCAAGAGTAGCTATCCCCCAATATAAATTTGGTTTAAATAATTTTGGTCATGCCTTTTGAGGGCTAAGCGTCTGTGTTTGTAAGGGTACCGTTTTCTACTATATAAGCTATATTATCATCATTTTTAGGGCCCTGTTCTACACCTTATACGTAGCGGTACAAGATAAACGGGCCCTAGGGGCCCCAAGAGTAGCTATCCCCCTAACATAAATTTGGTTTAAATAATTTTGGTAATGCCTTTTGAGGGCTAAGCGTCTGTGTTTGTGGTACCGTTTTCAATAAATAAGCTATATTAATAAGTATGTCATTTTTAGGGCCCTGTTCCACACCTTATACGTAGCGGTAGGATAGATGGCCCTAAGGGCCCCAAGAGGCTATCCCCCTAACATAAATTTGGTTTAAATAATTTTGGTCATGCCTTTGAGGGCTAAGCGTCTGTGTTTGTAAGGGTACCGTTTTTCACAATATAAGCTATATTAATAAGTATGTCATTTTTAGGGCCCTGTTCCACACCTTATACGTAGCGGTAGGATGACGGCCCTAGGGGCCCCAAGAGTAGCTATCCCCTAACATAAATTTGGTTTAAATACCTTGGTCATGCCTTTTGAGGGCTAAGCGTCTGTGTTTGTAAGGGTACCGTTTTCTACTATATAAGCTATATTAATAAGTATGTCATTTTTAGGGCCCTGTTCCACACCTTATACGTAGCGGTAAATAAGATTAACGGCCCTAGGGGCCCCAAGTAGCTATCCCCCTAATAGAAAATTAGTTTAAATAATTTTTGTCATGCCTTTTGAGGGCGCGTCTGTGTTTGTAAGGGCACCGTTTTCTACTATATAAACTATATTAATAAGTATGTCATTTTTAGGGCCCCACCCACACCTTATACGTAGCGGTAAAGGGATAGACGGCCCCAGGGGCCCCAAGAGTAGCCAATTTTGGCTGGCGCTCTTTGGAGGGCTAAGCGTCTGTGTTTGTAAGGGTACCGTTTTCTACTATATAAGCTATATTAATAAGTATGTCATTTTTAGGCCCTGTTCCACACCTTATACGTAGCGGTAAAGGATAGACGGCCCTAGAGGCCCCAAGAGTAGCTATCCTTAACAAAAAATTTGGTTTAAATAATTTGGTCATGCCTTTTGAGGGCTAAGCGTCTGTGTTTGTAAGGGTACCGTTTTCTACAAATATAAGCTATATTAATAAGTATGTCATTTTTAGGGCCCTGTTCCACACCTTATACGTAGCGGTAAAGGACGGCCCTAGGGGCCCCAAGTAGTAATATCCTAACATGTTTGGTTTAAATAATTTTGGTCATGCCTTTTGAGGGCTAAGCGTCTGTGTTTGTAAGGGTACCGTTTTCTACTATATAAGCTATATTAATAAGTATGTCATTTTTAGGGCCCTGTTCCACACCTTATACGTAGCGGTAAAGGATAGACGGCCCTAGGGGCCCCAAGAGTAGCGATCCCCCTAACATAAAAATTTGGTTTAAATAATTTTGGTCATGCCTTTTGAGGGCTAAGCGTCTGTGTTTGTAAGGGTACCGTTTTCTACTATATAAGCTATATTAATAAGTATGTCATTTTTAGGGCCCCGTTCCACACCTTATACGTAGCGGTACAAGATTAACGGCCCTAGGGGCCCCAAGAGTAGCTATCCCCCTAACAGAAAATTAGTTTGAATAATTTGGTCATGCCTTTTGAAGGCTAAGCGTCTGTGTTTGTAAAGGTACCGTTTTCTACTATATAAGCTATATTAATAAGTATGTCATTTTTAGGGCCCTGTTCCACACCTTATACGTAGCGGTAAGGATAGACGGCCCTAGGGGCCCCAAGAGTAGCTATCCCCCTAACAAAAATTTGGTTTAAATAATTTTAGTCATGCCTTTTGAAGGCTAAGCGTCTGTGTTTGTAAGGGTACCGTTTTCTACTATATAAGCTATATTAATAAGTATGTCATTTTTAGGGCCCTGTTCACACCTTATACGTAGCGGTAAAGGATAGACGGCCCTAGGGGCCCCAAGAGTAGCGATCCCCCTAACATAAAAATTCTGGTTTAAATAATTTTGGTCATGCCTTGAGGGCTAAGCGTCTGTGTTTGTAAGGGTACCGTTTTCTACTATATAAGCTATATTAATAAGTATGTCATTTTTAGGGCCCTGCTCCACACCTTATACGTAGCGGTAAAAGATAGACGCCCTAGGGGCCCCAAGAGTAGCTATCCCCCTAACATAAATTTGGTTTAAATAATTTTGGTCATGCCTTTTGAGGGCTAAGCGTCTGTGTTTGTAATGGTACCGTTTTCTACTATATAAGTTATATTAATGTATGTCATTTTTAGGGCCCTGTTCCACACCTTATACGTAGCGGTAAAGATAGACGGCCCTAGGGGCCCCAAGAGTAGCTATCCCAATAACAGAAAATTAGTTTAAATAATTTTGGTCATGCCTTTTGGAGGGCTAAGCGTCTGTGTTTGTAAGGGCACCGTTTTCTACTATATAAGCTATTAATAAGTATGTCATTTTTAGGGCCCTGGTTCCACACCTTATACGTAGCGGTAAAGGATAGACGGCCCTAGGGGCCCTAAGAGTAGCTAATTTTGGTCATGCCTTTGAGGGCTAAGCGTCTGTGTTTGTAAGGGTACCGTTTTCTACTATAAGCTATATTAATAAGTATGTCATTTTTAGGGCCCTGTTCCACACCTTATACGTAGCGGTAAAGGATAGACGGCCCTAGGGGCCCCAAGAGTAGCTATCCCCCTAACATAAATTTGGTTTAAATAATTTTGGTCATGCCTTTTGAGGGCTAAGCGTCTGTGTTTGTAAGGGTACCGTTTTCTACTATATAAGCTATATTAATAAGTATGTCATTTTTAGGGCCCTGTTCTACACCTTATACGTAGGTACAAGATAAACGGCCCTAGGGGCCCCAAGAGTAGCTATCCCCCTAACATAAATTTGGTTTAAATAATTTTGGTAATGCCTTTTGAGGGCTAAGCGTCTGTGTTTGTAAGGGTACCGTTTTCTACTAAATAAGCTATATTAATAAGTATGTCATTTTTAGGGGCCCCGTTCCACACCTTATACGTATGGTAAAGGATAGACGGCCCTATGGGCCCCAAGAGTAGCTATCCCCTAACATAAATTTGGTTTAAATAATTTTGGTCATGCTTTTGAGGCTAAGCGTCTGTGTTTGTAAGGGTACCGTTTTCACAATATAGTTATATTAATAAGTATGTCATTTTTAGGGCCCTGTTCCACACCTTATACGTAGCGGTAAAGGATAGACGGCCCTAGGGCCCCAAGAGTAGCTATCCCCCTAACATAAATTTGGTTTAAATAATTTTGGTCATGCCTTTTGAGGGCTAAGCGTCTGTGTTTGTAAGGGTACCGTTTTCTACTATATAAGCTATATTAATAAGTATGTCATTTTTAGGGCCCTGTTCCACACCTTATGTAGCGGTACAAGATTAACGGCCCTAGGGGCCCCAAGAGTAGCTATCCCCTAATAGAAAATTAGTTTAAATAATTTTTGTCATGCCTTTTGAGGGCTAAGCGTCTGTGTTTGTAAGGGCACCGTTTTCTACTATATAAACTATATTAATAAGTATGTCATTTTTAGGAAGCCCTGTTCCACACCTTATAATGTAGCGGTAAGGATGGGGACGGGCCCTAGGGGGCCCCAAGAGTAGCTAATTTTGGTCATGCCTTTTGAGGGCTAAGCGTCTGTGTTTGTAAGGGTACCGTTTTCTACTATATAAGCTATATTAATAAGTATGTCATTTTTAGGGCCCTGTTCCACACCTTTGTACGTAGCGGTAAAGGATAGACGGCCCTAGAGGCCCCAAGAGTAGCTATCCCCCCTAACAAAAAATTTGGTTTAAATAATTTTGGTCATGCCTTTTGAAGGCTAAGCGTCTGTGTTTGTGGTATACTATATAAGCTATATTAATAAGTATGTCATTTTTAGGGCCCTGTTCCACACCTTATACGTAGCGGTAAAGGATAGACGGCCCTAGGGGCCCCAAGAGTAGCGATCCCTAACATAAAAATTTGGTTTAAATAATTTTGGTCATGCCTTTTTGAGGGCTAAGCGTCTGTGTTTGTAAGGGTACCGTTTTCTACTATATAAGCTATATTAATAAGTATGTCATTTTTAGGGCCCCGTTCCACACCTTATACGTAGCGGTACAGATTAACGGCCCTAGGGGCCCCAAGAGAAGCTATCCCTCTAACAGAAAATTAGTTTGAATAATTTTGGTCATGCCTTTTGAAGGCTAAGCGTCTGTGTTTGTAAAGGTACCGTTTTCACTATATAAGCTATATTAATAAGTATGTCATTTTTAGGGCCCTGTTCCACACCTTATACGTAGCGGTAAAGGATAGACGGCCCTAGGGGCCCCAAGAGTAGCCATCCCTCTAACATAAATTTGGTTTAAATAATTTTGGTCATGCCTTTTGAGGGCTAAGCGTCTGTGTTTGTAAGGGTACCGTTTTCTACAATATAAGCTATATTAATAAGTATGTCATTTTTAGGGCCCTGTTCCACACCTTATACGTAGCGGTAAAGGATAGACGGCCCTAGGGGCCCCAAGAGTAGCTATCCCCTAACATAAATTTGGTTTAAATAATTTTGGTCATGCCTTTTGAGGGCTAAGCGTCTGTGTTTGTAAGGGTACCGTTTTCTACTATATAAGCTATATTAATAAGTATGTCATTTTTAGGGGCCCTGTTCCACACCTTATACGTAGCGGTACAAGATTAACGGCCCTAGGGGCCCCAAGAGTAGCTATCCCCCTAACAGGAAATTAGTTTAAATAATTTTTGTCATGCCTTTTGAGGGCTAAGCGTCTGTGTTTGTAAGGCACCGTTTTCTACTATATAAACTATATTAATAAGTATGTCATTTTTAGGGCCCTGTTCCACACCTTATACGTAGCGGTAGTGATAGACGGCCCTAGGGGCCCCAAGAGTAGCTAATTTTGGTCATGCCTTTTGAGGGCTAAGCGTCTGTGTTTGTAAGGGTACCGTTTTCTACTATATGTAGTTATATTAATAAGTATGTCATTTTTAGGGGTTCTGTTCCACCTTATACGTAGCGGTACAAGATTAACGGCCCTAGGGGCCCAAAGAGTAGCTATCCCCTAACATAAATTTGGTTTAAATAATTTTGGTCATGCCTTTGAGGGCTAAGCGTCTGTGTCATGGGTACCGTTTTCTACTATATAAGCTTTATTAATAAGTATGTCATTTTTAGGGCCCTGTTCCACACCTTATACGTATGGTAAGGATAGACGGCCCTAGGGGCCCCAAGAGTAGCTATCCCCCTAACATAAATTTGGTTTAAATAATTTTGGTCATGCTTTTGAGGGCTAAGCGTCTGCTTGTAAGGGTACCGTTTTCTACTATATAAGCTATATTAATAAGTATGTCATTTTTAGGGCCCCGTTCTACACCTTATACGTAGCGGTACAAGATAAACGGCCCTAGGGGCCCCAAGAGTAGCTATCCCCCTAACATAAATTTGATGCAATAATTTTGGTCATGCCTTTTGAGGGCTAAGCGTCTGTGTTTGTAAGGGTACCGTTTTCTACTAAATAAGCTATATTAATAAGTATGTCATTTTTAGGCCCTGTTCCACACCTTATACGTAGCGGTAAGCATAGACGGCCCTATGCCCCAAGAGTAGCTATCCCCCTAACATAAATTTGGCTTTAAATAATTTTGGTCATGCCTTTTGAGGGCTAAGCGTCTGTGTTTGTAAGGGTACCGTTTTCTACTATATAAGCTATATTAATAATTATGTCATTTTTAGGGCCCTGTTCCACACCTTATACGTAGCGGTACAAGATTAACGGCCCTAGGGGCCCCAAGAGTAGCTATCCCCCTAACAGAAAATTAGTTTAAATAATTTTTGTCATGCCTTTTGAGGGCTAAGCGTCTGTGTTTGTAAGGGTACCGTTTTCTACTATATAAGCTATTAATAAGTATGTCATTTTTAGGGCCCTGTTCCACACCTTATACGTAGCGGTAAAGGATAGACGGCCCTAGAGGCCCCCAAAGAGTAGCTATCCCCTAACAAAAATTTGGTTTAAATAATTTTGGTCATGCCTTTGAAGGCTAAGCGTCTGTGTTTGTGGTGGGTACCGTTTTCTACTATATAAGCTATATTAATAAGTATGTCATTTTTAGGGCCCTGTTCCACACCTTATACGTAGCGGTAAGGATAGACGGCCCTAGGGGCCCCAAGAGAAGCGATCCCCCTAACATAAAAATTTGGCTTTAAATAATTTTGGTCATGCCTTTTGAGGGCTAAGCGTCTGTGTTTGTAAGGGTACCGTTTTCTACTATATAAGCTATATTAATAAGTATGTCAATTTTAGGGCCCTGTTCCACACCTTATACGTAGCGGTATTAAGATTAACGGCCCTAGGGCCCCAAGAGTAGCTATCCCCCTAACAGAAAATTAGTTTGAATAATTTTGGTCATGCCTTTTGAAGGCTAAGCGTCTGTGTTTGTAAAGGTACCGTTTTCTACTATATAAGCTATATTAATAAGTATGTCATTTTTAGGGGCTCCTGTTCCACACCTTATACGTAGCGGTAAATGATAGACGGCCCTAGGGGCCCCAAGAGTAGCTATCCCCCTAACAAAAATTTGGTTTTAAATAATTTTGGTCAGGTGAAAGGCTAAGCGTCTGTGTTTGTAAGGGTACCGTTTTCTACTATATAAGCTATATTAATAAGTATGTCATTTTTAGGGCCCTGTTCCACACCTTATACGTAGCGGTAAAGGATAGACGGCCCTAGGGGGCCCCAAGAGTAGCGATCCCTAACATAAAAATTTGGTTTAAATAATTTTGGTCATGCTCTTTGAGGGCTAAGCGTCTGTGTTTGTAAGGGTACCGTTTTCTACTATATAAGCTATATTAATAAGTATGTCATTTTTAGGGCCCCGTTCCACACCTTATACGTAGCGGTAAAGATTAACGGCCCTAGGGGCCCCAAGAGTAGCTATCCCCCTAACAGAAAATTAGTTTGAATAATTTTGGTCATGCCTTTTTTGAAGGCTAAGCGTCTGTGTTTGTAAAGGTACCGTTTTCTACTATATAAGCTATATTAATAAGTATGTCATTTTTAGGGCCCTGTTCCACACCTTATACGTAGCGGTGGAAGGATAGACGGCCCTAGGGGCCCCAAGAGTAGCTATCCCCCTAACATAAATTTGGTTTAAATAATTTTGGTAATGCCTTTTGAGGGCTAAGCGTCTGTGTTTGTAAGGGTACCGTTTTCTACTAAATAAGCTATATTAATAAGTATGTCATTTTTAGGGCCCTGTTCCACACCTTATACGTAGCGGTATGATAGGACGGCTCTATAACCCCAAGAGTAGCTATCCCCCTAACATAAATTTGGTTTAAATAATTTTGGTCATGCCTTTGAGGGCTAAGCGTCTGTGTTTGTAAGGGTACCGTTTTCTACTATATAAGCTATATTAATAAGTATGTCATTTTTAGGGCCCTGCTCCACACCTTATACGTAGCGGTAAAGATAGACGGCCCTAGGGGCCCCAAGAGTAGCTATCCCCCTAACATAAATTTGGTTTAAATAATTTTGGTCATGCCTTTTGAGGGCTAAGCGTCTGTGTTTGTAATGGTACCGTTTTCTACTATATAAGTTATATTAATAAGTATGTCATTTTTAGGGCCCTGTTCCACACCTTATACGTAGCGGTAAAAGATAGACGGCCCTAGGGGCCCCAAGAGTAGCTTATCCCAATAACAGAAAATTAGTTTAAATAATTTAATATGCCTTTTGAGGGCTAAGCGCTCTGTGTTTCTTAAGGGCACCGTTTTTTACTATATAAGCTATATTAATATATGTCATTTTTAGGGCCCTAGTTCCACACCTTATACGTAGCGGTAGGATAGACTGGCCCTAGGGGCCCCAAGAGCAGCTAATTTTGGTCATGCCTTTTGAGGGCTAAGCGTCTGTGTTTGTAAGGGTACCGTTTTCTACTATATAAGCTATATTAATAAGTATGTCATTTTAGGGCCCTGTTCCACACCTTATACGTAGCGGTAAAGGATAGACGGCCCTAGGGGCCCCAAGAGTAGCTATCCCCCTAACATAAATTTGGTTTAAATAATTTTGTCATGCCTTTTGAGGGCTAAGCGTCTGTGTTTGTAAGGGTACCGTTTTCTACTATATAAGCTATATTAATAAGTATGTCATTTTTAGGGCCCTGTTCTACACCTTATACGTAGCGGTACAAGATAAACGGCCCTAGGGGCCCCAAGAGTAGCTATCCCCCTAACAAAATTTGGTTTAAATAATTTTGGTCATGCCTTTTGAAGGCTAAGCGTCTGTGTTTGTAAGGGTACCGTTTTCTACTATATAAGCTATATTAATAAGTAAGGCTTTTTAGGGCCCTGTTCCACACCTTATACGTAGCGGTAAAGGATAGATGGCCCTTAGGGGCCCCAAGAGTAGCGATCCCCCTAACATAAAAATTTGGTTTAAATAATTTTGGTCATGCCTTTTGAGGGCTAAGCGTCTGTGTTTGTAAGGGTACCGTTTTCTACTATATAAGCTATATTAATAAGTATGTCATTTTTAGGGCCCTGCTCCACACCTTATACGTAGCGGTAAAATATAGACGGCCCTAGGGGCCCCAAGAGTAGCTATCCCCTAACATAAATTTGGTTTAAATAATTTTGGTCATGCCTTTTATGCTAAGTTGTCTGTGTTTGTAATGGTACCGTTTTCTACTATAAGTTATATTAATAAGTATGCCGTTTTTAGGGCCCTGTTCCACACCTTATACGTAGCGGTAAAGATAGACGGCCCTAGGGGCCCCAAGAGTAGCTATCCCAATAACAGAAAATTAGTTTAAATAATTTTGGTCATGCCTTGGAGGGCTAAGCGTCTGTGTTTGTAAGGGCACCGTTTTCTACTATATAAGCTATATTAATAAGTATGTCATTTTTAGGGCCCTGCTCCACACCTTATACGTAGCGGTAAAAGATAGACGGCCCTAGGGGCCCCAAGAGTATCCCCTAACATAAATTTGGTTTAAATAATTTTGGTCATGCCTTTTGAGGGCTAAGCGTCTGTGTTTGTAATGGTACCGTTTTCTACTATATAAGTTGGTATTAATAAGTATGTCATTTTAGGGCCCTGTTCCACACCTTATACGTAGCGGTAAAGATAGACGGCCCTAGGGGCCCAAGAGAAGCTATCCCAATAACAGAAAATTAGCTTAAATAATTTTGGTCATGCCTTTTTGAGGGCTAAGCGTCTGTGTTTGTAAGGGCACCGTTTTCTACTATATGCTATATTAATAAGTATGTCATTTTTAGGGCCCTGTTCCACACCTTATACGTAGCGGTAGGATAGACGTGGCCCTAGGGGCCCCAAGTAGCTAATTTTGGTCATGCCTTTTGAGGGCTAAGCGTCGTGTTTGTAAGGGTACCGTTTTCTACTATATAAGCTACATTAATAAGTATGTCATTTTTAGGGCCCTGTTCCACACCTTATACGTAGCGGTAAAGGATAGACGGCCCTAGGGGCCCCTAGCTATCCCCCTAACATAAATTTGGTTTAAATAATTTTGGTAATGCCTTTTGAGGGCTAAGCGTCTGTGTTTGTAAGGGTACCGTTTTCTACTAAATAAGCTATATTAATAAGTATGTCATTTTTAGGGCCCTGTTCCACACCTTATACGTAGCGGTAGGATAGACGGGCCCCATGGGCCCCAAGAGTAGCTATCCCCTAACATAAATTTGGTTTAAATAATTTTGGTCATGCCTTTTGAGGGCTAAGCGTCTGTGTTTGTAATGGTACCGTTTTCTACTATATAAGTTATATTAATAAGTATGTCATTTTTAGGGCCCTGTTCCACACTTATACGTAGCGGTAAAAGATAGACGGCCCTAGGGGCCCCAAGAGTAGCTATCCCAATAACAGAAAATTAGTTTAAATAATTTTGGTCATGCCTTTTGAGGGCTAAGCGTCTGTGTTTGTAAGGGCAACCGTTTTCTACTATATAAGCTATATTAATAAGTATGTCATTTTTAGGGCCCTGTTCCACACCTTATACGTAGCGGTAAAGGATAGACGCCTTAGGGCCCCAAGAGTAGCTAATTTTGGTCATGCCTTTTGAGGGCTAAGCGTCTGTGTTTGTAAGGGTACTGTTTTCTACTATATAAGCTATATTAATAAGTATGTCATTTTTAGGCCCTGTTCCACACCTTATACGTAGCGGTAAAGGATAGACGGCCCTAGGGGCCCCAAGAGTAGCTATCCCTAACATAAATTTATTTAAATAATTTTGGTCATGCCTTGAGGGCTAAGCGTCTGTGTTTGTAAGGGTACCGTTTTCTACTATATAAGCTATATTAATAAGTATGTCATTTTTAGGGCCCCGTTCTACACCTTATACGTAGCGGTACAAGATAAACGTGGCCCTAGGGGCCCCAAGAGTAGCTATCCCCCTAACATAAATTTGGTTTAAATAATTTTGGTAATTTTTGAGGGCTAAGCATCTGTGTTTGTAAGGGTACCGTTTTCTACTAAATAAGCTATATTAATAAGTATGTCATTTTTAGGGCCCTGTTCCACACCTTATACGTAGCGGTAAGGATAGACGGCCCTATGGGCCCCAAGAGTAGCTATCCCCCTAACATAAATTTGGTTTAAATAATTTTGGTCATGCCTTTTGAGGGCTAAGCGTCTGTGTTTGTAAGGGTACCGTTTTCTACAATATAAGCTATATTAATAAGTATGTCATTTTTAGGCCCTGTTCCACACCTTATACGTAGCGGTAAAGGATAGACGGCCCTAGGGGCCCCAAGAGTAGCTATCCCCCTAACATAAATTTGGTTTAAATAATTTTGGTCATGCCTTTTGAGGGCTAAGCGTCTGTGTTTGTAGAGGGTACCGTTTTCTTACTATATAAGCTATATTAATAAGTATGTCATTTTTAGGGTCTGTTCCACACCTTATACGTAGCGGTACAAGATTAACGGCCCTAGGGGCCCCAAGAGTAGTTATCCCCCTAACAGAAAATTAGTTTAAATAACTTTGTCATGCCTTTGAGGGCTAAGCGTCTGTGTTTGTAAGGGCACTGTTTTCTACACTATATAAACTATATTAATAAGTATGTCATTTTAGGGCCCTGTTCCACACCTTATACGTAGCGGTAAAGATAGACGGGCCCTTAGGGCCCCAAGAGTAGCTAATTTTTAATGCCTTTGAGGGCTAAGCGTCTGTAGTTTGTAAGGGTACCGTTTTCTACTATATAAGCTATATTAATAAGTATGTCATTTTTAGGCCCTGTTCCACACCTTATACGTAGCGGTAAAGGATAGACGTGGCCCTAGGGGCCCCAAGAGCTATCCCCTAACATAAATTTGGTTTAAATAATTTTGGTCATGCCTTTTGGAGGGCTAAGCGTCTGTGTTTGTAAGGGTACCGTTTTCTACTATATAAGCTATATTAATAAGTATGTCATTTTAGGGCTCCGTTCTACACCTTATACGTAGCGGTACAAGATAAAGGCCCTAGGGGCCCCAAGAGTAGCTATCCCCCTAACATAAATTTGGTTTAAATAATTTTGGTAATGCCTTTTGAGGGCTAAGCATCTGTGTTTGTAAGGGTACCGTTTTCTACTAAATAAGCTATATTAATAAGTGTCATTTTTAGGCCCCACCACACCTTATACGTAGCGGTAAAGGATAGACGGCCCTATGGGCCCCAAGAGTAGCTATCCCCCTAACATAAATTTGGTTTAAATAATTTTGGTCATGCCTTTTGAGGGCTAAGCGTCTGTGTTTGTAAGGGTACCGTTTTCTACTAAATAAGCTATATTAATAAGTATGTCATTTTTAGGGCCCTGTTCCACACCTTATACGTAGCGGTAGCGATAACGGCCCTAGGGGCCCCAAGAGTAGCTATCCCCCTAACATAAATTTGGTTTAAATAATTTTGGTCATGCCTTTTGAGGGCTATGTCTGTGTTTGTAAGGGTACCGTTTTCTACTATATGTTGGTATTAATAAGTATGTCATTTTTAGGGCCCTGTTCCACCTTATACGTAGCGGTACAAGATTAACGGCCCTAGGGGACCCCCAAGAGAAGCTATCCCCCCTAACAGAAAATTAGTTTAAATAATTTTTGTCATGCCTTTTGAGGGCTAAGCGTCTGTTTGTAAGGGCAACTTTCTACTATATAAACTATATTAATAAGTATGTCATTTTAGGGCCCTGTTCACACCTTATACGTAGCGGGTAGCGATAGACGGCCCCAGGGCCCCAAGAGGCTAATTTTGGTCATGCCTTTTGAGGGCTATGTCTGTGTTTGTAAGGGTACCGTTTTCTACTATATTATATTAATAAGTATGTCATTTTTAGGGCCCTGTTCCACACCTTATACCGTAGCGGTACAAGATTAACGGCCCTAGGGGCCCAAGAGAAGCTATCCCCTAACATAAATTTGGTTTAAACAATTTTGGTCATGCCTTTTGAGGGCTAAGCGTCTGTGTTTGTGGGTGGCACCGTTTTCTACTATATAAGCTTTATTAATAAGTATGTCATTTTTAGGGCCCTGTTCCACACCTTATACGTAGCGGTAAAGGATAGACGGCCCTAGGGGCCCCAAGAGTAGCTATCCCCCTAACATAAATTTGGTTTAAATAATTTTGGTCATGCCTTTTGAGGGCTAAGCGCTTGTGTTTGTAAGGGTACCGTTTTCTACTATATAAGCTATATTAATAAGTATGTCATTTTAGGGCCCCGTTCTACACCTAAACGGGCGGTACAAGATAAACGGCCCTAGGGGCCCCAAGAGTAGCTATCCCCCTAACATAAATTTGGTTTAAATAATTTTGGTCGCATGCCTTGAGGGCTAAGCGTCTGTGTTTGTAAGGGTACCGTTTTCTACTAAATAAGCTATAGCTATAAGTATGTCATTTTTAGGGCCCTGTTCCACACCTTATACGTAGCGGTAAGGATAGACGGCCCTATGGGCCCCAAGAGAGCTATCCCCTAACATAAATTTGGTTTAAATAATTTTGGTCATGCCTTGAGGGCTAAGCGTCTGTGTTTGTAAGGGTACCGTTTTCTACTATATAAGCTATATTAATAATTATGTCATTTTTAGGGCCCTGTTCCACACCTTATACGTAGCGGTACAAGATTAACGGCCCTAGGGGCCCCAAGAGTAGCTATCCCCCTAACAGAAAATTAGTTTAAATAATTTTTGTCATGCCTTTTGAGGGCTAAGCGTCTGTGTTTGTGAGGGTACTGCTTACTATATAAGCTATATTAATAAGTATGTCATTTTTAGGGCCCTGTTCCACACCTTATACGTAGCGGTAAAGGATAGACGGCCCTAGAGGCCCCAGTAGCTATCCCCTAACAAAAATTTATTTAAATAATTTTATCATGCCAGCGCCAGCTGTCTGTGTTTGTAAGGGTACCGTTTTCTACTATAAGCTATATTAATAAGTATGTCATTTTTAGGGCCCTGTTCCACACCTTATACGCGGTAAAGGATAGACGGCCCTAGGGGCCCCAAGAGTAGCTATCCCCCTAACATAAATTTGGTTTAAATAATTTTGGTCATGCCTTTTGGAGGGCTAAGCGTCTGTGTTTGTAAGGGTACCGTTTTCTACTATATAAGCTGTATTAATAAGTATGTCATTTTTAGGGCCCTGTTCCACACCTTATAATGTAGCGGTAAAGGATAGACGGCCTTAGGGCCCTAAGAGAAGCTATCCTAACATAATTTATTTAAATAATTTTGGTCATGCCTTTTGAGGGCTAAGCGTCTGTGTTTGTAAGGGTACCGTTTTCTACTATATAAGCTATATTAATAAGTATGTCATTTTTAGGGCCCTGTTCCACACCTTATACGTAGCGGTAAGGATAGACGGCCCTAGGGGCCCCAAGAGTAGCTATCCCCCTAACATAAATTTGGTTTAAATAATTTTGGTCATGCCTTTTGAGGGCTAAGCGTCTGTGTTTGTAAGGGTACCGTTTTCTACTATATAAGCTATATTACTGGGTATGTCATTTTTAGGGGCCCTGTTCCACACCTTAAACGTAGCGGATAGACGCATTTTAGCCCCAAGAGTAGCTATCCCCCTAACATAAATTTGGTTTAAATACTCTGTCATGCTTTTGAGGGCTAAGCGTCTGTGTTTGTGGGTACCGTTACTAAATAAGCTATATTAATAAGTATGTCATTTTTAGGGCCCTGTTCCACCTTATATGTAGCGGTACAAGAATAACGGCCCTAGGGCCCAAAGAGTAGCTATCCCCCTAACATAAATTTGGTTTAAATAATTTTGGTCATGCCTGAGGGCTAAGCGTCGTGTTTGTAAGGGTACCGTTACCATATAAGCCATATTAATAAGTATGTCATTTTTAGGGCCCTGTTCCACACCTTATACGTAGCGGTAGCGATATCGGCTTCCGGGGGCCCTAAGAGTAGCTATCCCCCTAACATAAATTTGGTTTAAATAATTTTGGTCATGCCTTTTGAGGGCTAAGCGTCTGTGTTTGTAAGGGTACCGTTTTCTACTATATAAGCTATATTAATAAGTATGTCATTTTTAGGGCCCTGTTCCACACCTTATACGTAGCGGTAAAGGATAGACGGCCCTAGGGGCCCCAAGAGTAGCTATCCCCCTAACATAAATTTGGTTTAAATAATTTTGGTCATGCCTTTTGAGGGCTAAGCGTCTGTGTTTGTAAGGGTACCGTTTTCTACTATATAAGCTATATTAATAAGTATGTCATTTTAGGCCCTGTTCCACACCTTATACGTAAGGTATGATAGACGGCCCTAGGGGCCCCAAGAGTAGCTATCCCCCTAACAGAAAATTAGTTTAAATAATTTTTAATATGCCTTTTGAGGGCTAAGCGTCTGTGTTTGTAAGGGTACCGTTTTCTACTATATAAGCTATATTAATAAGTATGTAATTTTTAGGCTCTGTTCCAATCTTATACGTAGCGCTAAAGGATAGACGGCCCTAGGGGCCCCAAGAGTAGCTATCCCCCTAACATAAAAATTTGGTTTAAATAATTTTGGTCATGCCTTTGAGGGCTAAGCGTCTGTGTTTGTAAGGGTACCGTTTTCTACTATATAGCTTATATTAATAAGTGTCATTTTTGTGGCCCTGCTCCACACCTTATACGTAGCGGTAAAGACAGACGGCCCTAGGGGCCCCAAGAGTAGCTATCCCCTAACATAAATTTGGTTTAAATAATTTTGGTCATGCCTTTTGAGGGCTAAGCGTCTGTGTTTGTAATGGTACCGTTTTCTACTATATAAGTTATATTAATAAGTATGTCATTTTTAGGCCCTGTTCCACACCTTATACGTAGCGGTAAAAGATAGACGGCCCTAGGGGCCCCCAAGAGTAGCTATCCCATAGCAGAAAATTGGTTTAAATAATTTTGGTCATGCCTTTGAGGGCTAAGCGTCTGTGTTTGTAAGGGCACCGTTTTCTACTATATAAGCTATATTAATGGGCATGTCATTTTTAGGGCCCTGTTCCACACCTTATAGCGTAGCGGTAAGTGATAGACGGCCCTAGGGGCCCAAGAGTAGCTAATTTTGGTCATGCCTTTGAGGGCTAAGCGTCTGTGTTTGTAAGGGTACCGTTTTCTACTATATAAGCTATATTAATAAGTATGTCATTTTTAGGGCCCTGTTCCACACCTTATACGTAGCGGTAAAGGATAGACGGCCCTAGGGGCCCCAAGAGTAGCTATCCCCCTAACATAAATTTGGTTTAAATAATTTTGGTAATGCCTTTGGAGGGCTAAGCGTCTGTGTTTGTAAGGGTACCGTTTTCTACTAAATAAGCTATATTAATAAGTATGTCATTTTTAGGGCCCCAGACACCTTATACGTAGCGGTAAGGATAGACGGCCCTATGGGCCCTAAGAGTAGCTATCCCCCTAACATAAATTTGGTTTAAATAATTTTGGTCATGCCTTTTGAGGGCTAAGCGTCTGTGTTTGTAATGGTACCGCTTTTCACTATATAAGTTATATTAATAAGTATGTCATTTTTAGGGCCTCGTTCCACACCTTATACGTAGCGGTAAAGATAGGACGGCCCCAAATCCTTAAGAGTAGCTATCCTAATAACAGAAAATTAGTTTAAATAATTTTGGTCATGCCTTTTGAGGGCTAAGCGTCTGTGTTTGTAAGGCACCGCTTTTCTACTATATAAGCTATATTAATAAGTATGTCATTTTAGGGCCCTGTTCCACACCTTATACGTAGCGGTAAGGATAGACGGCCCTAGGGGCCCCAAGAGTAGCTAATTTTGGTCATGCCTTTTGAGGGCTAAGGTCTGTTGTAAGGGTACCGTTTTCTACTATATAAGCTATATTAATAAGTATGTCATTTTTAGGGCCCTGTTCCACACCTTATACGTAGCGGTAAAGGATAGACGGCCCTAGGGGCCCCAAGAGTAGCTATCCCCCTAACATAAATTTGGTTTAAATAATTTTGGGTCATGCCTTTTGAGGGCTAAGCGGTCTGTGTTTGTAAGGGTACCGTTTTCTACTATATAAGCTATATTAATAAGTATGTCATTTTAGGGCCCTGTTCTACACCTTATACGTAGCGGTACAAGATAAACGGCCCTAGGGGCCCCAAGAGTAGCTATCCCCCTAACATAAATTTGGTTTAAATAATTTTGGTAATGCCTTTGAGGGCTAAGCATCTGTGTTTGTAAGGGTACCGTTTTCTACTAAATAAGCTATATTAATAAGTATGTCATTTTTAGGGCCCTGTTCCACACCTTATACGTAGCGGTAAGGATAGACGGCCCTATGGGCCCCAAGAGTAGCTATCCCCCTAACATAAATTTGGTTTAAATAATTTTGGTCATGCCTTTTGAGGGCTAAGCGTCTGTGTTTGTAAGGGTACCGTTTTCTACAATATAAGCTATATTAATAAGTATGTCATTTTTAGGGCCCTGTTCCACACCTTATACGTAGCGGTAAAGGATAGACGGCCCTAGGGCCCCAAGAGTAGCTATCCTCTCTAACATAAATTTGGTTTAAATAATTTTGGTCATGCCTTTTGAGGGCTAAGCGTTGTGTTTGGGGGTACCGTTTTCTACTATATAAGCTATATTAATAAGTATGTCATTTTTAGGGCCCTGTTCCACACCTTATACGTATGGCCAAGATTAACGGCCCTAGGGGCCCCAAGAGTAGCTATCCCTAACAGAAAATTAGTTTAAATAATTTTTGTCATGCCTTTTGAGGGCTAAGCGTCTGTGTTTGTAAGGGCACCGTTTTCTACTATATAAACTATATTAATAAGTATGTCATTTTTAGGGCCCTGTTCCACACCTTATACGTAGCGGTAAAGGATAGACGGCCCTAGGGGGCCCTAAGAGTAGCTAATTTTGGTCATGCCTTTTGAGGGCTAAGCGTCTGTGTTTGTAAGGGTACCGTTTTCTACTATATAAGCTATATTAATAAGTATGTCATTTTTTTAGGGCCCTGTTCCACACCTTATACGTAGCGGTAAAGGATAGACGGCCCTAGGGGCCCTAAGAGTAGCTATCCCTAACATAAATTTGGTTTAAATAATTTGGTCATGCCTTTGAGGGCTAAGCGTCTGTGTTTGTAAGGGTACCGTTTTCTACTATATAAGCTATATTAATAAGTATGTCATTTTTTAGGGCCCCGTTCTACACCTTATACGTAGCGGTACAAGATAAACGGCCCTAGGGGCCCCAAGAGTAGCTATCCCCCTAACATAAATTTGGTTTAAATAATTTTGGTAATGCCTTTTGAGGGCTAAGCATCTGTGTTTGTAAGGGTACCGTTTTTACTAAATAAGCTATATTAATAAGTATGTCATTTTTAGGGCCCTGTTCACACCTTATACGTAGCGGTAAGGATAGACGGCCCTATGGGCCCCAAGAGTAGCTATCCCTAACATAAATTTGGTTTAAATAATTTTGGTCATGCCTTTTGAGGGCTAAGCGTCTGTGTTTGTAAGGGTACCGTTTTCTACTAAATAAGCTATATTAATAAGTATGTCATTTTTAGGCCCTGTTCCACACCTTATACGTAGCGGTAAAGGATAGACGGCCCTAGGGGCCCCAAGAGTAGCTATCCCCCTAACATAAATTTGGTTTAAATAATTTTGGTCATGCCTTTTGAGGGCTAAGCGTCTGTGTTTGTAAGGGTACCGTTTTCTACTATATAAGCTATATTAATAAGTATGTCATTTTAGGGCCCTGTTCCACACCTTATACGTAGCGGTACAAGATTAACGGCCCTAGGGGCCCCAAGAGTAGCTATCCCCCTAACAGAAAATTAGTTTAAATAATTTTTGTCATGCCTTTTGAGGGCTAAGCGTCTGTGTTTGTAAGGGCACCGTTTTCTACTATATAAACTATATTAATAAGTATGTCATTTTTAGGGCCCTGTTCCACACCTTATACGTAGCGGTAAAGGATAGACGGCCCTAGGGGCCCCAAGAGTAGCTAATTTTGGTCATGCCTTTTGAGGGCTAAGCGTCTGTGTTTGTAAGGGTACCGTTTTCTACTATATAAGCTATATTAATAAGTATGTCATTTTTAGGGCCCTGTTCCACACCTTATACGTAGCGGTACAAGATTAACGGCCTGGGGCCCCAAGAGTAGCTATCCCCCTAACATAAATTTGGTTTAAATAATTTTGGTCATGCCTTTTGAGGGCTAAGCGTCTGTGTTTGTAAGGGTACCGTTTTCTACTATATAAGCTTTATTAATAAGTATGTCATTTTTAGGGCCCTGTTCCACACCTTATACGTAGCGGTAAAGGATAGACGGCCCTAGGGCCCCAAGAGAAGCTATCCCCCTAACATAAATTTGGTTTAAATAATTTTGGTCATGCCTTTTGAGGGCTAAGCGTCTGTGTTTGTAAGGGTACCGTTTTCTACTATATAAGCTATATTAATAAGTATGTCATTTTTAGGGCCCCGTTCTACACCTTATACGTAGCGGTACAAGATAAACGGCCCTAGGGGCCCCAAGAGTAGCTATCCCCTAACATAAATTTGGTTTAAATAATTTTGGTCATGCCTTTTGAGGGGCTAAGTTGCCTGTGTTTGTAAGGGTACCGTTTTCTACTAAATAAGCTATATTAATAAGTATGTCATTTTTAGGGCCCTGTTCCACACCTTATACGTAGCGGTAAAGGATAGACGGCCCTATGGGCCCTAAGAGTAGCTATCCCCCTAACATAAATTTGGTTTAAATAATTTTGGTCATGCCTTTGAGGGCTAAGCGTCTGTGTTTGTAAGGGTACCGTTTTCTACTATATAAGCTATATTAATAAGTATGTCATTTTTAGGGCCCCGTTCTACACCTTATACGTAGCGGTAATAAGATAAACGGCCCTAGGGGCCCCAAGAGTAGCTATCCCCCTAACATAAATTTGGTTTAAATAATTTTGGTCATGCCTTTTGAGGGCTAAGCGTCTGTGTTTGTAAGGGTACCGTTTTCTACTAAATAAGCTATATTAATAAGTATGTCATTTTTAGGGCCCTGTTCCACACCTTATACGTAGCGGTAAGGATAGACGGCCCTATTCCGGCAGAGTAGCTATCCCCCTAACATAAATTTGGTTTAAATAATTTTGGTCATGCCTTTTGAGGGCTAAGCGTCTGTGTTTGTAAGGGTACCGTTTTCTACTATATAAGCTATATTAATAATTATGGCTTTTTAGGGCCCTGTTCCACACCTTATACGTAGCGGTATTGATTAACGGCCCTAGGGGCCCCAAGAGTAGCTATCCCCCTAACAGAAAATTAGTTTAAATAATTTTTGTCATGCCTTTTGGAGGGCTAAGCGTCTGTGTTTGTAAGGGTACCGTTTTCTACTATATAAGCTATATTAATAAGTATGTCATTTTTAGGCCCTGTTCCACACCTTATACGTAGCGGTAAGGATAGACGGCCCTAGAGGCCCCAAGAGTAGCTATCCCCCTAACAAAATTTGGTTTAAATAATTTTGGTCATGCCTTTTGAAGGCTAAGCGTCTGTGTTTGTAAGGGTACCGTTTTCTACTATATAAGCTATATTAATAAGTATGTCATTTTTAGGCCCTGTTCCACACCTTATACGTAGCGGTAAAAGCTGATAGACGGCCCTAGGGGCCCCAAGAGTAGCTATCCCCTAACATAAATTTGGTTTAAATAATTTTGGTCATGCCTTTTGAGGGCTAAGCGTCTGTGTTTGTAAGGGTACCGTTTTCTACTATATAAGCTGTATTAATAAGTATGTCATTTTTAGGCCCTGTTCCACACCTTATACGTAGCGGTAAAGGATAGACGGCCCTAGGGGCCCTAAGAGTAGCTATCCCCCTAACATAAATTTGGTTTAAATAATTTTGGTCATGCCTTTTGAGGGCTAAGCGTCTGTGTTTGTAAGGGTACCGTTTTCTACTATATAACATATTAATAAGTATGTCATTTTTAGGGCCCTCTGTTCACACCTTATACGTAGCGGTAAAGGATAGACGGCCCTAGGGGCCCCAAGAGTAGCTATCCCCCTAACATAAATTTGGTTTAAATAATTTTGGTCATGCCTTTTGAGGGCTAAGCGTCTGTGTTTGTAAGGTACCGTTTTCTACTATATAAGCTATATTAATAAGTATGTCATTTTTAGGGCCCTGTTCCACACCTTAAACGTAGCGGTAAAGGATAGATTGCCCTAGGGGCCCCAAGAGTAGCTATCCCCCTAACATAAATTTGGTTTAAATAATTTTGGTCATGCCTTTTGAGGGCTAAGCGTCTGTGTTTGTAAGGGTACCGTTTTCTACTAAATAAGCTATATTAATAAGTATGTCATTTTTAGGGGCCCTGTTCCACACCTTATACGTAGCGGTACAAAGAATAACGGCCCTAGGGGCCCAAAGAGTAGCTAT
Organism: Bulinus truncatus; assembly: GCA_021962125.1. Taxonomy (NCBI): domain Eukaryota; kingdom Metazoa; phylum Mollusca; class Gastropoda; family Planorbidae; genus Bulinus; species Bulinus truncatus. Next base: position 529,517 of record JAGDYQ010000242.1, read on the forward strand.
CCCCCTAACATAAATTTGGTTTAAATAATTTTGGTCATGCCTTTTTTGAGGGCTAAGCGTCTGTGTTTGTAAGGGTACCGTTTTCTACTATATAAGCTATATTAATAAGTATGTCATTTTTAGGGCCCTGTTCCACACCTTATACGTAGCGGTAAGGATAGACGGCCCTAGGGGCCCTAAGAGTAGCTATCCCCCAACATAACTGGTTTAAATAATTTTGGTCATGCCTTTTGAGGGCTAAGCGTCTGTGTTTGTAAGGGTACCGTTTTCTACTAAATAAGCTATATTAATAAGTATGTCATTTTTAGGGCCCTGTTCACACCTTATACGTAGCGGTAAAGGATAGATCGGCCCTAGGGGCCCCAAGAGTAGCTATCCCCTAACATAAATTTGGTTTAAATAATTTTGGTCATGCCTTTTGAGGGCTAAGCGTCTGTGTTTGTAAGGGTACCGTTTTCTACTATATAAGCTATATTAATAAGTATGTCATTTTTAGGGCCCTGTTCACACCTTATACGTAGCGGTAAAAGGATAGACGGCCCTAGGGGCCTCAAGAGTAGCTATCCCCTAACAGAAAATTAGTTTAAATAATTTTTGTCATGCCTTTTGAGGGCTAAGCGTCTGTGTTTGTAAGGGTACCGTTTTCTACTATATAAGCTATATTAATAAGTATGTCATTTTTAGGCTCCCTGTTCCACACCTTATACGTAGCGCTAAAGGATAGACGGCCCTAGGGTCCCAAGAGTAGCCATCCCCTTAACATAAAAATTTGCTTAAATAATTTTGGTCATGGCCTTGGAGGGCTAAGCGTCTGTGTTTGTAAGGGTACCGTTTTCTACTATATAAGCTATATTAATAAGCATGTCATTTTTAGCCCTGTTCCACACCTTATACGTAGCGGTAAAGGATAGACGGTCCTAGGGGCCCCAAGAGTAGCCATCCCCCTAACATAAATTGTGTTTAAATAATTTTGGTCATGCCTTTTTGAGGGCTAAGCGTCTGTGTTTGTAAGGGTACCGTTTTTCACTATATAAGCTATATTAATAAGTATGTCATTTTTAGGGCTCTGCCCTACACCTTATACGTAGCGGTACAAGATAAACGGCCCTAGGGGCCCCAAGAGTAGCTATCCCCCTAACATAAATTTGGCTTAAATAATTTTTTTGGTCATGCCTTGAGGGCTAAGCGTCTGTGTTTGTAAGGGTACCGTTTTCTACTAAATAAGCTATATTAATAAGTATGTCATTTTTAGGGCCCTGTTCCACACCTATAATGTGCGTAAGGATAGACGGCCCTAGGGCCCCAAGAGTAGCTATCCCCCTAACATAAATTTGGTTTAAATAATTTTGGTCATGCCTTTGGAGGGCTAAGCGTCTGTGTTTGTAAGGGCAATTGCCACTATATAAGCTATATTAATAAGTATGTCATTTTTAGGGCCCTGTTCCACACCTTATACGTAGCGGTAAAGGATAGACGGCCCTAGGGGCCCCAAGAGTAGCTATCCCCCTAACAGAAAATTAGTTTGAATAATTTTGGTCATGCCTTTTGAAGGCTAAGCGTCTGTGTTTGTAAAGGTACTGTTTTCATTATATAAGCTATATTAATAAGTATGTCATTTTTAGGGCCCTGTTCCACACCTTTTATACGTAGCGGTAAGGATAGACGGCCCTAGGGGCCCAAGAGTGCCATCCCCTAACAAAAATTTGGTTTAAATAATTTTTGGTCATGCCTTTAGAAGGCTAAGCGTCTGCTTGTAAGGGTACCGTTTTCTACTATATAAGCTATATTAATAGTAGTGCTATTTTTAGGGCCCTGTTCCACACCTTATACGTAGCGGTAAAGGATAGACGGCCCTAGGGGCCCCAAGAGTAGCGATCCCCCTAACATAAAAATTTGGTTAGCCAATTTTGGTCATGCCTTTTGAGGGCTAAGCGTCTGTGTTTGTAAGGGTACCGTTTTCTACTATGTCAATATAATAAGTATGTCATTTAGGGCCCTGCTCCACACCTTATACGTAGCGGTAAAAGATAGACGGCCCTAGGGGCCCCAAGAGTAGCTATCCTCCTTAACATAAATTCTGGTTTAAATAATTTTGGTCATGCCTTTGAGGGCTAAGGTTCGTGTTTGTAATGGTACCGTTTTCTACCATATGTTATATTAATAAGTAGCGTCATTTTTAGGCCCTGTTCCACACCTTTATACGTAGCGGTAAAGATAGACGGCCCTAGGGCCCCAAGAGTAGCTATCCCAATAACAGAAAATTATTGAAATAAAAAGGTTTTGGTCATGCCTTTTGAGGGCTAAGCGTCTGTGTTTGTAAGGGGCACCGCTTTTCTACTATATAAGCTATATTAATAAGTATGTCATTTTAGGCCCTGTCGCACACCTTATACGTAGCGGTAAAAGATAGACGGCCCTAGGGGCCCCAAGAGTAGCTATCCCCCTAACATAAATTTGGTTTAAATACTCCTTATGGGCTAAGCGCCTGTGTTTGTAATGGTACCGTTTTCTACTATATAAGTTATATTAATAAGTATGTCATTTTTAGGCCCTGTTCCTCGACTCATAATGTAGCGGTAAAAGATAGACGGCCTTAGGGGCCCCAAGAGTAGCTATCCCAATAACAGAAAATTAGTTTAAATAATTTTGGTCATGCCTTTTGAGGGCTAAGCGTCTGTGTTTGTAAGGGCACCGCTTACTATATAAGCTATATTAATAAGTATGTCATTTTTAGGGCCCTGTTCCACACCTTATACGTAGCGGTAAAAGTGATAGACGTGGTCTCTAGGGGCCCTAAGAGTAGCTAATTTTGAATGTTGTTCTTTAGGCTAAGCGTCTGTGTTTGTAAGGGTACCGTTTTCTACTATATAAGCTATATTAATAAGTATGTCATTTTTAGGGCCCTGTTCCACACCTTATACGCGGTAGCATAGACGAATCTCTAGGGGCCCCAAGAGTAGCTATCCCCCTAACATAAATTTGGTTTAAATAATTTTGGTAATGCCTTTGGAGGGCTAAGCGTCTGTGTTTGTAAGGGTACTGCTACTAAATAAGCTATATTAATAAGTATGTCATTTTTAGGGCCCTGTTCCACACCCATAATGGCGGTAAAGGATAGACGGGCCCTATGGGCCCCAAGAGAAGCTAAGTCCCCCAACATAAATTTGGTTTAAATAATTTTGGTCATGCCTTTTGAGGGCTAAGCGTCTGTGTTTGTAATGGCACTGCTTTCTACTATATAAGTTATATTAATAAGTATGTCATTTTAGGGCCCTGTTCCACACCTTATACGTAGCGGTAAAAGATAGACGGGCCCTAGGGGCCCCAAGAGTAGCTATCCCAATAACAGAAAATTAGTTTAAATAATTTTGGTCATGCCTTTGAGGGCTAAGCGTCTGTGTTTGTAAGGGCACCGTTTTCTACTATATAAGCTATATTAATAAGTATGTCATTTTTAGCCCTGTTCCACACCTTATACGTGGTAAGGATAGAGGGCCCTAGGGCTCTAAGAGTAGCTAATTTTGGTCATGCCTTTGAGGGCTAAGCGTCTGTGTTTGTAAGGGTACCGTTTTCTACTATATAAGCTATATTAATAAGTATGTCATTTTTAGGCCCTGTTCCACACCTTATACGTAGCGGTAAAGGATAGACGGCCCTAGGGGCCCCAAGAGTAGCTATCCCCCTAACATAAATTTGGTTTAAATAATTTTGGTCATGCCTTTGAGGGGTTATCTGTGTTTGTAAGGGTACCGTTTTCTACTATATAAGCTATATTAATAAGTATGTCATTTTTAGGGCCCCCGTTCTACACCTTATACGTAGGTACAAGATAAAACGGGCCCTAGGGGCCCCAAGAGTAGCTATCCCCTCTAACATAAATTTGGTTTAAATAATTTCCTTTGGTAATGCCTTTTGAGGGCTAAGCATCTGTGTTTGTAAGGGTACCGTTTACTAAATAAGCTATATTAATAAGTATGTCATTTTAGGCCCTGTTCCACACCCATACGTATGTAGTATAGATCGGCCCTATGGGCCCCAAGAGTAGCTATCCCCCTAACATAAATTTGGTTTAAATAATTTTGGTCATGCCTTTTTTGAGGGCTAAGTGTCTGTGTTTGTAAGGGCACTGTTTTCTACAATATAAGCTATATTAATAAGTATGTCATTTTAGGCCCTGTTCCCAATACCTTATGTCATGGTAGATAGACGGCCCTAGGGGGCCCCAAGAGTAGCTATCCTCTAAACATAAATTTGGTTTAAATAAATTGGGTCATGCCTTTTGGAGGGCTAAGCGTCTGTGTTTGTAAGGGTACCGTTTTCTACTATATAAGCTATATTAATAAGTATGTCATTTTTAGGGCCCTGTTCCACACCTTATACGTAGCGGTACAAGATTAACGGCCCTAGGGGCCCTAAGAGTGTTATCCCCCTAACAGAAAATTAGTTTAAATAATTTTTGTCATGCCTTTTGAGGCCAAGCGTCTTGTTTGTAAGGGCACCGTTTTCTACTATATAAACTATATTAATAAGTATGTCATTTTTAGGCCCTGTTCCACACCTTTATACGTAGCGGTAAGGATAGATCGGCCCTAGGGGCCCCAAGAGTAGCTAATTTTGGTCATGCCTTTGAGGGCTAAGCGTCTGTGTTTGTAAGGGTACCGTTTTCTACTATATAAGCTATATTAATAAGTATGTCATTTTTAGGGCCCTGTTCCACACCTTATACGTAGCGGTAGCTAGACGGCCTGGGCCCCAAGAGTAGCTATCCCCTAACATAAATTTGGTTTAAATAATTTTGGTCATGCCTTTTTGAGGGCTAAGCGTCTGTGTTTGTAAGGGTACCGTTTTTCTACTATATAAGCTATATTAATAAGTATGTCATTTTTAGGGCCCCGTTCTACACCTTATACGTAGCGGTACAAGATAAACGGCCCTAGGGGCCCCAAGAGTAGCTATCCCCCTAACATAAATTTGGTTTAAATAATTTTGGTAATGCCTTTTGGAGGGCTAAGCATCTGTGTTTGTAAGGGTACCGTTTTCTACTAAATAAGCTATATTAATAAGTATGTCATTTTTAGGGCCCTGTTCCACACTATACGTAGCGGTAAAGGATAGACGGCCCTATGGGCCCCAAGAGTAGCTATCCCCCTTAACATAAATTTGGTTTAAATAATTTGGTCATGCCTTTGAAAATAAGCGTCTGTGTTTGTAAGGGTACCGTTTTCTACTAAATAAGCTAGGGCCCTGTTCCACACCTTATACGTAGCGGTAAAGGATAGACGGCCCTAGGGGCCCCAAGAGTAGCTATCCCCCTAACATAAATTTGGTTTAAATAATTTTGGTCATGCTCTTTGAGGGCTAAGCGTCTGTATAAGGGTACCGTTTTCTACTATATAAGCTATATTAATAAGCATGTCATTTTTAGGCCCTGTTCCACACCTTATACGTAGCGGTACAAGATTAACGGCCCTAGGGGCCCTAAGTGCTATCCCCTAACAGAAAATTAGTTTAAATAATTTTGTCATGCCTTTTGAGTGCTAGTTTTTCTGTGTTTGTAAGGGCACCGTTTTCTACTATATAAACTATATTAATAAGTATGTCATTTTAGGGCCCTGTTCCACACCTTATACTGTATGGTAAGGATAGATCATCTCTAGGGGCCCCAAGAGTAGCTAATTTTGGTCATGCCTTTTTGAGGGCTAAGCGTCTGTGTTTGTAAGGGTACCGTTTTCTACTATATAAGCTATATTAATAAGTATGTCATTTTTAGGGCCCTGTTCCACACCTTATACGTAGCGGTACAAGATTAACGGCCCTAGGGGCCCCAAGAGTAGCTATCCCCCTAACATAAATTTGGTTTAAATAATTTTGGTCATGCCTTTGAGGCTAAGCGTCTGTGTTTGTAAGGGTACTGTTTTCTACTATATAAGCTTTATTAATAAGTATGTCATTTTTAGGGCCCTGTTCCACACCTTATACGTAGCGGTAAAGGATAGACGGGTCTTAGGGCCCCAAGAGTAGCTATCCCCTAACATAAATTTGGTTTAAATAATTTTGGTCATGCCTTTGAGGGCTAAGCGTCTGTGTTTGTAAGGGTACCGTTTTCTACTATATGTTATATTAATAAGTATGTCATTTTTAGGGCCCCGTTCTACACCTTATACGTAGCGGTACGTTATTAAACGGCCCTAGGGCCCCAAGAGTAGCTATCCCCCTAACATAAATTTGTCAGTCAATAATAAAGTGCCTTGAGGGCTAAGCGTCTGTGTTTGTAAGGGTACCGTTTTCTACTAAATAAGCTATATTAATAAGTATGTCATTTTTAGGGCCCTGTTCCACACCTTATACGTAGCGGGTAAGGATAGACGGCCCTATGGGCCCCAAGTAGCCATCTCCTAACATAAATTTGGTTTAAATAATTTTGGTCATGCCTTTGAGGGCTAAGCGTCTGTGTTTGTAAGGGTACCGTTTTCTACTATATAAGCCATTAATAATTATGTCATTTTTAGGCCCTGTTCCACACCTTATACGTAGCGGTATTAAGATTAACGGCCCTAGGGGCCCCAAGAGTAGCTATCCCCTAACAGAAAATTAGTTTAAATAATTTTTGTCATGCCTTTTGAGGGCTAAGGTCTGTGTTTGTAAGGTACCTGTTTTCTACTATATAAGCTATATTAATAAGTATGTCATTTTTAGGGCCCTGTTCCACACCTTATACGTATGGTAAAGGATAGACGGCCCTAGAGCCCCAAGAGTAGCTATCCCCCTAACAAAAATTTGGTTTAAATAATTTTGGTCATGCCTTTTGAAGGCTAAGCGTCTGTGTTTGTATGGGTACCGTTTTCTACTATATAAGCTATATTAATAAGTATGTCATTTTTAGGGCCCGTCTCCACACCTTATACGTAGCGGTAAGGACGGCCCTAGGGGCCCCAAGAGTAGCTATCCCCCCTAACATAAATTTGGTTTAAATAATTTTATCATGCCTTTTGAGGGCTAAGCCGCCTGTGTTTGTAAGGGTACCGCTTACTATATAAGCTGTACTGGGTATGTCATTTTAGGCCCTGTTCCACACCTTCATACGTAGCGGTAAAGGATAGACGGTCTTAGGGGCCCCAAGAGTAGCTATCCCCTCTAACATAAATTTGGTTTAACAATTTTGGTCATGCCTTTGAGTGGGCTGTTGCCTGTGTTTGTAAGGGTACCGTTTTCTACTATATAAGCTATATTAATAAGTATGTCATTTTAGGGCCCTGTTCCACACCTTATACGTAGCGGTAGTGATAAATGGCCCTAGGGGCCCCAAGAGTAGCTATCCCCCTAACATAAATTTGGTTTAAATAATTTTGGTCATGCTTTGAGGGCTACAGTCTGTGTTTGTAAGGGTACCGTTTTCAATATATAAGCTATATTAATAAGTATGTCATTTTTAGGGCCCCGTTCCACACCTTAAACGTAGCGGTAAAGGATAGACGGCCCCGGGGGCCCCAAGAGGCTAGTCCCCCTAACATAAATTTGGTTTAAATAATTTTGGTCATGCCTTTGAGGGCTAAGCTGCCTGTGTTTGTAAGGGTACCGTTTTCTACTAAATAAGCTATATTAATAAGTATCTCTGTTCCACACCTTATACGTAGCGGTACAAGAATAACGGCCCTAGGGGCCCAAAGAGTAGCTATCCCCCTAACATAAATTTGGTTTAAATAATTTTAGTCATGCCTTTTGAGGGCTAAGCGCCTGTGTTTGTAAGGGTACCGTTTTCTACTATATAAGCTATATTAATAAGTATGTCATTTTAGGGGCCCTGTTCCACACCTTATACGTAGCGGTAAAGGATAGGACGGCCCTAGGGGCCCCAAGAGTAGCTATCCCCTAACATAAATTTGGTTTAAATAATTTTGGGTCATGCCTTTTGAGGGCTAAGCGCCTGTGTTTGTAAGGGTACCGTTTTCTACTAAATAAGCTATATTAATAAGTATGTCATTTTTAGGCCCTGTTCCACACCTTATACGTAGCGGTAAAGGATAGACGGCCCTAGGGGCCCCAAGAGTAGCCATCCCCCAGCAATTTGGTTTAAATAATTTTGGTCATGCCTTTGAGGGCTAAGCGTCTGTGTTTGTAAGGGTACCGTTTTCTACTATATAAGCTATATTAATAAGTATGTCATTTTTAGGGCCCTGTTCCACACCTTATACGTGCGGTAAGGATAGACGGCCCTAGGGGCCTAAGAGTAGCTATCCCCCTAACAGAAAATTAGTTTAAATAATTTTTGTCATGCCTTTTGAGGGCTAAGCGTCTGTGTTTGTAAGGGTACCGCTTTCTACTATATAAGCTATATTAATAAGTATGTCATTTTTAGGGCCCTGTTCCACACCTTATAATGTATACAAGGATAGACGGTCCCCAAGAGTAGCTATCCCCTAACATAAAAATTTGGTTTAAATAATTTTAATAAGTGCCTTTTGAGGGCTAAGCGTCTGTGTTTGTAAGGGTACCGTTTTCTACTATATAAGCTATATTAATAAGTATGTCACTTTAGGCCCTGTTCCACACCTTATACGTAGCGGTAAAGGATAGACGGTCCTAGGGGCCCCAAGAGTAGCTATCCCCCTAACATAAATTGTAAGCTTAAATAATTTTGGTCATGCCTTTTGAGGGCTGTTGCCTGTGTTTGTAAGGGTACCGTTTTCTACTATATAAGCTATATTAATAAGTATGTCATTTTTAGGGCCCCCGTTCTACACCTTATACGTAGCGGTACAAGATAAACGGCCCTAGGGGCCCCAAGAGTAGCTATCCTAACATAAATTTGGTTTAAATAATTTTGGTCATGCCTTTGAGGGCTAAGCGTCTGTGTTTGTAAGGGTACCGGTCACTAAATAAGCTATATTAATAAGTATGTCATTTTTAGGGGCCCTGTTCCACACCTTATACGTAGCGGTAAAGGATAGACGGTCTCAGGGCCCCAAGAGTAGCTATCCCCCTAACATAAATTTGGTTTAAATAATTTTGGTCATGCCTTTTGGAGGGCTAAGGTCTGTGTTTGTAAGGGTACCGTTTTCTACTATATAAGCTATATTAATAAGTATGTCATTTTAGGGCCCTGTTCCACACCTTATGGGCGGTACAAGATTAACGGCCCTAGGGGCCCCAAGAGTAGCTATCCCCTAACAGAAAATTAGTTTAAATAATTTTTGTCATGCCTTGAGGGCTAAGCGTCTGTGTTTGTAAGGGTACCGTTTTCTACTATATAAGCTATATTAATAAGTATGTCATTTTTAGGCCCTGTTCCACACCTTATACGTAGCGCTAAATGATAGACGGCCCTAGGGTCCCCAAGAGTAGCTATCCCCCTAACATGTAAATTTGTTTTGGGCCACTTGGTTTGAGGGCTAAGCGTCTGCGTTTGTAAGGGTACCGCTTTTCTACTATATAAGCTATATTAATAAGTATGTCATTTTTAGGGCCCTGTTCCACACCTTATACGTAGCGGTAAAGGATAGACGGTCCTAGGGGCCCCAAGAGTAGCTATCCCCTAACATAAATTGTGTTTAAATAATTTTGGTCATGCCTTTTGAGGGCTAAGCGTCTGTGCTTGTAAGGGTACCGTTTTCACTATATAGTTATATTAATAAGTATGTCATTTTTAGGGCCCTGTTCCACACCTTATACGCAGCGGTAAAGGATAGACGGCCCTAGGGACCCCAAGAGTAGCTATCCCACTAATATAAATTGGGTTTAAATAATTTTTTGTCATGCCTTTTGAGGGCTGCCGCCCAGTGTTTGTAAGGGTACCGCTTTCTACTATATAAGCTATATTAATAAGTATGTCATTTTTAGGCCCTGTTCCACACCTTATACGTAGCGGGTAAAGGATAGACGGCCCTAGGGGCCCTAAGAGTAGCTATCCCCCTAACATAAATTTGGTTTAAATAATTTTGGTCATGCCTTTGAGGGCTACGCTCAGTTGTAAGGGTACCGCTTTTCTACTATATAAGCTATATTAATAAGTATGTCATTTTTAGGGCTCCTGTTCCACACCTTATAATGTAGCGGTACAAGATAGACGGCCCTAGGGGCCCCAAGAGTAGCTATCCCCCTAACATAAATTTGGTTTAAATAATTTTGGTCATGCCTTTTGAGGGCTAAGCGCCTGTGTTTGTAAGGGTACCGTTTTCTACTATATAAGCTATATTATTATAAAGAGTCATTTTTAGGCCCTGTTCCACACCTTATACGTAGCGGTAAAGGATAGACGGGCCTAGGACCCCAAGAGTAGCTATCCCCCTAATATAAATTGGGTTTAAATAATTCTTGTCATGCCTTTTGAGGCTAAGCCGTCTGTGTTTGTAAGGGTACCGTTTTCTACTATATAAGCTATATTAATAAGTATGTCATTTTTAGGGCCCTGTTCCACCTTATACGTAGCGGTAAAGGATATCACCCTAGGGGCCCCAAGAGTAGCTATCCCCCTAACATAAATTTGGTTTAAATAATTTTGGTCATGCCTTTGAAGGCTAAGCGTCTGTGTTTGTAAGGGTACCGTTTACCATATAAGCTTATATTAATAAGTATGTCATTTTTAGGCCCTGTTCCACACCTTATACGTAGCGGTAAAGGATAGACAGCCCTAGGGGCCCCAAGAGTAGCTATCCTCTAACATAAAAATTCTGGTTTAAATAATTTTGGTCATGCCTTTTGGAGGGCTAAGGCCTGTGTTTGGTAAGGGTACCGCTTACTATATAAGCTATATTAATAAGTATGTCATTTTTAGGGCCCTGTTCCACACCTTATACTTAGCGGTACAAGATAGACGGGCCCTAGGGGCCCCAAGAGTAGCTATCCCCCTAACATAAATTTGGTTTAAATAATTTTAATAAGCTGCCTTTGAGGGCTAAGCGTCGTTTATAAGGGCACCGTTTTCTACTATATAAGCTATATTAATAAGTATGTCATTTTTAGGGCCCTGTTCCACACCTTATACGTATGGTACAAGAGAAACGTGGGCCCTAGGGGCCCCAAGAGTAGCTATCCCCCTAACATAAATTTGGTTTAAGTAATTTTTGGTCATTCCCTTTAAGTGATGGGCATAAATTTTTCCGAAGGTACCGTCTTATCTTTCAGTCTTTTTTAATAATCTTGTAGTTGGCAGCTGCCTTTTTTTTGTAAACAATTCAGGTCATCTCTTAACATGACTGGCAGTATTTTATATAGAATATAGAGAACCTTTTTTTAAATTTATTTAATGCATTTAAAAACACATTTTTTTTATTTTTTTCTTACTCTTTTAATAAATAACAATCAATACTATGATTTTGGAATGTTTATAGAGGTAAAGTATCAATATGTATCAAAATAATTTTGGATGGTAAAATAAGAGATTACCAAAGTATCAATAATATTATCAAAATAATTTCTGCACGTAAATAAGAGATTACCCAATACTATGATTCTGAATGTTTAGAGGTAAAGCATCAATATTATTTATCAAAATATTAATTATCGCTAAAAATAGGAGATTAACTTTAAAATTATTTATCAAAATATTAATTATCGCTAAAATAGGAGATTACCCTACTATACTTGTCTGACTTACTTTTCAGAAATCAAGTAAAATTTCCCAACTGAAATTTGCTCTACTTCTTGTTTCTTTGTTCACAGATATGAGTATTAAAAAGTCAAACATTTTTACAAAAATATTTCTAACTTCACAATTGGTAAACCACAGACGTTGCATAGCCGTTACTACGGTCATAAACAATTATCGATAGAAATTTTGGGCAAAGTACAGCCTCGTGCCCTCGTTTTGAAACGCAGGAGAGTTTTCCGTGATTAGGCTAATTAAAAGCTTGCGCTACTTCTCGCAATATAGCTACTTTTTGAGATCTTAGCTACTACTGAGCTATAATATACAACAATTACAAACCTGCTTTTATTCAGTGGTGTTTGCTTCAATAAGCAAGTTCTTAAACACCACATTATATCTCTATCTATCTATCTATCTATCTATCTATCTATCTATCTATCTATCTATCTATATCTATCTATCTATCTATCTATCTATCAAGGCTGTAGCCAGGATTTAGGGGTTTTTTGGGGTGGGGGGGCTGTGCTGGAGAGTTTATATAAGAAAAAATTGGAACGCATTGATAAAGAAGTATATATTTTATAACAAAATTTGATTTTTAGAATTAATTTGGGGGGGTAAGTACTGCTAACAGAATATAAGTTCTGTGCTAAGTACTAGTTTTGTGCTAATTCGATCCAAAACTTTCTGGTAATAATGTGCTATTTTTAGAAAAGCACATGGATGTACAAGTTGTCAAACATGATGGACGATTATTCTAACCTTTCTCTAAAAACATAATTTCAGAAGATAAACTCTCAAGACTTACTAATGGAAAAACACGAAGAAATACCGGGCAAGTAAAAATGTTTTAATAATTAATGTGATGCATGGTTTTACAACATCATAACATGCGTAAATATACTGTGATAAAAATACCATGAAATAGTATAACTTGTCTAGTACTAATAATGACCTAATGGCTAATTAGTAGGTATGTGACATGAAAATTTCAAATACATTTTATCTGAATGTATTATACATCACTGGAAAAGATCATAAAAAGCACTTTCCAATGGTATAAAAATATAAAAAATCAGACAATTCTTGAAAAAGTCACTCAATTCTGTTACTGTTGGACAAAGAGGAAAACTCGAGTAAAAATTTTCTCATATTTTGAAGATAATTTAACACAGTTTTGTCAAATCTTGTCTAATTTTGTTAAACTTAGTATCAAATCAAAGATAATCAAAAGAGCAACAAAATAATATATATAAAAGTAAAAAATAATGAACCTATCCTTTCTTAGGCCAGGTTTTTGTGCTACACAGAGCAAACTGTAGGACAATTGGTCAATCTGAAGAAAAAATCTTCAAGCAAGAAATACATTTTTGAAGAAAACAAAATTATGCTAGTATTAAAGAAGAGTATGTGGCTGACTATTAGTTGAAAAATTCAAAAAGTATATCATTCTAAAAAAAATAACTTCTATGCTATTTTTTGGCCAAGATTTTGGATAACGAGCTTACAAACTAAATGAAAATGACAAGAAAAAATATTTTCATGCAAGAACTACAATTATGGATAAAACAAAATCATGCTGGAAATAGAGTGGATTACCTGGCTGACTAATATCTGACTGAAAATAAGCTCTCCAGACACAACATCTGCAGCTAACTCAACTTTTTCATTTTAAAGTCTACTGCCTCATTCTGTTTCATCTGTCTTCCAGTAAGAGATAGCATAGCTAGTGTCTTTCTTCCTTTAACTGATTTTTTGCAATAACCCCATAGTACATATCTTGTAGATGTATTTACTATACCAGTCATGGCAAAGCTTTCTTCTGGATAAGTCTATCATACATAACATCTTCAAGATCTAGAAGTTGCTTGGGAGACAAATCTGTTTAAACTTTATTTTCATCTCATCAAATGTCATTTTTGACAGTGTTTTTCTACCTTTCTTCTGTTAAAGTCTTCTTCTTTTGACATTTTGACGCTATTCGCTTTACATCACTTTTCTTCATTTGTCTATTAAAAATCCTCATCTTACGGGAAGCATGTGGATAGACATTTAACTATATGTTTTCTTGAGTCTCCATCTAGATTTTCCAGGTACTCCACTGTTTATTTTTTTTAGATCTTAAAATACTGGATATGTAGCATAAGGTTGAGTTTGGTGATTTTTCTTTGGCATGGCTAAACATGCCCATCATTTCCTCAGTGTCAATGTTATGAAGCCTGGCAGTACTAGTTTCTAATCTTAGATTATCTGTTATTGACATTGAAAGCTCATAATGCTGACCCAAACATCTTCAATTTCACTGAGGCAAACCATTGTCATCTGTAAAAGTTGGTCATATAATGCAGGTGGGGGTGCTCATTTTCGCTTTCCTGAATGCTACTTGCACTCACAGACCATTAAACCTATTTATTTTATGAGAAAAAAACTAATGAGAAATGTTTTGTTATTGTAGTTTTTATATTTTTCAGTTTCAGACTATTTTATTTTAACATTTATTTTAACATTTTGTCATGTTGTGAATATTAAGAGATTATTTTTTAATCAATAGCCTAGATAGGTAATTTTAATAAAAAGTGTAGTTTTTAAGAAGTCTTTTTTTGTTTTATTTTATACTTTCTTAGCATGTTTTACATCAAAATATTTCAAAATCAGTGCTTCTGTTTTTGGTATAGGCTGATATAGGCAGCTGCCTAGAGTGGCATTATTTCAAGGAGCTGGCAAATTCCAGCAAAGTAAAATAAAATAAAAATATAGAAATTAAAAAATAAATAAATGAATTTGAGAAAGTGTAGAATTAAACAAGAGCATAAAATTGCTTAGAATGGCTTACAACAAATAAGTCACATGGATTAATGTTTCATCTTAATTTATTACATCAATATTATGACATCACTATTTTCAAAATTATTTTCCTTATTTTGCACTTAACAAAATTAGATTCAGGTATAATGGAGGATCCTGTTAAATGGCCAGATATAAGTGATAATATCTGTTGTTTTCTTATTCAGCATGATCTATCAGGAGATCAAATGTGATTCTGGTATATCCAAAAGAAGAAAGGGAGACAATTTTCAAATTACTAACAATACACGCAAACTTTATTTTGAAGTAAATCCTTTGAAAAAAAAAATGATATATTTATAGTTTTATTCTGGTCGTCATTCTTCATAACATATTTTTTTTGCTGCAACTTTATAAAAGTTAAATCAGCCTTAGTATACACATAGGAAGTTTTTTTTTTTTTTTTATGTTAAGTATATTGCAAAATCAAAAAAATTAAATGTCATGTTTATACAGTTAAAAAGATTGGAACAAGAAAAAATGAGGATAACAAATCAATAAAACTTGTCAGATGACCTGCAATCGTTTCTTATAGATATTGTGAAGCCAAACACTGAAGGACATGGTAGAAAGAATAATATCTTTGGTTTAGAGTCATGGAGCTTCAAAATGCACCCTTTATCGGGAGTGTAAGCGGTTATTGCACCTCATACACGAAATTTGCAGCCAAGCCCATTCCACATAGATAGTCTAATATAACTCTAGAACAACCACGCCTTTTCTACATAGATAGTCTAATATAACTCTAGGCAACCACGCCCATTCCACATGGATAGTCTAATATAGCTTTACCTCGATAAAGCAAATAATTGATCGCACAGTTCTGTTGATCTAATGTCTGCTGAATCTTCGTTATCAGATGTTAAAGCTAATTGAAGGTCCATGCAATCTTTGAAAACCTCTCTTTTATCACATTTCTCCAGTCTTTTAATGTCATACAAAAATCCAAATAAATCACTATGAGATGTTAACTGCATAAATCGATAATTAACTGATTGAATTGCGGTATCCAATATCTGGTTAAAAAATTTACTCTGAAATTCCTTTCTGGCTCGAGAATTGGATCATCTAAAACTTAATAGTCAAATTGTCTATTTCTTAGTCGAGATCTTATTTGTATCTCCGTAGGGAAATTGCACTCAATACCAAATTCTTCAGCCAATGATTTAGCTGTTGTAATTGCTTTGGCAAAACCTTCCTCTGTTCTATTATTCTGGAGCACAGTTTTCGTTTCATTCAATTGTTGAATTGTTTTTTTTTTAAATCAAGATCTTTTTCTTGAAATATTTTGCTAGATTCATTGATATCAAATAAAACATCATACCAAATCACTGATGAACAAATAAACTTGAAATCGAGTATTTTTTGTGCAATTCTTTAGCTTCTGCACGGGGGGTCCACGTGGTCCAGATAGTGAAATGTCATCAGCAATTGAAACGAGTGCATCGTAAATTTCAACTGTTTGGTATCGAATTACCTTCACATCATTAACTTCGACTTTCCCAGCGTGTTGCGCAGAACTTTTAACAGTTAAACCTGCTGCCTCTTTGTTTTTGACATATTCTAACAATACATTCCAGCGATGTGTTGATGCAGGAAAAAGGTGTATATATTTTGAATTACCTCAAAAACCTTACTGATTCCAAACAAAGTTTACGACATCATTCATCACCAAATGTACATTGCATCGGACATAAAAGGCTCTTCGATTTAACTCTTTAACTCTTACTTGGACACCATTATGTATTCCCTGCATGTTTGTCTAAGTATCGTAGCATTGTCCCCTCAAATCATATAGACAAATACCCGAATCTAACAGTACTTTAAGTAAAATTTCCACCATACTTGCACCTGTAGATTTTTCCAGTTCTACGAATCCAATGAAGTTATCATTGATAGAAACTTCCGAAGGTTTGCCATTTGTCGATGTAATAAATCTAACAATCATTGTCATCTGTTTTTTGTGACTGACGTCTGCAATCATTTTAGATCATTTAACACTTTCTGTTATACCTTCTTACTCAACAGTTGAATGATCTCATTCTGAATATTTTATTCTTAAATAATGGTCATGAATATCATCTGTTTTTAAACGTCGTATATGT
This sequence comes from Bulinus truncatus, assembly GCA_021962125.1. Lineage (NCBI taxonomy): Eukaryota > Metazoa > Mollusca > Gastropoda > Planorbidae > Bulinus > Bulinus truncatus. The sequence continues at coordinate 546,050 of JAGDYQ010000242.1, forward strand.
TCTTTCATTACTCGGATCAAAGTCATCAATTACTTCAACAAATTTCATTATGAGGTGTATATAACCGATCAGACTGCCCTCTCAGGGGTACATTTTGAACTCCATGTACTCTGGCCAAAGATATTATTCTTTCTAATATATCCTTCCAGTGTTTCGCTTCACAATTTATAAGGCACTGATTCACGTCATCAACAGTTTTATTATTTGTTATCCTCATTTTTAGTTCGTTCCAATCATGATAACTGGATAAATGATCTGGAGATTTTTCATGATGCTGCAATATACTTGACATATTTTTCCAGTCACAACTGCCATGTGTTGCTAAGGCAGATTTACACCTGTTATATATTCTGCAGCAAAAACAATATACCTTATCTACTGACGTAGAATACATAAACCATTTCCCTTTTAAAGTTTCTCCGTTAGCAAGTTTGCGTGTATTGTGGTAATTTGAAAATTGTCTCCCACTTTCTTCTTTTGATAACCAGACTCACATTTGATCTCCTGTGGATCATGCTGAATAAGAAAACAACGAATATTATCACTTATATCTGGCCATTTAACAGGATCCTCCATTATACCTGAATCTAATTTTGTTAAATGCAAAATAAGAAAATAATTTTGAAAATAGTGATGTCATAATATTGATGTAATAAATTAAGATAGAGCATTAATCCATGTGACTTATTTGTTGTCGCCATTCTAAGCAATTTTATGCTCTTGTTTAATTCTACACTTTCTCAAATTCATTTATTTATTTTTAATTTCTATATTTTTATTTTATTTTACTTTGCTGGAATTTGCCGCTCCTGAAATAATGCCACTCTAGGCAGCTGCCTATATCGCCTATACCTAAAGCCGGCACTGATTTTGAAATATTTTGATGTAAAACATGCTAGAAAGTATAAAATAAAACAAAAAAAAGACTTCTTAAAGCTACACTTTTATTAAAATTACCTATCTAGGCTATTGATTAAAAAATAATCTCTTAATATTCACAACATGACAAAATGTTAAAATAAATGTTAAAATAAAATAGTCTGAAACTGAAAAAATATAAAAACTACAATAACAAACATTTCTCATTAGTTTCTCATAAAATAAATAGGTTTAATGGTCTGTGAGTGCAAAAAGTAGCATTCAGGAAAGCCGAAAATGAGCACCCCCACCTGCATTATATGACCAACTTTTACAGATGACAATGGTTTGCCTCAGTGAAATTGAAGATGTTTTGGGTCAGCATTATGAGCATTACTTTTCAATGTCAATAACAGATAATCTAAGATTAGAAACTAGTACTGCCAGGCTTCATAACATTGACACTGAGGAAATGATGGGCATGTTTAGCCATGCCAAAGAAAAATCACCAAACTCAACCTTATGCTACATATCCAGTATTTTAAGATCTAAAAAATAAAACAGTGGAGTACCTGGAAAATCTAGATGGAGACTCAAGAAAACATATAGTTAAATGGTCTATCCATGCTTCCCGTAAGATGAGGATTTTTAATAGACAAATGAGAAAAGTGATGTCAAAGCGAATAGTCAAATGTCAAAAGAAAGAAGACTTTAACAGAAGAAAGGTAGAAAAAACACTGTCAAAAATGACATTTGATGAGATGAAAATAAAGTTTAAAGATTTGTCTCCCAAGCAACTTCTAGATCTTGAAGATGTTATGTATGATAGACTTGTCAGAAGAAAGCTTTGCCATGACTGGTATAATGTAAATACATCCACACAAGATATGTACTATGGGGTTGTACAAAAATAGTTAAAGGAAAGAAAGACACTAGCTATGCTATCTCTTACTGGAAGACAGATGAAACAGAATGAGGCAGTAGACTTTAAAATGAAAAAAGTTGAGTTAGCTGCAGATGTTGTGTCTGGAGAGCTTATTTTTTCTTAGTCAGATATTAGTCAACCAGGTAATCCACTCTATTTCCAGCATGATTTTGTTTTATCCATAATTGTAGTTCTTGCATGAAAATATTTTTCTTGTCATTTTCATTTAGTTTATCGCCGTTATCCAAAATCTTGGCCAAAAAATAGCATAAGAAGTTATTTTTTAGAATGATATACTTTTGAATTTTTCAATAATAGTCAGCCACATACTCTTCTTTAATACTAGCATAATTTTGTTTTCTTCAAAAATGTATTTCTTGCTTGAAGATTTTTCTTCAGATTGACTGTAATTGTCCTACAGTTTGCTCTATTGTGGCACAAAACCTGGCCTAAGAAAGGATAGGTTCATTATTTTTTTACTTTAATATATATTATTTTGTTGCTCTTTTGATTATCTTTGATTTGATACTAAGTTTAACAAAATTAGACAAGATTTGACAAAACTGTGTTAAATTATCTTCAAAAATATGAAAATTTTTACTCAGTTTTTCCTCTTTGTCAACAGTAACAGAATTGAGTGACTTTTTCAAGAATTATCTGATTTTTTAAATTTTTATATCATTGGAAAGTGCTTTTTATGATCTTTCCAGTGATGTATAATACATTTATATAAAATGTATTTGAAATTTTCATGTCACATACCTACTAATTAGCCATTAGGTCATTATTAGTACTAGACAAGTTATACTATTTCATGGTATTTTTATCACAGTATATTTACGCATGTTATGATGTTTGTAAAACAATACATCACATTAATTATTAAAACATTTTTACTTGCTTACATTATTTCTTCGTGTTTTTCCATTAGTAAGTCTTGAGAGTTTATCTTCTGAAATTATGTTTAGAGAAAGGTTAGAATAATCGTCCATCATGTTTGACAACTTGTACATCCATGTGCTTTTCTAAAAATAGCACATTATTACCAGAAAGTTTTGGATCGAATTAGCACAAAACTAGTACTTAGCACAGAACTTATATTCTGTTAGCAGTATTATTCCCCCCCCAAATTAATTCTAAAAATCAAATTTTGTTATAAAATATACTTCTTTATCAATGCGTTCCAATTTTTCTTATATAAACTCTCCGCACAGCCCCCCACCCCCAAAAAAACCCCCTAAATCCTGGCTACGGCCTTGATAGATAGATAGATAGATAGATAGATAGATAGATAGATAGATAGATAGATAGATAGATAGATAGATAGATAGATAGAGATATAATGTGGTGTTTAAGAACTTGCTTATTGAAGCAAACACCACTGAATAAAAACTGAGTTTGTAATTGTTGTATATTATAGCTCAGTAGTAGCTAAGATCTCAAAAAGTAGCTATATTGCGAGAAGTAGCGCAAGCTTTAATTAGCCTAATCACGGAAAACTCTCCTGCGTTTCAAAACGAGGGCACGAGGCTGTGCTACCCAAAATTTCTATCGATAATTGTTTATGACCGTAGTAACGGCTATGCAACGTCTGTGGTTTACCAATTGTGAAGTTAGAAAATATTTTTTGTAAAAATGTTTGACTTTTTAATACTCATATCTGTGAACAAAGAAACAAGAAGTAGAGCAAATTTCAGTTGGGAAATTTTACTTATGATTTCTGAAAAGTAAGTCAGACAAGTATAGTAGGGTAATCTCCTATTTTAGCGATAATTAATATTTTGATAAATAATTTTGCCGTAGGGTAATCTCCTATTTTAGCGATAATTAATATTTTGATAAATAATATTGATACTTTACCTCTATAAACATTCCAGAATCATAGTATTGGGTAATCTCTTATTTTACGTGCAGAAATTATTTTGATAATATTATTGATACTTTGGTAATCTCTTATTTTACCATCCAAAATTATTTTGATACATATTATTGATACTTTACCTCTATAAACATTCCAAAATCATAGTATTGATTGTTATTTATTAAAAGAGTAAGAAAAAAATAAAAAAATGTGTTTAAATGCATTAAATAAATTTTAAAAAGGTCCTCTATATTCTATATAAAATACTGCCAGCCATGTTAAGAGATGACCTGAATTGTTTACAAAAAAAAGGCAGCTGCCAACTACAAGATTATTAAAAAAAGACTGAAAGATAAGACGGTACCTTCGGAAAATTTATGCCCATCACTTAAAAGGGAATGACCAAAATTACTTAAACCAAATTTATGTTAGGGGGATAGCTACTCTTGGGGCCCCTAGGGCCGTTTCTCTTGTACCGCTACGTATAAGGTGTGGAACAGGGCCCTAAAAATGACATACTTATTAATATAGCTTATATAGTAGAAAACGGTGCCCTTATAAACACAGACGCTTAGCCCTCAAAAGGCATGACCAAAATTATTTAAACCAAATTTATGTTAGGGGGATAGCTACTCTTGGGGCCCCTAGGGCCGTCTATCTTGTACCGCTAAGTATAAGGTGTGGAACAGGGCCCTAAAAATGACATACTTATTAATATAGCTTATATAGTAGAAAACGGTACCCTTACAAACACAGACGCTTAGCCCTCAAAAGGCATGACCAAAATTATTTAAACCAAATTTTTATGTTAGGGGGATAGCTACTCTTGGGGCCCCTAGGGCTGTCTATCCTTTACCGCTACGTATAAGGTGTGGAACAGGGCCCTAAAAATGACATACTTATTAATATAGCTTATATAGTAGAAAACGGTACCCTTACAAACACAGACGCTTAGCCTTCAAAAGGCATGACCAAAATTATTTAAACCAAATTTATGTTAGGGGGATAGCTACTCTTGGGGCCCCTAGGGCCGTCTATCCTTTACCGCTACGTATAAGGTGTGGAACAGGGCCCTAAAAATGACATACTTATTAATATAGCTTATATAGTAGAAAACGGTACCTTACAAACACAGACGCTTAGCCCTCAAAAGGCATGACAAAAATTATTTAAACCCAATTTATATTAGGGGGATAGCTACTCTTGGGGTCCCTAGGGCCGTCTATCCTTTACCGCTACGTATAAGGTGTGGAACAGGGCCCTAAAAATGACATACTTATTAATATAGCTTATATAGTAGAAAACGGTACCCTTACAAACACAGACGCTTAGCCCTCAAAAGGCATGACCAAAATTATTTAAACCAAATTTATGTTAGGGGGATAGTTACTCTTGGGGCCCCTAGGGCCGTCTATCTTGTACCGCTACGTATAAGGTGTGGAACAGGGCCCTAAAAATGACATACTTATTAATATAGCTTATATAGTAGAAAACGGTACCCTTACAAACACAGACGCTTAGCCCTCAAAAGGCATGACCAAAATTATTTAAACCAAATTTATGTTAGGGGGATAGCTACTCTTGGGGCCCCTAGGGCCGTCTATCCTTTACCGCTACGTATAAGGTGTGGAACAGGGCCCTAAAAATGACATACTTATTAATATAGCTTATATAGTAGAAAACGGTACCCTTACAAACACAGACGCTTAGCCCTCAAAAGGCATGACAAAAATTATTTAAACCCAATTTATATTAGTGGGATAGCTACTCTTGGGGTCCCTAGGGCCGTCTATCCTTTACCGCTGCGTATAAGGTGTGGAACAGGGCCCTAAAAATGACATACTTATTAATATAGCTTATATAGTAGAAAACGGTACCCTTACAAACACAGACGCTTAGCCCTCAAAAGGCATGACCAAAATTATTTAAACACAATTTATGTTAGGGGGATAGCTACTCTTGGGGCCCTAGGACCGTCTATCCTTTACCGCTACGTATAAGGTGTGAACAGGGCCCTAAAAATGACATACTTATTAATATAGCTTATATAGTAGAAAACGGTACCCTTACAAACACAGACGCTTAGCCCTCAAAAGGCATGACCAAAATTATTTAAACCAAATTTTTATGTTAGGGGGATAGCTACTCTGGGGACCCTAGGGCCGTCTATCATTTAGCGCTACGTATAAGGTGTGGAACAGGGCCCTAAAAATGACATACTTATTAATATAGCTTATATAGTAGAAAACGGTACCCTTACAAACACAGACGCTTAGCCCTCAAAAGGCATGACAAAAATTATTTAAACTAATTTTCTGTTAGGGGGATAGCTACTCTTGGGGCCCCTAGGGCCGTTAATCTTGTACCGCTACGTATAAGGTGTGGAACAGGGCCCTAAAAATGACATACTTATTAATATAGCTTATATAGTAGAAAACGGTACCCTTACAAACACAGACGCTTAGCCCTCAAAAGGCATGACCAAAATTATTTAAACCAAATTTATGTTAGGGGATAGCTAATTTTGGGGCCCCTAGGGCCGTCTATCCTTTACCGCTACGTATAAGGTGTGGAACAGGGCCCTAAAAAATGACATACTTATTAATATAGCTTATTTAGTAGAAAACGGTACTTACAAACACAGACGCTTAGCCCTCAAAAGGCATGACCAAAATTATTTAAACCAAATTTATGTTAGGGGGATAGCTACTCTTGGGGCCCCTAGGGCCGTTTATCTTGTACCGCTACGTATAAGGTGTAGAACGGGGCCCTAAAAATGACATACTTATTAATATAGCTTATATAGTAGAAAACGGTACCCTTACAAACACAGACGCTAGCCCTCAAAAGGCATGACCAAAATTATTTAAACACAATTTATGTTAGGGGGATAGCTACTCTTGGGGCCCCTAGGACCGTCTATCCTTTACCGCTACGTATAAGGTGTGGAACAGGGCCCTAAAAATGACATACTTATTAATATAGCTTATATAGTAGAAAACGGTACCCTTACAAACACAGACGCTTAGCCCTCAAAAGGCATGACCAAAATTATTTAAACCAAATTTTTATGTTAGGGGGATAGCTACTCTTGGGGACCCTAGGCCGTCTATCCTTTAGCGCTACGTATAAGGTGTGGAACAGGGCCCTAAAAATGACATACTTATTAATATAGCTTATATAGTAGAAAACGGTACCCTTACAAACACAGACGCTTAGCCCTCAAAAGGCATGACAAAAATTATTTAAACTAATTTTCTGTTAGGGGGATAGCTACTCTTGGGGCCCCTAGGGCCGTCTATCCTTTACCGCTACGTATAAGGTGTGGAACAGGGCCCTAAAAATGACATACTTATTAATATAGCTTATATAGTAGAAAACGGTACCCTTACAAACACAGACGCTTAGCCCTCAAAAGGCATGACCAAAATTATTTAAACCAAATTTATGTTAGGGGGATAGCTACTCTTGGGGCCCCTAGGGCCGTCTATCCTTTACCGCTACGTATAAGGTGTGGAACAGGCCCTAAAAATGACATAATTTATTAATATAGCTTATTTAGTAGAAAACGGTACCCTTACAAACACAGACGCTTAGCCCTCAAAAGGCATGACCAAAATTATTTAAACCAAATTTATGTTAGGGGGATAGCTACTCTTGGGGCCCCTAGGGCCGTCTATCCTACCGCTACGTATAAGGTGTGGAACAGGGCCCTAAAAATGACATACTTATTAATATAGCTTATATAGTAGAAAACGGTACCCTTACAAACACAGACGCTAGCCCTCAAAAGGCATGACCAAAATTATTTAAACCAAATTTATGTTAGGGGGATAGCTACTCTTGGGCCCCTAGGGCCGTTATCTTGTACCGCTACGTATAAGGTGTGAACAGGGCCCTAAAAATGACATACTTATTAATATAGCTTATTTAGTAGAAAACGGTACCCTTACAAACACAGACGCTTAGCCCTCAAAAGGCATGACCAAAATTATTTAAACCAAATTTATGTTAGGGGGATAGCTACTCTTGGGGCCCCTAGGGCCGTCTATCCTTTACCGCTACGTTTAAGGTGTGGAACAGGGCCCTAAAAATGACATACTTATTAATATAGCTTATATAGTAGAAAACGGTACCCTTACAAACACAGACGCTTAGCCCTCAAAAGGCATGACCAAAATTATTTAAACCAAATTTATGTTAGGGGGATAGCTACTCTTGGGGCCCCTAGGGCCGTCTACTTTACCGCTACGTATAAGGTGTGGAACAGGGCCCTAAAAATGACATACTTATTAATATAGCTTATATAGTAGAAAACGGTACCCTTACAAACACAGACGCTTAGCCCTCAAAAGGCATGACCAAAATTATTTAAACCAAATTTATGTTAGGGGGATAGCTACTCTTGGGGCCCCTAGGGCCGTCTATCCTTTACCGCTACGTATAAGGTGTGGAACAGGGCCCTAAAAATGACATACTTATTAATACAGCTTATATAGTAGAAAACGGTACCCTACAAACACAGACGCTTAGCCCTCAAAAGGCATGACCAAAATTATTTAAACCAAATTTATGTTAGGGGGCTACTCTTGGGGCCCCTAGGGCCGTCTATCCTTTACCGCTACGTATAAGGTGTGGAACAGGGCCCTAAAAATGACATACTTATTAATATAGCTTATAGTAGAAAACGGTACCCTTACAAACACAGACGCTTAGCCTTCAAAAGGCATGACCAAAATTATTTAAACCAAATTTTTGTTAGGGGATAGCTACTCTTGTATTCTAGGGCCGTCTATCCTTTACCGCTACGTATAAGGTGTGGAACAGGGCCCTAAAAATGACATACTTATTAATATAGCTTATATAGTAGAAAACGGTACCCTTACAAACACAGACGCTTAGCCCTCAAAAGGCATGACAAAAATTATTTAAACTAATTTTCTGTTAGGGGATAGCTACTTGGGGCCCCTAGGGCCGTTAATCTTGTACCGCTACGTATAAGGTGTGGAACAGGGCCCTAAAAATGACATAATTATTAATATAGCTTATATAGTAGAAAACGGTACCCTTACAAACACAGACGCTTAGCCCTCAAAAGGCATGACCAAAATTATTTAAACTAAATTTATGTTAGGGGGATAGCTACTCTTGGGGCCCATAGGGCCGTCTATCCTTTACCGCTACGTATAAGGTGGGAACAGGGCCCTAAAAATGACATACTTATTAATATAGCTTATTTAGTAGAAAACGGTACCCTTACAAACACAGACGCTTAGCCCTCAAAAGGCATGACCAAAATTATTTAAACCAAATTTATGTTAGGGGATAGCTACTCTTGGGGCCCCTAGGGCCGTTTATCTTGTACCGCTACGTATAAGGTGTAGAACGGGGCCCTAAAAATGACATACTTATTAATATAGCTTATATAGTAGAAAACGGTACCCTTACAAACACAGACGCTTAGCCTCAAAAGGCATGACCAAAATTATTTAAACCAAATTTATGTTAGGGGGATAGCTACTCTTGGGGCCCCTAGGGCCGTCTATCCTTTACCGCTACGTATAAGGTGTGGAACAGGGCCCTAAAAATGACATACTTATTAATAAAGCTTATATAGTAGAAAACGGTACCCTTACAAACACAGACGCTAGCCCTCAAAAGGCATGACCAAAATTATTTAAACCAAATTTATGTTAGGGATACTCTTGGGGCCCCTAGGGCTGTTAATCTTGTACCGCTACGTATAAGGTGTGGAACAGGGCCCTAAAAATGACATACTTATTAATATAGCTTATATAGTAGAAAACGGTACCCTTACAAACACAGACGCTTAGCCCTCAAAAGGCATGACCAAAATTAGCTACTCTGGGGCCCCTAGGGCCGTCTATCCTTTACCGCTACGTATAAGGTGTGGAACAGGGCCCTAAAAATGACATACTTATTAATATAGTTTATATAGTAGAAAACGGTGCCCTTACAAACACAGACGCTTAGCCCTCAAAAGGCATGACAAAAATTATTTAAACTAATTTTCTGTTAGGGGGATAGCTACTCTGGGGCCCCTAGGGCCGTTAATCTTGTACCGCTACGTATAAGGTGTGGAACAGGGCCCTAAAATGACATACTTATTAATATAGCTTATATAGTAGAAAACGGTACCCTTACAAACACAGACGCTTAGCCCTCAAAAGGCATGACCAAAATTATTTAAACCAAATTTATGTTAGGGGGATAGCTACTCTGGGGCCCCTAGGGCCGTCTATCCTTTACCGCTACGTATAAGGTGTGGAACAGGGCCCTAAAATGACATACTTATTAATATAGCTTATTTAGTAGAAAACGGTACCCTTACAAACACAGACGCTTAGCCCTCAAAAGGCATGACCAAAATTATTTAAACCAAATTTATGTTAGGGGGATAGCTACTCTTAAACCCATAGGGCCGTCTATCCTTTACCGCTACGTATAAGGTGTGGAACAGGGCCCTAAAAATGACATACTTATTAATATAGCTTATTTAGTAGAAAACGGTACCCTTACAAACACAGATGCTTAGCCCTCAAAAGGCATTACCAAAATTATTTAAACCAAATTTATGTTAGGGGGATAGCTACTTTGGGGCCCCTAGGGCCGTTTATCTTGTACCGCTACGTATAAGGTAGAACGGGGCCCTAAAAATGACATACTTATTAATATAGCTTATATAGTAGAAAACGGTACCCTTACAAACACAGACGCTTAGCCCTCAAAAGGCATGACCAAAATTATTTAAACCAAATTTATGTTAGGGATAGCTACTTGGGGCCCCTAGGGCCGTCTATCTTTACCGCTACGTATAAGGTGTGGAACAGGGCCCTAAAAATGACATACTTATTAATATAGCTTATATAGTAGAAAACGGTACCCTTACAAACACAGACGCTTAGCCCTCAAAAGGCATGACCAAAATTAGCTACTCTTGGGGCCCCTAGGGCCGTCTATCCTTTACCGCTACGTATAAGGTGTGGAACAGGGCCCTAAAAATGACATACTTATTAATATAGTTTATATAGTAGAAAACGGTGCCCTTACAAACACAGACGCTTAGCCCTCAAAAGGCATGACAAAAATTATTTAAACTAATTTTCTGTTAGGGGGATAGCTACTCTTGGGGCCCCTAGGGCCGTTAATCTTGTACCGCTACGTATAAGGTGTGGAACAGGGCCCTAAAATGACATACTTATTAATATAGCTTATATAGTAGAAAACGGTACCCTTACAAACACAGACGCTTAGCCCTCAAAAGGCATGACCAAAATTATTTAAACCAAATTTATGTTAGGGGGATAGCTACTCTTGGGGCCCCTAGGGCCGTCTATCCTTTACCGCTACGTATAAGGGTGTGGAACAGGGCCCTAAAAATGACATACTTATTAATATAGCTTATATTGTAGAAAACGGTACCCTTACAAACACAGACGCTTAGCCCTCAAAAGGCATGACCAAAATTATTTAAACCAAATTTATGTTAGGGGGATAGCTACTCTTGGGGCCCATAGGGCCGTCTATCCTTTACCGCTACGTATAAGGTGTGGAACAGGGCCCTAAAAATGACATACTTATTAATATAGCTTATTTAGTAGAAAACGGTACCCTTACAAACACAGATGCTTAGCCCTCAAAAGGCATTACCAAAATTATTTAAACCAAATTTATGTTAGGGGGATAGCTACTCTTGGGGCCCCTAGGGCCGTTTATCTTGTACCGCTACGTATAAGGTGTAGAACGGGCCCTAAAAATGACATACTTATTAATATAGCTTATATAGTAGAAAACGGTACCCTTACAAACACAGACGCTTAGCCCTCAAAAGGCATGACCAAAATTATTTAAACCAAATTTATGTTAGGGGGATAGCTACTCTTTAGCCCCTAGGGCCGTCTACTTTACCGCTACGTATAAGGTGTGGAACAGGGCCCTAAAATGACATACTTATTAATATAGCTTATATAGTAGAAAACGGTACCTTACAAACACAGACGCTTAGCCCTCAAAAGGCATGACCAAAATTAGCTACTCTTGGGGCCCCTAGGGCCGTCTATCCTTTACCGCTACGTATAAGGTGTGGAACAGGGCCCTAAAAATGACATACTTATTAATATAGCTTATATAGTAGAAAACGGTGCCCTTACAAACACAGACGCTTAGCCCTCAAAAGGCATGACCAAAATTATTTAAACTAATTTTCTGTTATTGGGATAGCTACTCTTGGGGCCCCAGGGCCGTCTATCTTTTACCGCTACGTATAAGGTGTGGAACAGGGCCCTAAAAATGACATACTTATTAATATAACTTATATAGTAGAAAACGGTACCATTACAAACACAGACGCTTAGCCCTCAAAAGGCATGACCAAAATTATTTAAACCAAATTTATGTTAGGGGGATACTCTTGGGGCCCATAGGGCCGTCTATCCTTTACCGCTACGTATAAGGTGTGGAACAGGGCCCTAAAAATGACATACTTATTAATATAGCTTATTTAGTAGAAAACGGTACCCTTACAAACACAGACGCTTAGCCCTCAAAAGGCATTACCAAAATTATTTAAACCAAATTTATGTTAGGGGGATAGCTACTCTTGGGGCCCCTAGGGCCGTCTATCCTTTACCGCTACGTATAAGGTGTGGAACAGGGCCCTAAAAATGACATACTTATTAATATAGCTTATATAGTAGAAAACGGTACCCTTACAAACACAGACGCTTAGCCCTCAAAAGGCATGACCAAAATTAGCTACTCTGGGGCCCCTAGGGCCGTCTATCCTTTACCGCTACGTATAAGGTGTGGAACAGGGCCCTAAAAATGACATACTTATTAATATAGCTTATATAGTAGAAAACGGTGCCCTTACAAACACAGACGCTTAGCCCTCAAAAGGCATGACCAAAATTATTTAAACCAATTTCTGTTATTGGGATAGCTACTCTTGGGGCCCCTAGGGCCGTCTATCTTTACCGCTACGTATAAGGTGTGGAACAGGGCCCTAAAAATGACATACTTATTAATATAACTTATATAGTAGAAAACGGTACCATTACAAACACAGACGCTTAGCCCTCAAAAGGCATGACCAAAATTATTTAAACCAAATTTATGTTAGGGGGATAGCTACTCTTGGGGCCCCTAGGGCCGTCTATCTTTTACCGCTACGTATAAGGTGTGGAGCAGGGCCCTAAAATGACATACTTATTAATATAGCTTATATAGTAGAAAACGGTGCCCTTACAAACACAGACGCTTAGCCCTCAAAAGGCATGACCAAAATTATTTAAACTAATTTTCTGTTATTGGGATAGCTACTCTTGGGGCCCCTAGGGCCGTCTATCTTTTACCGCTACGTATAAGGTGTGGAACAGGGCCCTAAAAATGACATACTTATTAATATAACTTATATAGTAGAAAACGGTACCATTACAAACACAGACGCTTAGCCCTCAAAAGGCATGACCAAAATTATTTAAACCAAATTTATGTTAGGGGGATAGCTACTCTTGGGGCCCCTAGGCCGTCTATCTTTTACCGCTACGTATAAGGTGTGGAGCAGGGCCCTAAAAATGACATACTTATTAATATAGCTTATATAGTAGAAAACGGTACCCTTACAAACACAGACGCTTAGCCCTCAAAAGGCATGACCAAAATTATTTAAACCAAATTTTATGTTAGGGGGATCGCTACTCTTGGGGCCCCTAGGGCCGTCTATCCTTTACCGCTACGTATAAGGTGTGGAACAGGGCCCTAAAAATGACATACTTATTAATATAGCTTATATAGTAGAAAACGGTACCCTTACAAACACAGACGCTTAGCCTTCAAAAGGCATGACCAAAATTATTTAAACCAAATTTTTGTTAGGGGATAGCTACTCTTGGGGCCCCTAGGGCCGTCTATCCTTTACCGCTACGTATAAGGTGTGGAACAGGGCCCTAAAAATGACATACTTATTAATATAGCTTATATAGTAGAAAACGGTACCTTTACAAACACAGACGCTTAGCCTTCAAAAGGCATGACCAAAATTATTCAAACTAATTTTCTGTTAGGGGATAGCTACTCTTGGGGCCCCTAGGGCCGTCTATCCTTTACCGCTACGTATGGAACAGGGCCCTAAAAATGACATACTTATTAATATAGCTTATATAGTAGAAAACGGTACCCTTACAAACACAGACGCTTAGCCCTCAAAAGGCATGACCAAAATTATTTAAACCAAATTTATGTTAGGGGGATAGCTACTCTTAGCCCCTAGGGCCGTCTATCCTTTACCGCTACGTATAAGGTGTGGAACAGGGCCCTAAAAATGACATACTTATTAATATAGCTTATTTAGTAGAAAACGGTACCCTTACAAACACAGACGCTTAGCCCTCAAAAGGCATGACCAAAATTATTTAAACCAAATTTATGTTAGGGGGATAGCTACTCTTGGGGCCCCTAGGGCCGTTTATCTTGTACCGCTACGTATAAGGTGTAGAACGGGGCCCTAAAAATGACATACTTATTAATATAGCTTATATAGTAGAAAACGGTACCCTTACAAACACAGACGCTTAGCCCTCAAAAGGCATGACCAAAATTATTTAAACACAATTTATGTTAGGGATAGCTACTCTTGGGGCCCCTAGGACCGTCTATCCTTTACCGCTACGTATAAGGTGTGGAACAGGGCCCTAAAAATGACATACTTATTAATATAGCTTATATAGTAGAAAACGGTACCCTTACAAACACAGACGCTTAGCCCTCAAAAGGCATGACCAAAATTATTTAAACCAAATTTTTATGTTAGGGGGATAGCTACTCTTGGGGACCCTAGGGCCGTCTATCTTTAGCGCTACGTATAAGGTGTGGAACAGGGCCCTAAAAATGACATACTTATTAATATAGCTTATATAGTAGAAAACGGTACCCTTACAAACACAGACGCTTAGCCCTCAAAAGGCATGACAAAAATTATTTAAACTAATTTTCTGTTAGGGGGATAGCTACTCTTGGGGCCCCTAGGGCCGTCTATCCTTTACCGCTACGTATAAGGTGTGGAACAGGCCCTAAAAATGACATACTTATTAATATAGCTTATATAGTAGAAAACGGTACCTTACAAACACAGACGCTTAGCCCCTCAAAAGGCATGACCAAAATTATTTAAACCAAATTTATGTTAGGGGGATAGCTACTCTTGGGGCCCCTAGGGCCGTCTATCCTTTACCGCTACGTATAAGGTGTGGAACAGGGCCCTAAAAATGACATACTTATTAATATAGCTTATTTAGTAGAAAACGGTACCCTTACAAACACAGACGCTTAGCCCTCAAAAGGCATGACCAAAATTATTTAAACCAAATTTATGTTAGGGGGATAGCTACTCTTGGGGCCCCTAGGGCCGTCTATCCTTTACCGCTACGTATAAGGTGTGGAACAGGGCCCTAAAAATGACATACTTATTAATATAGCTTATATAGTAGAAAACGGTACCCTTACAAACACAGACGCTTAGCCCTCAAAAGGCATGACCAAAATTATTTAAACCAAATTTATGTTAGGGGGATAGCTACTCTTGGGCCCCTAGGGCCGTTATTCTTGTACCGCTACGTATAAGGTGTGGAACAGGGCCCTAAAAATGACATACTTATTAATATAGCTTATTTAGTAGAAAACGGTACCCTTACAAACACAGACGCTTAGCCCTCAAAAGGCATGACCAAAATTATTTAAACCAAATTTATGTTAGGGATAGCTACTCTTGGGGCCCCTAGGGCCGTCTATCCTTTACCGCTACGTTTAAGGTGTGGAACAGGGCCCTAAAAATGACATACTTATTAATATAGCTTATATAGTAGAAAACGGTACCCTTACAAACACAGACGCTTAGCCCTCAAAAGGCATGACCAAAATTATTTAAACCAAATTTATGTTAGGGGGATAGCTACTCTTGGGGCCCCTAGGGCCGTTAATCTTGTACCGCTACGTATAAGGTGTGGAACAGGGCCCTAAAAATGACATACTTATTAATATAGCTTATATAGTAGAAAACGGTACCCTTACAAACACAGACGCTTAGCCCTCAAAAGGCATGACCAAAATTATTTAAACCAAATTTATGTTAGGGGGATAGCTACTCTTGGGGCCCCTAGGGCCGTCTATCCTTTACCGCTACGTATAAGGTGTGGAACAGGGCCCTAAAATGACATACTTATTAATACAGCTTATATAGTAGAAAACGGTACCCTTACAAACACAGACGCTTAGCCCTCAAAAGGCATGACCAAAATTATTTAAACCAAATTTATGTTAGGGGATAGCTACTCTTGGGGCCCCTAGGGCCGTCTATCCTTTACCGCTACGTATGTGGAACAGGGCCCTAAAAATGACATACTTATTAATATAGCTTATATAGTAGAAAACGGTACCCTTACAAACACAGACGCTTAGCCTTCAAAAGGCATGACCAAAATTATTTAAACCAAATTTTTGTTAGGGATAGCTACTCTTGGGGCCTCTAGGGCCGTCTATCCTTTACCGCTACGTATAAGGTGTGGAACAGGGCCCTAAAAATGACATACTTATTAATATAGCTTATATAGTAGAAAACGGTACCCTTACAAACACAGACGCTTAGCCCTCAAAAGGCATGACAAAAATTATTTAAACTAATTTTCTGTTAGGGGGATAGCTACTTTGGGGCCCCTAGGGCCGTTAATCTTGTACCGCTACGTATAAGGTGTGGAACAGGGCCCTAAAAATGACATAATTATTAATATAGCTTATATAGTAGAAAACGGTACCCTTACAAACACAGACGCTTAGCCCTCAAAAGGCATGACCAAAATTATTTAAACCAAATTTATGTTAGGGGGATAGCTACTCTTGGGGCCCATAGGGCCGTCTATCCTTTACCGCTACGTATAAGGTGTGGAACAGGGCCCTAAAAATGACATACTTATTAATATAGCTTATTTAGTAGAAAACGGTACCCTTACAAACACAGACGCTTAGCCCTCAAAAGGCATGACCAAAATTATTTAAACCAAATTTATGTTAGGGGGATAGCTACTCTTGGGGCCCCTAGGGCCGTTTATCTTGTACCGCTACGTATAAGGTGTAGAACGGGGGCCCTAAAAATGACATACTTATTAATATAGCTTATATAGTAGAAAACGGTACCCTTACAAACACAGACGCTTAGCCCTCAAAAGGCATGACCAAAATTATTTAAACCAAATTTATGTTAGGGGGATAGCTACTCTTGGGGCCCATAGGGCCGTCTATCCTTTACCGCTACGTATAAGGTGTGGAACAGGGCCCTAAAAATGACATACTTATTAATATAGCTTATTTAGTAGAAAACGGTACCCTTACAAACACAGACGCTTAGCCCTCAAGGCATGACCAAAATTATTTAAACCAAATTTATGTTAGGGGGATAGCTACTTGGGGCCCCTAGGGCCGTTTATCTTGTACCGCTACGTATAAGGTGTAGAACGGGGCCCTAAAAATGACATACTTATTAATATAGCTTATATAGTAGAAAACGGTACCCTTACAAACACAGACGCTTAGCCCTCAAAAGGCATGACCAAAATTATTTAAACCAAATTTATGTTAGGGGATAGCTACTCTTGGGGCCCCTAGGGCCGTCTATCCTTTACCGCTACGTATAAGGTGTGGAACAGGGCCCTAAAAATGACATACTTATTAATAAAGCTTATATAGTAGAAAACGGTACCCCTACAAACACAGACGCTTAGCCCTCAAAAGGCATGACCAAAATTATTTAAACCAAATTTATGTTAGGGGGATAGCTACCTTGGGGCCCCTAGGGCCGTTAATCTTGTACCGCTACGTATAAGGTGTGGAACAGGGCCCTAAAAATGACATACTTATTAATATAGCTTATATAGTAGAAAACGGTACCCTTACAAACACAGACGCTTAGCCTCAAAAGGCATGACCAAAATTAGCTACTCTTGGGGCCCCTAGGGCCGTCTATCCTTTACCGCTACGTATAAGGTGTGGAACAGGGCCCTAAAAATGACATACTTATTAATATAGTTTATATAGTAGAAAACGGTGCCCTTACAAACACAGACGCTTAGCCCTCAAAAGGCATGACAAAAATTATTTAAACTAATTTTCTGTTAGGGGATAGCTACTCTTGGGGCCCCTAGGGCCGTTAATCTTGTACTGCTACGTATAAGGTGTGGAACAGGGCCCTAAAAATGACATACTTATTAATATAGCTTATATAGTAGAAAACGGTACCCTTACAAACACAGACGCTTAGCCCTCAAAAGGCATGACCAAAATTATTTAAACCAAATTTATGTTAGGGGGATAGCTACTCTTGGGGCCCCTAGGGCCGTCTATCCTTTACCGCTACGTATAAGGTGTGGAACAGGGCCCTAAAAATGACATACTTATTAATATAGCTTATTTAGTAGAAAACGGTACCCTTACAAACACAGACGCTTAGCCCTCAAAAGGCATGACCAAAATTATTTAAACCAAATTTATGTTAGGGGGATAGCTACTCTTGGGGCCCATAGGGCCGTCTATCCTTTACCGCTACGTATAAGGTGTGGAACAGGGCCCTAAAAATGACATACTTATTAATATAGCTTATTTAGTAGAAAACGGTACCCTTACAAACACAGATGCTTAGCCCTCAAAAGGCATTACCAAAATTATTTAAACCAAATTTATGTTAGGGGGATAGCTACTCTTGGGGCCCCTAGGGCCGTTTATCTTGTACCGCTACGTATAAGGTGTAGAACGGGGCCCTAAAATGACATACTTATTAATATAGCTTATATAGTAGAAAACGGTACCCTTACAAACACAGACGCTTAGCCCTCAAAAGGCATGACCAAAATTATTTAAACCAAATTTATGTTAGGGGGATAGCTACTCTTGGGGCCCCTAGGGCCGTCTATCCTTTACCGCTACGTATAAGGTGTGGAACAGGGCCCTAAAATGACATACTTATTAATATAGCTTATATAGTAGAAAACGGTACCCTTACAAACACAGACGCTTAGCCCTCAAAAGGCATGACCAAAATTAGCTACTCTTGGGGCCCCTAGGGCCGTCTATCCTTTACCGCTACGTATAAGGTGTGGAACAGGGCCCTAAAAATGACATACTTATTAATATAGTTTATATAGTAGAAACGGTGCCCTTACAAACACAGACGCTTAGCCCTCAAAAGGCATGACAAAAATTATTTAAACTAATTTTCTGTTAGGGGGATAGCTACTCTTGGGGCCCCTAGGGCCGTTAATCTTGTACCGCTACGTATAAGGTGTGGAACAGGGCCCTAAAAATGACATACTTATTAATATAGCTTATATAGTAGAAAACGGTACCCTTACAAACACAGACGCTTAGCCCTCAAAAGGCATGACCAAAATTATTTAAACCAAATTTATGTTAGGGGGATAGCTACTCTTGGGGCCCCTAGGGCCGTCTACTCTTACCGCTACGTATAAGGTGTGGAACAGGGCCCTAAAAATGACATACTTATTAATATAGCTTATATTGTAGAAAACGGTACCCTTACAAACACAGACGCTTAGCCCTCAAAAGGCATGACCAAAATTATTTAAACCAAATTTATGTTAGGGATAGCTACTCTTGGGGCCCATAGGGCCGTCTATCCTTTACCGCTACGTATAAGGTGTGGAACAGGGCCCTAAAAATGACATACTTATTAATATAGCTTATTTAGTAGAAAACGGTACCCTTACAAACACAGATGCTTAGCCCTCAAAAGGCATTACCAAAATTATTTAAACCAAATTTATGTTAGGATAGCTACTCTTGGGGCCCCTAGGGCCGCTTATCTTGTACCGCTACGTATAAGGTGTAGAACGGGGCCCTAAAAATGACATACTTATTAATATAGCTTATATAGTAGAAAACGGTACCCTTACAAACACAGACGCTTAGCCCTCAAAAGGCATGACCAAAATTATTTAAACCAAATTTATGTTAGGGGGATAGCTACTCTTGGGGCCCCTAGGGCCGTCTATCCTTTACCGCTACGTATAAGGTGTGGAACAGGGCCCTAAAAATGACATACTTATTAATATAGCTTATATAGTAGAAAACGGTACCCTTACAAACACAGACGCTTAGCCCTCAAAAGGCATGACCAAAATTAGCTACTCTTGGGGCCCCTAGGGCTGTCCTATCCTTTACCGCTACGTATAAGGTGTGGAACAGGGCCCTAAAATGACATACTTATTAATATAGCTTATATAGTAGAAAACGGTGCCCCTTACAAACACAGACGCTTAGCCCTCAAAAGGCATGACCAAAATTATTTAAACTAATTTTCTGTTATTGGGATAGCTACTTTGGGGCCCCTAGGGCCGTCTATCTTTTACCGCTACGTATAAGGTGTGGAACAGGGCCCTAAAAATGACATACTTATTAATATAACTTATATAGTAGAAAACGGTACCATTACAAACACAGACGCTTAGCCCTCAAAAGGCATGACCAAAATTATTTAAACCAAATTTATGTTAGGGGGATAGCTACTCTTGGGGCCCATAGGGCCGTCTATCTTTACCGCTACGTATAAGGTGTGGAACAGGGCCCTAAAAATGACATACTTATTAATATAGCTTATTTAGTAGAAAACGGTACCCTTACAAACACAGACGCTTAGCCTCAAAAGGCATTACCAAAATTATTTAAACCAAATTTATGTTAGGGGGATAGCTACTCTTGGGGCCCCTAGGGCCGTCTATCCTTTACTGCTACGTATAAGGTGTGGAACAGGGCCCTAAAAATGACATACTTATTAATATAGCTTATATAGTAGAAAACGGTACCCTTACAAACACAGACGCTTAGCCCTCAAAAGGCATGACCAAAATTAGCTACTCTTGGGGCCCCTAGGGCCGTCTATCCTTTACCGCTACGTATAAGGTGTGGAACAGGGCCCTAAAAATGACATACTTATTAATATAGCTTATATAGTAGAAAACGGTGCCCCTTACAAACACAGACGCTTAGCCCTCAAAAGGCATGACCAAAATTATTTAAACTAATTTTCTGCTATTGGGATAGCTACTCTTGGGGCCCCTAGGGCCGTCTATCTTTTACCGCTACGGTATAAGGTGTGGAACAGGGCCCTAAAAATGACATACTTATTAATATAACTTATATAGTAGAAAACGGTACCATTACAAACACAGACGCTTAGCCTCAAAAGGCATGACCAAAATTATTTAAACCAAATTTATGTTAGGGGATAGCTACTCTTTGGCCCCTAGGGCCGTCTGTCTTTTACCGCTACGTATAAGGTGTGGAGCAGGGCCCTAAAAAATGACATACTTATTAATATAGCTTATATAGTAGAAAAACGGTACCCTTACAAACACAGACGCTTAGCCCTCAAAAGGCATGACCAAAATTATTTAAACCAAATTTTTATGTTAGGGGGATAGCTACTCTTGGGGCCCCTAGGGCCGTCTATCCTTTAGCGCTACGTATAAGGTGTGGAACAGGGCCCCAAAAATTACATACTTATTAATATAGCTTATATAGTAGAAAACGGTACCCTTACAAACACAGACGCTTAGCCCTCAAAAGGCATGACAAAAATTATTTAAACTAATTTTCTGTTAGGGGGATAGCTACTCTTGGGGCCCCTAGGGCCGCTCATCTTTACCGCTACGTATAAGGTGTGAACAGGGCCCTAAAAATGACATACTTATTAATATAGCTTATATAGTAGAAAACGGTACCCTTACAAACACAGACGCTTAGCCTCAAAAGGCATGACCAAATTATTTAAACCAAATTTATGTTAGGGATAGCTACTCTTGGGGCCCCTAGGGCCGTCTATCCTTTTACCGCTACGTATAAGGTGTGGAACAGGGCCCTAAAAATGACATACTTATTAATATAGCTTATATAGTAGAAAACGGTACCCTTACAAACACAGACGCTTAGCCCTCAAAAGGCATGACCAAAATTATTTAAACCAAATTTATGTTAGGGGATAGCTACTCTGGGGCCCCTAGGGCCGTCTATCCTTTACCGCTACGTATAAGGTGTGAACAGGGCCCTAAAAATGACATACTTATTAATATAGCTTATATAGTAGAAAACGGTACCCTTACAAACACAGACGCTTAGCCCTCAAAAGGCATGACCAAAATTATTTAAACCAAATTTATGTTAGGGGGATAGCTACTCTTTGGGCCCCTAGGGCCGTTATTCTTGTACCGCTACGTATAAGGTGTGGAACAGGGCCCTAAAATGACATACTTATTAATATAGCTTATTTAGTAGAAAACGGTACCCTTACAAACACAGACGCTTAGCCCTCAAAAGGCATGACCAAAATTATTTAAACCAAATTTATGTTAGGGATAGCTACCTAGCCCCTAGGGCCGTCTATCCTTTACCGCTACGTTTAAGGTGTGGAACAGGGCCCTAAAAATGACATACTTATTAATATAGCTTATATAGTAGAAAACGGTACCCTTACAAACACAGACGCTTAGCCCTCAAAAGGCATGACCAAAATTATTTAAACCAAATTTATGTTAGGGGGATAGCTACTCTGGGGCCCCTAGGGCCGTCTATCCTTTACCGCTACGTATAAGGTGTGGAACAGGGCCCTAAAAATGACATACTTATTAATATAGCTTATATAGTAGAAAACGGTACCCTTACAAACACAGACGCTTAGCCCTCAAAAGGCATGACCAAAATTATTTAAACCAAATTTTATGTTAGGGGGATAGCTACTCTTGGGGCCCCTAGGGCCGTCTATCCTTTACCGCTACGTATAAGGTGTGGAACAGGGCCCTAAAATGACATACTTATTAATACAGCTTATATAGTAGAAAACGGTACCCTTACAAACACAGACGCTTAGCCCTCAAAAGGCATGACCAAAATTATTTAAACCAAATTTATGTTAGGGGGATAGTTACTCTTGGGGCCCCTAGGGCCGTCTATCTTTACCGCTACGTATAAGGTGTGGAACAGGGCCCTAAAAATGACATACTTATTAATATAGCTTATATAGTAGAAAACGGTACCCTTACAAACACAGACGCTTAGCCTTCAAAAGGCATGACCAAAATTATTTAAACCAAATTTTTGTTAGGGGGATAGCTACTCTTGGGGCCTCTAGGGCCGTCTATCCTTTACCGCTACGTATAAGGTGTGAACAGGGCCCTAAAAATGACATACTTATTAATATAGCTTATATAGTAGAAAACGGTACCCTTACAAACACAGACGCTTAGCCCTCAAAAGGCATGACAAAAATTATTTAAACTAATTTTCTGTTAGGGGGATAGCTACTCTTGGGGCCCCTAGGGCCGTTAATCTTGTACCGCTACGTATAAGTGTGGAACAGGGCCCTAAAAATGACATAATTATTAATATAGCTTATATAGTAGAAAACGGTACCCTTACAAACACAGACGCTTAGCCCTCAAAAGGCATGACCAAAATTATTTAAACCAAATTTATGTTAGGGATAGCTACTCTTGGGGCCCATAGGGCCGTCTATCCTTTACCGCTACGTATAAGGTGTGGAACAGGGCCCTAAAAATGACATACTTATTAATATAGCTTATTTAGTAGAAAACGGTACCCTTACAAACACAGACGCTTAGCCCTCAAAAGGCATGACCAAAATTATTTAAACCAAATTTATGTTAGGGATAGCTACTCTTGGGGCCCCTAGGGCCGTTTATCTTGTACCGCTACGTTTAAGGTGTAGAACGGGGCCCTAAAAATGACATACTTATTAATATAGCTTATATAGTAGAAAACGGTACCCTTACAAACACAGACGCTTAGCCCTCAAAAGGCATGACCAAAATTATTTAAACCAAATTTATGTTAGGGATACTCTTGGGGCCCCTAGGGCCGTCTATCCTTTACCGCTACGTATAAGGTGTGGAACAGGGCCCTAAAAATGACATACTTATTAATAAAGCTTATATAGTAGAAAACGGTACCCTTACAAACACAGACGCTTAGCCCTCAAAAGGCATGACCAAAATTATTTAAACCAAATTTATGTTAGGGGATAGCTACTCTTGGGGCCCCTAGGGCCGTTAATCTTGTACCGCTACGTATAAGGTGTGGAACAGGGCCCTAAAAATGACATACTTATTAATATAGCTTATATAGTAGAAAACGGTACCCTTACAAACACAGACGCTAGCCCTCAAAAGGCATGACCAAAATTAGCTACTCTTGGGGCCCCTAGGGCCGTCTATCCTTTACCGCTACGTATAAGGTGTGGAACAGGGCCCTAAAAATGACATACTTATTAATATAGTTTATATAGTAGAAAACGGTGCCCTTACAAACACAGACGCTTAGCCCTCAAAAGGCATGACAAAAATTATTTAAACTAATTTTCTGTTAGGGGGATAGCTACTCTTGGGGCCCCTAGGGCCGTTAATCTTGTACCGCTACGTATAAGGTGTGGAACAGGGCCCTAAAAATGACATACTTATTAATATAGCTTATATAGTAGAAAACGGTACCCTTACAAACACAGACGCTTAGCCCTCAAAAGGCATGACCAAAATTATTTAAACCAAATTTATGTTAGGGGGATAGCTACTCTTGGGGCCCCTAGGGCCGTCTATCCTTTACCGCTACGTATAAGGTGTGGAACAGGGCCCTAAAATGACATACTTATTAATATAGCTTATTTAGTAGAAAACGGTACCCTTACAAACACAGACGCTTAGCCCTCAAAAGGCATGACCAAAATTATTTAAACCAAATTTATGTTAGGGGGATAGCTACTCTTGGGGCCCATAGGCCGTCTATCCTTTACCGCTACGTATAAGGTGTGGAACAGGGCCCTAAAAATGACATACTTATTAATATAGCTTATTTAGTAGAAAACGGTACCCTTACAAACACAGATGCTTAGCCCTCAAAAGGCATTACCAAAATTATTTAAACCAAATTTATGTTAGGGGGATAGCTACTCTTGGGGCCCCTAGGGCCGTTTATCTTGTACCGCTACGTATAAGGTGTAGAACGGGGCCCTAAAAATGACATACTTATTAATATAGCTTATATAGTAGAAAACGGTACCCTTACAAACACAGACGCTTAGCCCTCAAAAGGCATGACCAAAATTATTTAAACCAAATTTATGTTAGGGGGATAGCTACTCTTGGGGCCCCTAGGGCCGTCTATCCTTTACCGCTACGTATAAGGTGTGGAACAGGGCCCTAAAAATGACATACTTATTAATATAGCTTATATAGTAGAAAACGGTACCCTTACAAACACAGACGCTTAGCCCTCAAAAGGCATGACCAAAATTAGCTACTCTTGGGGCCCCTAGGGCCGTCTATCCTTTACCGCTACGTATAAGGTGTGGAACAGGGCCCTAAAAATGACATACTTATTAATATAGCTTATATAGTAGAAAACGGTGCCCTTACAAACACAGACGCTTAGCCCTCAAAAGGCATGACAAAAATTATTTAAACTAATTTTCTGTTAGGGGGATAGCTATCTTGGGGCCCCTAGGGCCGTTAATCTTGTACCGCTACGTATAAGGTGTGGAACAGGGCCCTAAAAATGACATACTTATTAATATAGCTTATATAGTAGAAAACGGTACCCTTACAAACACAGACGCTTAGCCCTCAAAAGGCATGACCAAAATTATTTAAACCAAATTTATGTTAGGGGGATAGCTACTCTTGGGGCCCCTAGGGCCGTCTATCCTTTACCGCTACGTATAAGGTGTGGAACAGGGCCCTAAAAATGACATACTTATTAATATAGCTTATATTGTAGAAAACGGTACCCTTACAAACACAGACGCTTAGCCCTCAAAGGCATGACCAAAATTATTTAAACCAAATTTATGTTAGGGGGATAGCTACTCTTGGGGCCCATAGGGCCGTCTATCCTTTACCGCTACGTATAAGGTGTGGAACAGGGCCCTAAAAATGACATACTTATTAATATAGCTTATTTAGTAGAAAACGGTACCCTTACAAACACAGATGCTTAGCCCTCAAAAGGCATTACCAAAATTATTTAAACCAAATTTATGTTAGGGGGATAGCTACTCTTGGGGCCCCTAGGGCCGTTTATCTTGTACCGCTACGTATAAGGTGTAGAACGGGCCCTAAAATGACATACTTATTAATATAGCTTATATAGTAGAAAACGGTACCCTTACAAACACAGACGCTTAGCCCTCAAAAGGCATGACCAAAATTATTTAAACCAAATTTATGTTAGGGGGATAGCTACTCTTGGGGCCCCTAGGGCCGTCTATCCTTTACCGCTACGTATAAGGTGTGGAACAGGCCCTAAAAATGACATACTTATTAATATAGTTTATATAGTAGAAAACGGTACCCTTACAAACACAGACGCTTAGCCCTCAAAAGGCATGACCAAAATTAGCTACTCTTGGGGCCCCTAGGGCCGTCTATCCTTTACCGCTACGTATAAGGTGTGGAACAGGGCCCTAAAATGACATACTTATTAATATAGCTTATATAGTAGAAAACGGTGCCCTTACAAACACAGACGCTTAGCCCTCAAAAGGCATGACCAAAATTATTTAAACTAATTTTCTGTTATTGGGATAGCTACTCTTGGGGCCCCTAGGGCCGTCTATCTTTTACCGCTACGTATAAGGTGTGAACAGGGCCCTAAAAATGACATACTTATTAATATAACTTATATAGTAGAAAACGGTACCATTACAAACACAGACGCTTAGCCCTCAAAAGGCATGACCAAAATTATTTAAACCAAATTTATGTTAGGGGGATAGCTACTCTTGGGGCCCATAGGGCCGTCTATCCTTTACCGCTACGTATAAGGTGTGGAACAGGGCCCTAAAAATGACATACTTATTAATATAGCTTATTTAGTAGAAAACGGTACCCTTACAAACACAGACGCTTAGCCCTCAAAAGGCATTACCAAAATTATTTAAACCAAATTTATGTTAGGGGGATAGCTACTCTTGGGGCCCCTAGGGCCGTCTATCCTTTACCGCTACGTATAAGGTGTGGAACAGGGCCCTAAAAATGACATACTTATTAATATAGCTTATATAGTAGAAAACGGTACCCTTACAAACACAGACGCTTAGCCCTCAAAAGGCATGACCAAAATTAGCTACTCTTGGGGCCCCTAGGGCCGTCTATCCTTTACCGCTACGTATAAGGTGTGGAACAGGGCCCTAAAAATGACATACTTATTAATATAGCTTATATAGTAGAAAACGGTGCCCTTACAAACACAGACGCTTAGCCCTCAAAAGGCATGACCAAAATTATTTAAACTAATTTTCTGTTATTGGGATAGCTACTCTTGGGGCCCCTAGGGCCGTCTATCTTTTACCGCTACGTATAAGGTGTGGAACAGGGCCCTAAAAATGACATACTTATTAATATAACTTATATAGTAGAAAACGGTACCATTACAAACACAGACGCTTAGCCCTCAAAAGGCATGACCAAATTATTTAAACCAAATTTATGTTAGGGGGATAGCTACTCTTGGGGCCCCTAGGGCCGTCTATCTTTTACCGCTACGTATAAGGTGTGGAGCAGGGCCCTAAAAATGACATACTTATTAATATAGCTTATATAGTAGAAAACGGTACCCTTACAAACACAGACGCTTAGCCCTCAAAAGGCATGACAAAAATTATTTAAACTAATTTTCTGTTATTGGGATAGCTACTCTTGGGGCCCCTAGGGCCGTCTATCTTTTACCGCTACGTATAAGGTGTGGAACAGGCCCTAAAAATGACATACTTATTAATATAACTTATATAGTAGAAAACGGTACCATTACAAACACAGACGCTTAGCCCTCAAAAGGCATGACCAAAATTATTTAAACCAAATTTATGTTAGGGGGATATTACTCTTGGGGCCCCTAGGGCCGTCTATCTTTTACCGCTACGTATAAGGTGTGGAGCAGGGCCCTAAAAATGACATACTTATTAATATAGCTTATATAGTAGAAAACGGTACCCTTACAAACACAGACGCTTAGCCCTCAAAAGGCATGACCAAAATTATTTAAACCAAATTTTTATGTTAGGGGGATCGCTACTCTTGGGGCCCCTAGGGCCGTCTATCCTTTACCGCTACGTATAAGGTGTGGAACAGGCCCTAAAAATGACATACTTATTAATATAGCTTATATAGTAGAAAACGGTACCCTTACAAACACAGACGCTTAGCCTTCAAAAGGCATGACCAAAATTATTTAAACCAAATTTTTGTTAGGGGGATAGCTACTTCTTGGGGCCCCTAGGGCCGTTTATCTTGTACCGCTACGTATAAGGTGTAGAACGGGGCCCTAAAAATGACATACTTATTAATATAGCTTATATAGTAGAAAACGGTACCCTTACAAACACAGACGCTTAGCCCTCAAAAGGCATGACCAAAATTATTTAAACCAAATTTATGTTAGGGGGATAGCTACTCTTGGGGCCCCTAGGGCCGTCTATCCTTTACCGCTACGTATAAGGTGTGGAAATGGGCCCTAAAAATGACATACTTATTAATATAGCTTATATAGTAGAAAACGGTACCCTTACAAACACAGACGCTTAGCCCTCAAAAGGCATGACCAAAATTAGCTACTCTTGGGGCCCCTAGGCCGTCTATCCTTTACCGCTACGTATAAGGTGTGGAACAGGCCCTAAAAATGACATACTTATTAATATAGCTTATATAGTAGAAAACGGTGCCCTTACAAACACAGACGCTAGCCCTCAAAAGGCATGACCAAAATTATTTAAACTAATTTTCTGTTATTGGGATAGCTACTCTTGGGGCCCCTAGGGCCGTCTATCTTTTACCGCTACGTATAAGGTGTGGAACAGGGCCCTAAAAATGACATACTTATTAATATAACTTATATAGTAGAAAACGGTACCATTACAAACACAGACGCTTAGCCCTCAAAAGGCATGACCAAAATTATTTAAACCAAATTTATGTTAGGGGGATAGCTACTCTTGGGGCCCCTAGGGCCGTCTATCTTTTACCGCTACGTATAAGGTGTGGAGCAGGGCCCTAAAAATGACATACTTATTAATATAGCTTATATAGTAGAAAACGGTACCCTACAAACACAGACGCTTAGCCCTCAAAAGGCATGACCAAAATTATTTAAACCAAATTTATGTTAGGGGGATAGCTACTCTTGGGGCCCATAGGGCCGTTCTATCTTTTACCGCTACGTATAAGGTGTGGAACAGGGCCCTAAAAATGACATACTTATTAATATAGCTTATTTAGTAGAAAACGGTACCCTTACAAACACAGACGCTTAGCCCTCAAAAGGCATTACCAAAATTATTTAAACCAAATTTATGTTAGGGGGATAGCTGTTTTGGGGCCCCTAGGGCCGTCTATCCTTTACCGCTACGTATAAGGTGTGGAACAGGGCCCTAAAAATGACATACTTATTAATATAGCTTATATAGTAGAAAACGGTACCTTTACAAACACAGACGCTTAGCCCTCAAAAGGCATGACCAAAATTATTTAAACTAATTTTCTGTTAGGGGATAGCTATTGGGGCCCCTAGGGCCGTTAATCTTGTACCGCTACGTATAAGGTGTAGAACGGGGCCCTAAAAATGACATACTTATTAATATAGCTTATATAGTAGAAAACGGTACCCTTACAAACACAGACGCTTAGCCCTCAAAAGGCATGACCAAAATTATTTAAACCAAATTTATGTTAAACGCTACTCTTGGGGCCCCTAGGGCCGTCTATCCTTTACCGCTACGTATAAGGTGTGGAACAGGGCCCTAAAAATGACATACTTATTAATATAGCTTATATAGTAGAAAACGGTACCCTTACAAACACAGACGCTTAGCCTCAAAAGGCATGACCAAAATTATTTAAACCAAATTTTTGTTAGGGGATAGCTACTCTTGGGGCCCCTAGGGCCGTCTATCCTTTACCGCTACGTATAAGGTGTGGAACAGGGCCCTAAAAATGACATACTTATTAATATAGCTTATATAGTAGAAAACGGTACCCTTACAAACACAGACGCTTAGCCCTCAAAGGCATGACAAAAATTATTTAAACTAATTTTCTGTTAGGGGGATAGCTACTCTTGGGGCCCCTAGGGCCGTTAATCTTGTACCGCTACGTATAAGGTGTGGAACGGGGCCCTAAAAATGACATACTTATTAATATAGCTTATATAGTAGAAAACGGTACCCTTACAAACACAGACGCTTAGCCCTCAAAAGGCATGACCAAAATTATTTAAACCCAATTTATATTAGGGATAGCTACTCTTGGGGCCCCTAGGGCCGTCTATCCTTTACCGCTACGTATAAGGTGTGGAACAGGGCCCTAAAAATGACATACTTATTAATATAGCTTATATAGTAGAAAACGGTACCCTTACAAACACAGACGCTTAGCCTTCAAAAGGCATGACAAAATTATTTAAACCAAATTTTTGTTAGGGGGATAGCTACTCTTGGGGCCTCTAGGGCCGTCTATCCTTTACCGCTACGTATAAGGTGTGGAACAGGGCCCTAAAAATGACATACTTATTAATATAGCTTATATAGTAGAAAACGGTACCCTTACAAACACAGACGCTTAGCCCTCAAAAGGCATGACAAAAATTATTTAAACTAATTTTCTGTTAGAGGGATAGCTACTCTTGGGGCCCTAGGGCCGTTAATCTTGTACCGCTACGTATAAGGTGTGGAACAGGGCCCTAAAAATGACATAATTATTAATATAGCTTATATAGTAGAAAACGGTACCCTTACAAACACAGACGCTTAGCCCTCAAAAGGCATGACCAAAATTATTTAAACCAAATTTATGTTAGGGGGATAGCTACTCTTGGGGCCCATAGGGCCGTCTATCCTTTACCGCTACGTATAAGGTGTGGAACAGGCCCTAAAAATGACATACTTATTAATATAGCTTATTTAGTAGAAAACGGTACCCTTACAAACACAGACGCTTAGCCCTCAAAAGGCATGACCAAAATTATTTAAACCAAATTTATGTTAGGGGATAGCTACTCTTGGGGCCCCTAGGGCCGTTTATCTTGTACCGCTACGTATAAGGTGTAGAACGGGGCCCTAAAAATGACATACTTATTAATATAGCTTATATAGTAGAAAACGGTACCCTTACAAACACAGACGCTTAGCCCTCAAAAGGCATGACCAAAATTATTTAAACCAAATTTATGTTAGGGGGATAGCTACTCTTGGGGCCCCTAGGGCCGTCTATCCTTTTACCGCTACGTATAAGGTGTGGAACAGGGCCCTAAAAATGACATACTTATTAATAAAGCTTATATAGTAGAAAACGGTACCCTTACAAACACAGACGCTTAGCCCTCAAAAGGCATGACCAAAATTATTTAAACCAAATTTATGTTAGGGGGATAGCTACTCTTGGGGCCCCTAGGGCCGTTAATCTTGTACCGCTACGTATAAGGTGTGGAACAGGGCCCTAAAAATGACATACTTATTAATATAGCTTATATAGTAGAAAACGGTACCCTTACAAACACAGACGCTTAGCCCTCAAAAGGCATGACCAAAATTAGCTACTCTTGGGGCCCCTAGGCCGTCTAACTTTACCGCTACGTATAAGGTGTGGAACAGGGCCCTAAAAATGACATACTTATTAATATAGTTTATATAGTAGAAAACGGTGCCCTTACAAACACAGACGCTTAGCCCTCAAAAGGCATGACAAAAATTATTTAAACTAATTTCCTGTTAGGGGATAGCTACTCTTGGGGCCCCTAGGGCCGTTAATCTTGTACCGCTACGTATAAGGTGTAGAACAGGGCCCTAAAAATGACATACTTATTAATATAGCTTATATAGTAGAAAACGGTACCCTTACAAACACAGACGCTTAGCCCTCAAAAGGCATGACCAAAATTATTTAAACCAAATTTATGTTAGGGGATAGCTACTCTTGGGGCCCCTAGGGCCGTCTATCCTTTACCGCTACGTATAAGGTGTGGAACAGGGCCCAAAAAATGACATACTTATTAATATAGCTTATATATTGTAGAAAACGGTACCCTTACAAACACAGACGCTTAGCCCTCAAAAGGCATGACCAAAATTATTTAAACCAAATTTATGTTAGGGGGATGCTTTGGGGCCCCTAGGGCCGTCTATCCTTTACCGCTACGTATAAGGTGTGGAACAGGGCCCTAAAAATGACATACTTATTAATATAGCTTATATAGTAGAAAACGGTACCCTTACAAACACAGACGCTTAGCCTTCAAAAGGCATGACCAAAATTATTCAAACTAATTTTCTGTTAGGGGATAGCTACTCTTGGGGCCCCTAGGGCCGTTAATCTTGTACCGCTACGTATAAGGTGTGGAACGGGGCCCTAAAATGACATACTTATTAATATAGCTTATATAGTAGAAAACGGTACCCTTACAAACACAGACGCTTAGCCCTCAAAAAGGCATGACCGCTTACAAAATAGTTTAAAATGATATAATTGTTTATGAGATTTGATCAGTTTTAAGTAGAGAAATCATTAAGTTAAAACTATCCAAATATTGACTACAGTGACGCAAAACCACGATTTTGAGCCAGTTTGTGGTACCTACTATTATGCGCTGGTAAGTGCAACAGAAAATATGAAAATAAAAAATCACCACATAAAAGCTACAAGAGTTAATTAAACAAAATTCCTATAGTGATTTTTTCTTACTTTTATTTTAAAAATTAAATGAAAAAACATGAAGATTTAAAATACAAAGAAAATTTTTTTTTCAATCTCACTACATCTAGAATGTTTTAATTAAACATACTTACTTATGTTTTTTTTTTACAACATTCGAATATGTTTAAAGAACATAAAAATGTACAATAATAAAATAAAACGTTTTATCGCTATGCTGAGCGCTCTAACAGTTACAGAAGCATCCAGCAATTAAAAAGAATTGACTCCAATTGTGTTATTGCTAAAATAACAGACGACTCGCGGAAAAGGAAATGTATGGGGAGGGTGGGCAGGAAGGGGATGTTGGATGACAGATGACGAGACTAAACAAACATTCTGACGTAAGCTGCAGTGCTGCCAACTATCATATTTT
Organism: Bulinus truncatus; assembly: GCA_021962125.1. Taxonomy (NCBI): domain Eukaryota; kingdom Metazoa; phylum Mollusca; class Gastropoda; family Planorbidae; genus Bulinus; species Bulinus truncatus. Next base: position 578,890 of record JAGDYQ010000242.1, read on the forward strand.
ATTGTCAGTTCTAAATTATTTTGATCAATCTAAAATGCTATTTAGACATAGATCAATAGCTTTATTTTTTGTTCAGTCAGAAATATAATAAAATTATGTTCTTTATTGTTATATAATTCTGGATTCTTAAATCTGTTAGTAAATAATTCTTTGCTGAGAAAGTTGGCAGTTAAAAATTAGTTGCCGGTCTCACCGTCTGCATCAGTATAACACATATTCATAACTTTTTCCCCCCTTAGTTCAGCCAATGAATGGCAAACGTATATATACAAGTGAAACCCGAATTCAGATCGGCAACATTTTTCACTTATTGGTCTAATTATCATTTGACTCTATGAGAAGAGGAAAACATTGTTCTTATTAGTATATATATTCAATATAAATACTGTCATGCAGTGTTGTTCAGTTAACTATAACTAAAACGATAACTAGAATGATTGACTTTAGTTAACTATAACTAAAACTAAAACTAGCAAGAATTTTTTAACTATAACTAAATAATAACTAAAATGCTTGCCAAAAAAACTAATAATAACTATAACTAAAAAGACTTTCATAACTAATCACATGAAAGTTTTATAATTTTTGATACATGCCTCACGCATTTCATTATTTTAATCTTACTATTAAATGTGGTCTAAAAAGGTGAATGTATTTATTCATGATATTTCAGAGGGATGTAAAATTAGCGGAAGAGCATGCGCAATCTACTTTTGCTTTTTTTTATTTCCGATCTGATGTTACTAATAGTACAAATATATAAAAAAAAATTAAACAACGAAACAGATGTTCAAACTGTGACTGGAAACGCTGTTGATTGAAAACACAGGTGACTGTGGAAATACTTTTTGTTGAAATCGGTGAAATCTGTGATCCACAGAGTAACTTTGGAAACACATGGTGAGTGAGGTTTCAAAATGTTCATTTTTTTTTTCGCAGATAATTTTTTTTAATATTATTATTTAATTTTAAATTATGAAGATTGATTTATATTTTGATGATCGGAGAAGTTATATTAGACTATTAGAGCAACATAGCACTATGCCATAGCATATCACACGAAATACGTGAATTATGTTAATTTTCACGCAATTTAAACCAAAATTAAAAAAAAAAACACTTTGAAGGTTACTTACATTTACAAGTATTGAAAAAGTATTATTATTTATTTATGACAATATTATTCATATAATTAATATACAATGATATTTACATGGGCGATGGAACTAAAAGAAAGTTCATTCATTTTGCAGCCAAAACAAAAAGAGATGGCAAGCTTTGTACAGATGTTTTCTGGTAGAAAACGTGCCAGTAGTGTATGGAAATATTTCAAATATGAAAGACAGGAAAAAAAATCGTACTGTAAAGTAGTGCTTAGTAATGGTAAAGCGTGTGCCATGTCCGTTGCCACCTAAAACCCAACGAATCTTAGAAATCATTTGAAGAGCCATCATCATGCAGAATATGAGGAGATTAAAGCAAGAGAAGCGGAAGAAGTTGAAGCCAAGAAGCAACAAAGTGAAGCAGGTAAAACTAACATTGTGTTCATTGAGTTGAATGATTATGTTTCAAATGCATTAAAGGTGTAAATCATGGCCAGTAAAACAACGTAAATATTTTTTATATTTGAATCCAGCTTCAGGTGGTAATCTCTCAAATGTAAAGAAACAACAAACTTTGCCAGCAGCTGTCAACAGTTGTAAATATACTAAGAGTATCTGGAGTAAAGAATCACCACAGCATAATGACAGGATAAATTCTGTTGCAAACTGGATAGTTCGAACAGGTTTGCCAGTCACTTCTATTGATGACCCAAGCTTTCGCAAAATGACCAATGTTTTAGATCCAAAATTCAAATTACCAGGTAAGCCTAATGTAATAATACATTTATAGATAATTTAAAAATATTTTCTAATAAATCTTAATTTGTCAGCTGATAGCAGCAGTTTACAGACACTATATGTAATAAATATGTGACTTACAATTACAAGTTAATACATGTGATTGTCAAACTTTATTTTAGTTGTGAAAAGTTAGCTGATAGCGATTCAAAGTAGTATTTTTCTACCCAAAATATATGCAGGATCTAAATCACTTCAACGAATGATAACTGAGCATTGGAATGAAGGAATTGTTAAACTAAAGGAACTGATTTCTGCTTCTCGTAAAGTCATAATCTGTCTCGATGGATGGTCCAAAACAAACTTGTCTGCATCTTTCTTGGGTGTTTCTGCTTGTTTTTTTGATTCTGTGAAGTTGGTTGTTAGACACGCAATGCTACAACTTGTCCAGCTGCAGCATCCACACACAGGAGAAATGTTGGCTGAAGCTCTACATCAGTGCTTGTTGGACTGGAACATTACATCTAAACAAGTGTTGATGATTGTCACTGACAGTGGAGCCAACATGACCAAAGCCATCAGATTGCTAAATGAAAGAGAAATGGCTGACCAAGAATGTGATAATAATGACATAGGTACAGAGGCAGAATATCTTTCAAATTCGGACAATGATGCCAGTTATGCTGAAGGAAGTGACACTGATAAAGAAGTAGAGGTCAACATCGATCCAGTACCGGCAGACTTAGTTTACTCAATTGAATTAGAAGAGTTAGACAAATCTAGTCATATGCCTTATCCTAGAATGGCGTGTCTAGCTCACTCGCTTCAGCTTGTGGTGAAAAAAGCATTCATCCATTATGACAGCCTCCTTACTAAAGTTAGACACATGGTTGGAAAAATTAGAAAGTCAAGTAAAGGGATGGAAAAATTAAACAACGATGTGGCAAAGTGCTTGTCAGTGATAACAGTACCAGATGGAACAGCACTTACCATATGATATCTCGCTTTATTGAACTCAAAGCGTGTGTTACTGAATTACTGGCTGAGATGAAAACTGACACACTGTTGATTAGCAAATGGATGCGACTACAAGAATTGTCTGATCTGTTGAAGCCGTTTGCTGTGCTGACTGATAAACTTCAAACAGACAGTCAATCACTTTCTCATATACTGCCTGCAATTATCGAGCTGCAGTGTCACCTACAGTCTTGCAAGGCATCAAAGTCAGTTACATCTACCATGCTGAGTGATATGAAGACCAGGTTTAGCTGCATTATGAATCTAGCTGCTGACAATTTCAACCCAATACCAGCAGCAGCATGCCTTCTAAATCCATCGCTGGCAGTTACTATGATGATAGAAGACGAAGAAATGATAAAGCTGCTTGAGGCTGCCAAAAAATACATAATAAACGAGGTTTGTGTTACTTAATTTTACTCCATCAATTAGACATGCCAAAATTGCTATGTATTAATTATAGTTGTGTTATGTCATTTAGTTCTCTGCTATGAAATTCAATCTACTATCTAGTACTGTAATAATGGTAATGCTATTATTGGTAGTGGGTGGTGGCACTGGCATGGCATGTTGTATAAGTCACAGATTTTGAATAAGTTTTTATTGCCTATGACAATGATGTAAATGAACAATAATCCAACAGCAATTTGTATTAAGAGTTTTATTTTTGAGGTACTGGTTGCAAGTTGGTATATAGTTAAATACTGATAAAAATTATTATTCTAATTTGTGCTTGTCAGTTGCCATGCCGGTAACCAGTATGTGTAAAAGTACTATATAGTTATTTGTCAATCACCTGATTGACTTTTACTATTGTGCACATTATATACAGGTTAAACAACAAAGAACAAAATCACCAGATGAAATTCAACTGCAGCAGCAGAGTATTCTTCAGATTCAGTTTCCAAACCTGGCAATGAAACTTTCTGCATCTGACAGTGCCACACCTCATCAGTTGCAGATGTCAGAAATTAATGTGGCCACCGGCATGATCAACAAGTACATTGCTGACATCCAATGCAATGCCATCACAGACAATGCCATACCATTTTGGTTGAGAAGCTGTCCGAAGTCGTACAGTCAACTTGCACCTATTGCTCTAGACCTATTAGCAGCACCTGCTTCTCAAGCATTTGTTGAACGGCTGTTATCAGTTTGTGGGATGCTGACCACCGGGAGGAGGAACAGAATGGAAAAGTCGCTGGAAATGAGAGTATGGCTGAAAGTCAACAGTGACTTGCTGAACGAAATTATTTAATTAAAAAGAATTAGGCAACAATTTGTTTGATGTAACAATTTGAAATAAAGCAACTAGAATTTTTTTATTCAACTTTGAAGTCACTTTTACTACTGGTTTTTACAAACTTAATAGTTTTCAAGATTTTTTTTTAACTTATTTTCAGTTCACTTCATGTGTAGTGTGATAGTGTAGTGTGTGGTGCAGTGGATGTTAAAATTTAATTGGCATTTATCTGTCGTATGATGGGCATTTGAAGTTTTGCAGTACTTACGAAAATTATTCAATAACTATAACTAAATAATAATAAAAATGATTGATGAAAAAACTAACTATAACTATAACTAAACTGAATTCAAAAACTATAACTAAATAATAATAAAAATGATTGCTAAAAAAACTAATCAAAACTATAACTAAAATGATTTTAATAACTAGAATATCACTGCTGTCATGCAACATAAATTGCTATAAATTTGTTGTTTTTTTTTCCTATGTATTATAAAGTTGTTAATAATTATGGTAACATGGGCAACATGGACGTCGCGTCCCTGATGACAGGTGACGAGACTAAACAAACATTCTGACGTAAGCTGGGAGTGCTTGTCTACTGCAGTGCTGCCAACTATATTTTGTTGTCAGTTCTAAATTATTTTGATCAATCTTAAATGCTAATTAGTCAATAGATTAATAGCTTTATTTTTTTGTCCAGTCAGAAATATAATAAAATTATGTTCTTAATTGTTATATAATTCTGGATATTTAAAATCTGTTAGTAAATAATTCTTTGCTGAGAAAGTTGGCAGTTAAAAATTAGTTGCTGGTCTCACCAAGGGCATCAGTAGGGCATCACCGCAGGCAACATGGACGCCGCGCCCCATGAACTAATTCAAACTACTTCTAACTATTAGGACTGTTGACACCAAACTAATTACACTAACTACTAAGCCTGCCACCACTACTCTACTGCATCATTTTCTGATCTACTGTCTACTACCTTATTTGACATCGGCATGACATAGAAACATCTTAATTTCAATATAAATATATATAAATGGTATTATTGGTACACAAACACTATTATCATGAAATCAATCATAAAATTAAAATTTAAAAAATCATAAATTCAGTTCATAGTTTCTTCTTGATGACCTTGACTTTGTAGTAATCTGTGATGATTCTGTAAGGTTGATCAACTTCATGTGGTCAGCAGGTGAGAGGTCAAGTAAAAGGCGTGGTCTGATAGTGGTCACTGTTTTCAAGGGCTTTGTAGTTGCTAACAGACAAGTGTATCTTACCTAATTGTCTCATTTCCGTGATGGATATGCTTAAGTGGTAACTGTTGTAGACTTTAGTCAGTCTGTGGGAAAACTATTTTTTTTATGACATAGGGAAACTTTTTCTTATTTTTAAAAAAGGGAACATGTTGGACTTCTTATATTAGTGCATGAGTAAAATAAACAACACAACTAAATTTACTGCGCATTCTTCTTGCCCTAACTGATATTACTTACTTAATTCAGTCTCTATATATTGTTACTTATATCACTTGTTTCGTTGCCTCGCTTTTAAAATATAAAACTCTTTTAAATCTTACATATACCTTAGCACAGTGGTCCCCAACTCTCTGTCCATGGATCAAATGGTACTGGGCCGCCAAAAAACATTATATTATTTCCTTTTTATTTATTTCCTTCGTGGCATTGTCAATCAAAAGAATCTAAAATAAAAAAAAAAATCCCCCCCCCCCCCAGCGGTCCATGGTGAAATTATGAAACGTTGACTGGTCTGCGGCAAAATAAAGGTTTGGGAATACTGCCGTAGCCTATGTCATATTTCTTCTACTGTTGGGAACTATATTGACTCTTAACTCATTGCTTAGTTTACTTCATTTATTTCTGGCAGAAATATTTTAATGTTATGTTGCACCACATTTAACCACTCTGTTACACAAATAACAAAGATGTCCTCAGTGAGAGACCACAACAAAATATCTATTTTGATATAACATAAACAACAAGACATTTGAATGTGCACTAAGATTAATTGTAAAACTTATCTGGTTTTTAAGAATTAGAATTGACAACACAGACTGACTGTCTCTCTCTGCTTGTAACATGATACTTGATATGATGGTTTATTGCTGCACTGGTTTGAGTCAGTGTGACTCCTGCTGACTTTAATGAGTCGATATGACTCCTGCTGACTTAGATGAGTCTGTGTGACTGCTGCTGCTGACTTAGGTGAGTCGGTGTGACTCCTGCTGCTGACTTAGATGAGTCGGTGTGACTCCTGCTGCTGACTTAGATGAGTCGGTGTGACTCCTGCTGCTGACTTAGTTGGTAGATATATACAACTGCTTGATCAGAATCCAGAGATATCTTTAGGTAGGCTCTGACAACTTCTCAGAAGATTCCACTGTATCTTTGGGCAGTCTCTAACAACTTCTCAGAAGATTCCACTATATCTTTGGGCAGGCTCTGACAACTTCTCAGAAGATTCCACTATATCTCTAACGTTAACTTTTATACTTGCTTAATATATATATTATGTTACTTGTAAATAGACTAATATTAAAGAACAAAGTCAGTGCTGTACACTATATACAACATATTTTAATAGAACTTTAATAAAACTTAATACACTTCACTTCTCTTCTAACTAATTCTATCTAAAACAAACTACTTCTAACTATTAGGACTGTTGACACCGAACTAACTACACTAAGTCTAACTACTAAGCCTGTCAGCACTATACTCTACTGCATCATTTCCTAATCTACTGTTTACTAACTTTTTTCTAACTTGACTTATTAAAGGTGTGGAGGGGGTGATCACATTTGCTATGCATGTGCCATTATCAGGCATCGAAGTAACTTGGGAGCTTTGCTTGACCATGACCTTGGGTTACGTAACATGGTCAACTAAGATGGGTTTGCTAGGGGAAAGTTTCACCTGCTCTGTAGATGTAGAGAGGTGGCTGTGAAGTTGGGGGTAAATTATAAACCTACAATGGATAAATCCATGCATGTAAAAAAATCAATAAAAAATACTTATCGTTTGGAAAAAAATTCCACAATTAAGTATTTTTCAAAAAGTTATATTTGTAACAATAGTACAAAGATCTAGACAATTCATTTTGTGACATTGTTAGAAATATACATCACAGTTGTTTTTAGCCTATTTAATTGTTTATTTTTGTTATTATTTTAAGTGTTTCATGAATAATTTAAAAGTAATTTTTTTAAAGCATTTTTTCATCATGTTTTTAAGCATTTACATGAGGTAAAGAGGAAGATAAAAACATGTCACTTATCATGTTATCTAGCTCAACAAGGCCCAATAAAGAAATTTCTAATTCTACAGCTATTCAAGAGGAAGGTTTAAATAGTTCTCCTTGTTATGAGGTAAGGAAATAGCAGCTTCATTATATTTAGTTTATCTTTAGGATAATTTCATGTTATTTGAAGGGTTGAATTATTATTTTAAATTTATTTAATTTAAAAGCTTTTTTTTCATCATTTTAGCATCTACATCACATCAAGAGGAAGAACAATATGTCCCTTTGTCAGCTTGTGTTCTGGCTCAAAGAGGCTTATTCAAGAAATTTATAAATCTACAGCAAGTCAAGAGGAAGGTTAAAGACCCTGTGTCAGCTTTTCATTCGGCTCAACAGACATAATTAGGATATTTAAGAATAAAGCATCTGCAGCAAGTCAAAAGGAAGATCTAGAAAAGTCTTTTTGTGACATGGTAAGAACTTTGCAGCATTGCTGTTTTTAGCTCATATATTTGTACATTTGTTATTTAAAGTGTTTCATTTATGATTGAATTGTATTTAACTAAAAGCTTTCTTTTCATCATGTTTTTAAGCATCTACATCAAGTCATAAGAAGATAAAAAAAACATGTCCCTTTGTCAGCTTGTCATTTGGCTCAACAAGGAATATTCAAGAAATTTTAAAATCTACAGCAAGTTAAGAGGAAGTTTAAGTCTCTTATTTACAAGGTAAGAAAATTGCTGCATTGTTATACATGTATTTAGCGCCATAGCTGCCCCAATCCTGGCCCAGAATTACACTTCACAGGTTCTTTCTTTGTATACAATGGCTCCCAGGTATCTAAAGCTCTGTACTTCTTCTAGCTTTTGATGGTTCATTATGATGTTAGCATTTCTGGCATTTGAGGTTTTTATTATTATCCTGCTTTTATCTGATTTCAATTCTGCCCAGAAAATCTATATCATTAGCAAATCTTAATTTGCATAGGGGTCTTCCCCCAAAGGAGATAGATGTGTGGTCGTGAAGGAGTGCTTTTTGCATGATTTTCTCTATGAAGATGTTGGACAGAATGCAGCCTTGATCGGCATCCTGAAGAAATACTCATTACAGTCATTGAGTTACACTGCACTACTTGCTTGATTGTAGAGTGCTTCAATCACTTGTACCAGCCCCTCATCTATGTTGTAGCTTCTTATAATGTGCCAGAGTCCCTTGTGCCATACTTGATCAAAGGCTTTACTAAAGTATATGAAGCTTTGTTGAAGTTCTTATTAAATTATTAAACTACAGATTCAGTATATTTATTTTCTGCAGTATAGTATCACTTCTATATACTTTTGTTGGTTGTTTTTTTTTTTTGAGGAGTAAAGGATGGACAATAGTGATCCTAATAGCCAAAGAAAGAATAGAACTTTGTTATAATAGTTTCAAATGATTTTTTATAATCAAGCTTTTCTCAATTTTTAGGCATCGACACAAGAAAGATGAATTTAAAAACAAGCTAGTATTAAACAAATACAGACTTAAAACAAGGAAAATGGAATCTAACATACCTTGGTAGAAACATATTGTGTTGAACAGAGAATTAATTCACCGATGGCCATTTCTGTTTTTGACACATAGTAACTAATGACATTAAGTAAAAAAAAACAACTGTATTAAAGCATTTGGAATAGTAAATGAAAAATGCAGTTATTTTAAATACAAATTATCTGATGGAATTTTTTGGAATTTTGAATAATTTTATACAGAAATGAACACTGTAAAAAAAAAGTGGATGAAGAGAAGAAAATAGAAAAACTGATAAGATAGACTGTCTTGTACTCATCTTTTGACTGCTTTGTATCATTGAGAAATTTAAGAAGAATTAAAGTTATAGTTTTTCCAAAAGATTAATGTCTAAATTAGCTGAAATAGGCAAGGTTTATGGCCTGAAGGTGGTTTTCTAATTCACATTTGTAATTATTTTAAGTGACAGATAAAGCTTAACTGTGTAATACCCTTTTTAGATAATGCATAATGTGAAAATTAATTAAGCATAATTTAGTTTCTATTTAGTTCCTATTATTTTCCAATGTTTAGTTTCTAATTTTTTACCAATGTTTCTGTATATATTTTTTACCATTATTTTAGTTTATATTTTTTGCTATGAAGCCTATCCCTTACACTATAAAGTAGATACATTCCACAAAAATGCATTTTTTTTTGTTTTAAACCCTGTATGAGACTGAAATATAAAACAACATAGCGGGATGTCAAACTTAAACTATTTTAATTAGATAAAAGCTGATGTGTTTTTCTTTTTCCACAAAACATGTTCAGTAACACCAATATTTATCAGAAAAAAACTGCAGCAAATTATCAAATTAACTGAATTTTATTACTAGACAAATTAAGTAGAATTTATTACTAGAGATATTAAATGAATTTCATTACTCGTCAAATTAAATACATTTTATTTCTAGACTTATTAACTGAATTTTATTATAAGACAAATTAAGTAAATTTTATTACAGACAAAGGCCTTACCATTTTCCTTAATACATTTAAAAATATTTCTGTAGGTTTCTTAGTGTTAAAGCTATGTTTTCAATAATTTTCTTTATTGAAAATTCTTTCCAAACTTTCATTACATCAAATGATTTTATGCTGATAATTTCTAATAAGATATAATTAATACGGTTGTGGTTAATCTGATGAGGACAAAAAATATTTGGCTACTTGGATGACATGTAGCTAATAGTAATTTCAATCTTAGATTTTCCACATATTTCTCATTCATTTTTGTGTGTTTTGTTTTGAAAATTTTCTTTCCATGTTATAGTAAACCTGTTTTTTAAAGAATAACTTGCTGAAATTTTCTAAGTGTTAAAATGAAACCATGTTAAAGAATAGATAAGTACATGTATTAATTGTGCTAAAATTTTTGTTTCTATTGTTTCCAAAATTTTAGTTGCAATTATCTGTCAATGTTTAAGTTTAATTACGGGAAATATGTCAATTATTAATATTTGTCTATTTTTAGTTAATATTATTTGGCAATATTTTCATTTTTTTTTTCCTATTTTTTTTTTTTTTGCCAATGTTTAATTTTGTTCACTTGCTTGTTCAATTTGTCAGTATTGAGATCTACAAATAATTGTAATATGCATGCTATATGGCCCAAACATTCAAAGATGAGTACCCCATTTATCTGAAATTATTATTGTTGATTTGCAAAATAATCTAGTGGTTTTGGGGCAGTCAACCTAATTTTTTTGTTCTGTACTTTGAGCCTGCAGTTTATCATTACTAGTCTTGACTTTAAAAATAACTTGAGGACATACAGATCATGAAAAAACTATTATACTCTTAAAGAGCTGAAAACATAATAATAGTCATAACTTGAATCTTTTAAAATAGTATGAGTGGTGTTAACACTTTGTGTGTTGTTTTTATGAACCCAATATTGTAGTTAAATGTTTTGATTTTTTCTTCTATCACAGCTTTTAGATAAATCTAAACTCAATTTTTTTTCACATTTATTTTCTCTAATTACTTTTTGGTAAATTTACAGCATGGTAGATGGAAAGTATGTATGAATAAAAGAGAATACAAATAAACACAAATAAACTTTTGAGTAAAACAATATTTTGTTTCACTGTGTATAAAATAAACATTAAGCCTTAAATCTTACTTTCATAAATTATTCTTTGTCTTGTCAACATAGCCTTATTTCACCTTGTCCTATATTTGGTAAATATTAAGTACAGTGTCTGGGCCCCTGACCAGGGCTCGATTTACCGCTGGGGATATCCCCGGCACTGAGACATGTCGTCCCCGGCTCTGCTTTAGCAAATATATCCCAGCCGGGGATGAAATAGACATTTATCCCCGGCTTTGCAGAAATTTTGTGTCATCCCCGGCACTGGTTTTTTCTTAAATCGAGCTCTGCCCCTGACAAACATTCAGCCTCCACCAGCTGTTTATCTGTCTGCTGGGTCATTCCATGTCAACTCAACCAGTGGTGTTCACCCGACCCCTCAGATCTTTCTGAAATTTTCAGGGCTTATGGTACATTCAAAGTTGAGTGATTCCTGAAAATTTTAGGCCAATTGGTCAAAAACTTTCTGAGATATGATTTTTTTAGAGCTGCTGTTCGATTAAAAAAATTGATCGAAATTAACGCATGATTAAAAATTTTAATCGCAAATTAACGCACATTTTAATCGACACAATATAATACAATTGTTTGTATTCAAACTAATATGTCATAATATCAAGCATAACATTGGCATAATAAACAAGTCATTTTAATTTACGAAAGAGGTATAATGAATTATAACATATGTATTAAGCATTAGCATATATGTCTATTGAATTAGTTATTGAGACCAGTTTAAGGACATGTATCAATCACGTCAATGATGCGAATTGTTTACTTTTTATTTAACAACAATGTCTAACCTTTTTTTATCGTACCATAGTTCCGAACTAATGACGTATGTCCCTCCCTCCCTGTCATATTTTTCTTCACTTCGCTCACACCTAAGTCTGTTTACCATACCCTCCACTTCCCATTCCAAAAAAAAAAAAACAAGCAATTAAGCCTATTCCATTCTGGACACAGGACGTGTTAGCGCATTTTCGTGTTATGTATCAGTACGTTTGTTAGCTTTCAGTAAATATTTGTAAATTTTAGAAATGTTTATAAATTCAATTGTGTAATGCATATATCTGTAAAAAAAAAATTATAAAGACGTTTCTTTATATTTGAAAAAAAAATATTGTCTCTTAAATCTAACTACAAGTGGTTTGTGGTTACTGAAATAGGACTCATAATTGAAAACATTCGAAATTATAGTAATTTAATCGTCCGAAAACTCCGTCAATTGTTGCATAGCTCTGATACTTTCAATTAAACTCAGAACACAAGCTTACTATTTCATTTGATGAGTTTCTTAATAAATCTTGGTGAAACTACGTGCTGCAGTATTTCGCACCAAATGAACCGGTTATTGAACGTACAAGGTGTATATATAATATATAAGCCCCTTATGAGCTCTGAAGCCCGGCCCTCAGAGGTCCTATCGCGAAATGAACTTTTGATGTACACATGGCAGGCCAAGACCTACAAAATGATATATACATCATGGGTCTAGGACTTATAGTTGCTGAGATATAGGCGCTCTTTATTTATATAGCAAAAAACGGTACTAAGCCCCTTTTTACGGCCCTCAGAGGTCAGATCGCGAAATGGAAAAAATTCATTTCTTGGCAGGCCAAGACCTACAAAATGATATATACATCATGGGTCTAGGACTTATGGTTGTTGAGATCTAGGGTGATGACAGACAGACAAAACGGGGACAATAGAGCATTTTTTTTTTTTAGAAAATGCTCTAAAAATACACACGTCATTTATATCTCATGTAACTTTTCTTTCATAAAATAATAGTGTAGCCAGAAAATTGTCGCTCACTTATTATTAACGCGTTTTTTTTCTTTATTCCAACCCCCCTCCCTTTCCCCACCAAGTCACATTTTTAACACTCTCTCCACTTAAAGATGCCCCAAAACAAGTTGATTTACTTTTGATCTTCCTTTGAAGTTTTTGCGCGTCGGTGTTATAAATGTTACTCTTATATTCTTTCATTCATTTACTTTCTTACTATCAAATATTTGTTCAATAATTTAGTGAACAACAGAAAAGAATTTTTTTTTATATGTATCTTGTAAAATGACACTCTTTAATGTTACCGTTTCAAACGTTCAAAGCAAAATTTTGATAGGTCGGCTTTCATTTTTGATCTTCTGTTGTTCTTTCGTGTGTCAACATTAACAATTCTTTCTTTCGTTTCATTTTGGTTATAGCAACAGTTGTATCCGAGTGTTTGCCGGTCTAACTCTTGGAGAAAAATCTTTTGATGTCCTTATTGTTATATACAAAGTACAAACGAAAATATGCCTTTCTTTCCATCATATCGACACCGCTAGTTTCAGAACGTTAATAAATATAAAATATTAAATTCAGCTCAGTAACACAATAATTCTGAAAAAATACTTACTGTGTCTCGTGTACTGATGTTTGTGTCACAAACTCGCCTTTGTAGGCTGTGTTGCGATGGTTGTGGGTAATCTAGTTCTGAACTGAATACGTGAGGTCAATAATTTATATTTGCATACAGCCAAGTGACGAATAAATACAGAACGACTCAAGTCGGGTGCGATTAACAACACTTAGACTTTATTCAAAGCAGGTACATATAAACATATAGTTCTAAAAAGAACTCTTAGCTGGGCCGCTAAGTTACAATATGCACATCATAAGTATACAAATAACTCTAAAGGAAGTTTAGAGTCGGGAGTCTAAAACAGACTCGTATGACGTGGACCCCTCGGAGTGGGGGAATGCGCCCAGTCCTGTCCGTAGAGGGGGATGGACTGCTCCCCGATTACTAAACTCATCTCCTTTTATATCATTGGGCCCTCAATCTGAATCCACGTCCAACATACATCAACGTCATGTCAGGTCCAGGTGTGCACTGATGAACGGTGCCGTATGATAAGACACGGCCGCTCAGTTATCATCTAGCCTGGTCCGAGAAATTAATCTCATGGGGGAAAGGGGTGAACGATGGATGTCCGGCGGAGACGTGTCCGCCGTCACGATCGATTGGTTTTACTAACAAGCCTGTGCATGTCAGCCGAACGTCCGTACATTCTATTGGGAGTGGTAGAGATAAAAAAGGGGGTGGGTGTTGATACAACGCGGAAAGGAAAGGGGGTGGGTGTTGAGCGCGGGAAGATGTCTTAACTACAGTTTGTAACAGTTTGCATAGCATAGTCTAGACTAAGGAGCGACCGATATGCCATTTTACCGATAGTCCGATACCGATATTTTCCCCCAGCATTTTTACCGATACCGATATTTTATTTTTAGGGGCTGTCCATTATTTATGTCAACAAATTTTTGGAGATTTTTACCCCCCCCCCTTGTCAACAACTTGTCAAACTTTCCGAGACCCCCATATAAAATTACGTCAACATTTGATTACCCCCCCCCCTAAAAAGCTGGCTTCCAAAATGTTTATGTGGCAAAATTAGTAGGAATATAGTTAGTTTAATTAAAATACTGAATGTTAAGCGAGTGTGTAACACAGAACTACAAACGCTGCTTAATTTTCCTATTTATTAAGTAATTATATTAAATTTAAAAAAGTAACATTGTTGACGTCAACTTTTCTTGACCTCCCTCCCCTCCCCCTTGTCAACAATTGTCAAAAATTTTCTGACCCCCCTCCCCCCTATTTTGTTGACGTAATTAATGGACAGCCCCTTAAGCAACAACAATGCCAATTGCCAAACACGTGTTTCTCTCGTGCTAATACAGCTAATGACGTATGTCAACCCATGCTTACTCCTTCCCTGTCATATTTCGTGACGCTTCGCCCACACATAAGTCTTGTTCCTCCCCCCCCCCCAACTTCCCATCCCAACAAAAAATACGCACAGATGTTCACTAATTGTATCATTCAAGGTCATACATTAGAATTAAGAAATGCCAATCCTATTGTTTCAAGGTCGTATCTCTGATGTATACGTGACAATTTCTGTGTACGTGTTTTTTTTTTGTTTTTTTTTAAATCTTGTCTGATCTAGTTATAGAATTGGGTTATTTACTGATTTTCTTTTCTGCAACTCTGTTGTGAAAAAAAAAAAAACAATGTATCGGCAGCCAAAAAACGGCCGGTCCGACAGTTAACCCATAGTGCCAATATCGGTTCGACTATCGGTCGCTCCCTAGAATAATCGGCCAATCCGATATTAACCGATAGTGCCAATATCGGTCCGATACCGATAGCGATCCGATTATCGGTCGCTCCCTAGTCTAGACCATGTCTAGACATTGATTTCAAGTGTCATGAAACTGTTAGTGCAGCTGATGCAAGACGCTGTATTTTCAAATGCGATAACAAATTGGGCGCAAAAAATGGTGATACAAAATTTCTAACATCTTATTATTTTGACCTAATTATAACAAAGTTCACCAAACACTTGTCGTTCTTTTACCTCCACCAGTACACTACAGTACCTCCACCAATACACTACAGTATATAATGTAAACTAGTAAATGAAACTTTTTTTCTTTTTACATCGACCGGGAAGGGAGCAGGAGGTTCACTTGTCGAAAGGCTACATAACAAAACATCATCATTTTATATTACAATTGGGGCTTTTGTCCACGTACCTGGTGGTGAGGGTGTGTGTAAATTGTGACAGGGTGGGGGTAGATCTACTTAATAAGTGAACGGACTTAACTTCAAATTGTTGCGTGAAATTCCGTTATTTATCGATTTGGTAAACTTTCAGCATTTTGGTCAAATTATCGCATTTAGGTGTTGCGTTAAGAATTTTAATCGCAAATTTTTTTGACGCGTTAATCGCAAATTAACGCAGTTTAATCAGTAGCCCTAGATTTTTTTTAATTTTTAGGGGTAGTCGCGAGTGCGCGTGACATTTTCATTTTCGCGATATTTGAACGTGAATATTTCAAAAACTAAAAGAGTTATCAGGCTGAAATTTTCAGTATTTACTCATTGTTTTGTCCTAAGTTGAATGATGTATTTATCTTAAGTGTAGCTTGCACACAGAATGCCCTAAAAATGTCCAAACATAGCACTTCAGACAGTTTTCATCAATATTTGACTCGGTATAGCCAAGAACCTATAAGACATGAAATGATGTTTGTTATACAATTAGTAAGTACCATATATGTGTTTATTATTTTGATAGAGAATTCCTGTTAATCAATAATAGTGTACTCATGGTGGGCCCCTTTAAGCATCATCGTCATCCATTTTTGCACTTATTGCGACGTTCAAATATCGCAAAAATGTAAATGTCACGCGCACTCGCGACTACCCCTAAAAATTAAAAAAAATCATATCTCAGAAAGTTTTTGACCAAATGGCCTAATATTTTCAGGAATCACTCAACTTTGAATGTACCACAAGCCCTGAAAATTTCAGGAAGATCTGAGGGGGGTCGGGCGAACGATTGTCAAAAACTGGTTGAGTTGACATGGAATGACCCTGCTCTATTGTTGAGGACCCCTTTGAGGGTATCCTTGGCTTGTTGCTAAGAGTATGAGGGCTGACTCAATGATGGCTCGTATTTGTATTTGTGTTTCTACCACACACAGTCTCACCAATAATTAACTTGAAAAAAGGGACGATGATCAATTAACAAGTCGTGTGTACAACACCAAGATATATTTATTTATACAAAGGCACCAGTCCGTAACAGGGATCTGGTGACTTCTCATAAGCAAAGATAATCCAAACTGCAGCAAAATAATCCAATATAAAATGAATAAGGGGAACAAATGAAGTTATCACTATTTCCTTCTCACTTCTCTCAAACAGAGACACATCAATCGACTAGCTATCACTCAGTCGGATTGCGACCGGTCACCCCTAGGACCCTCGGTCGAATGTCCACGAATCTATCTTTCATTCCTCATATCACTTTTCCCACGTGACCCTTAGCCAATCAAATATAATATCTGTTTCTTTCAAATTAGGGGGTGGAGTCTAGATGAGGGGGGGGGAGAAGTACGTCATACAGACAAAGACAGTAGTAACTGGACATCCATCCCTTTGTCGGCAATTGACCAGGGCCGAGTGACCAGGGAGAATCCCGCGAGGAATGTAACGTGTTTCTGTTAACCGCTACTTTGGTTCGTCGGCGGAGATTCCGCCGGACACCTGGTCTATGACGCAATTACGGGGGTGGGGTAAAAAAGGTGGGGAACTTGAGAACGGGAACGTATATTATTGTACATGGTATAATATACACCTTAACGCTAGTAATACTATTAAGTTAACGGTTGGAGTAAGGGGATGGTTTCGACAGATTAGTCACAACCCGTGACATCTATTGGAATGAAATTTTGATCTGCAGCTAAAATAAAGTACACATCCTTAACATTGTTAAATTGATTTTTAATATACAAAGCTTTACAATCTTTAATTTTGACAATACAGACCTATGTAACTATGGAGACCAATTGGCTATAATAGCAACATACATCTCATCCTTACAGGCACAGATATGAATGAGAAATTGAGCAGCTTTTTTTTAATACCTAACTAGCTGGGTTGTTTGTATCGGCCGATACAGTATCGGCGATACTTTTTTAAAAAACGCACTGTTTTTAGTATTGGTTGCTGTATTGCCGATCCTTTTTGTATCAAGTATTGATTTGTGAATCGCCGATACATTTTCAGCAAAAAAATTTCGATACTCCATACCGATATTTTTCTATTTCCACTATTTGCAGAAAAACAATAACGATTTTAATACATTGTCATTGTTACATAAATTCAATCCATACTAGTAGCCATCAACCCTACCAATATTAACGAAAGACACCTCCCTACCAATACAACCACGGTCGGCGAATTGAAGGAAAAATTTAGTTTTAATCTTCTTTTGAAGTTTTTGTTTTGCGCGCCGATGTCTATAAATGTTATTCTTATATTTTTGCACTTATTTACTTTCTTCCTGTCAACTATTTGTTCAATGTTTTAATGAACGACAGAAAAGAAAACTTTATTTTTTTATCGATCTGTCAGTTATATATATACACACACACACACACACACACACACACACACACATATATATATATATATATATATAAAGTATATACTGTAAGTGTTTAAAGGTTATATAGCAATAAATTATATAGGCCTACCTTACTGTATACTTTTGTGTATGTATGTTAATTGAGTTGTTCATTCATTTGTGCTTATTTATATTTATACATTGTTTTTATTTATTGATTCATTTTTTTTAGTATTTACTACATTTCATTAAAAATAATTAATTGAATGGTATTAAATTCTAAAACTATGGAGTAATTAAAATTGAAAATTGTGTAATAAAACAATATCATTTAATTAACACATTATATTATTAAATAATATTCTGTGTTCATCTAATAATACAATTTTGGGTGGTTAAAAAAATTAATTGAATATAAATACATCAACATAAACAAAAAAAAATATCTTATAAAATGACACCCTTTGATCTAACTGCATGGCAATTTTCAAACGTTTAAAGCAAAATTTGTATCGTCGGCTTTCATTTTTCATTTTTAGAGCATTTTCGAAAAAAAAATGCTCTATTGTCCCCGTTTTGTCTGTCTGTCTATCTGTCTGTCATCACCCTAGATCTCAACAACCATAAGTCCTAGACCCATGATGTATATATCATTTTGTAGGTCTTGGCCTGCCATGTGTGCAGCAAAAGTTCATTTCGCGATCTGACCTCTGAGGGCCGTAAAAGGGGGCTTATAAAGTACCGTTTTTTACTATATAAGCTATATTAACAAATGAGCGCCCTATATCTCAGCAACCATAAGTCCTAGACCCATGATGTATATATCATTTTGTAGGTCTTGGCCTGCCATGTGTACATCAAAAGTTCATTTCGCGATAGGACCTGTGAGGGCCGGGCTTCAGGGCTCATAAGGGGCTAATATATTATATATATGGCCCCATTCTACACCTTGTACGTTTAATAACCCATTCATTTGGTGCGAAATACTGCAGCACGTAGTTTCACCAAGATTTATTAAGAAACTCATCAAATGAAATAGTAAGCTTGTGTTCTGAGTTTAATTGAAAGTATCAGAGCTATGCAACAATGGACGGAGTTTTCGGACGATTAAATGGCTACAATTTCGAATGTTTTCAATTATGAGTCCAATTTCAGTAACCACAAACCACTTGTAGTTAGTTTTAAGAGAAAATAATTTTTTTTTCAAATATAAAGAAACGTCTTTATAATGTTTTTTTTACAGATATATGCATTACACAATTGAATTTATAAACATTTCCAAAATGTACAAATATGTACTAAAAGCTAACAAACGTACTGATACATAACACGAAAATGCGCTAACACGTCCTGTGTCCAGAATGGAACAGGCTTAATTGCTTGTTTTTTTATCTTGTTTTGTTCTTTGTTTCATGTGTCAACGTTATACATTCTTTCTTTCGTTTTATTTTGGTTATAGTAACAGTTGTAAATTGTCATCGCATTTAAAACATTGAAGTACGGTACGCACTAGCACTAGTCATTGCACTCAGTGATCAGTCCAGTAGTAGGGGTATGACTAAAATATTAGCCTATATCCCCATATCATATTTGGTGGAGCTTTGTATCACAAAAAAAGAAAATATGGGTTATTTTTTGTTTTGCATAAAAAAGTTCACCATCCAATCGACAAGAATATTTTAGAACATAAAAATGTTTAAATATTTCGATTAAGGTTTCACCATTACAAATACTTCCGCAGAACTGTTACTATTAAGCAATTCGTCCTGGTTCTGCCGCCTCGCAGTAAAACAAGCAAAAAAATCTGAACATTCAGATATCTGTACTGTTGACTGTACTAAAGCTGCACCACCCTGCAGAGTAAGTTGAATGGTAAGTGCACTGCAGGCACGCTTTAAGATTTTTACAACTTCTGCCTTGTGATCCAAGTTGTCTGTCCAGTTGGCCTTAAATTGTGGATTGACCACTGCTGCCAGTTTTGCCTCTGGATCAGAAAATATCAAATCGAATCGCGCATTAATGCAATCAATAATAGCTCTGGCAAGGGGTTCACACACCGTGAGAGGGTGTTTATGTCGCAAAATCATTACCTGTAATTTACCTTTTGTAATGGTTAGTGTGGGCAGTAAATAGACAAATCCAATATTATTTTTTTCCTTACCAAAATGCCCAGTTCACAACACAATGGATCAAATACTTCAATGTATTCTGCTCTGAATATTTTCTGCTGCGGAGTCAGTCTCTTGATGTCAATGTTATCAAACACCATATCAAGTTTAACTTCTAATTCTGGATTGGATAGTAAACAATGAAATTTTGCAACAGAATCGTAAGTGGAAGGAATTCCACCGAGTGTCTCCGGGAGTAACGAGATACGTGCCAATTGCCGCAGCCAAAGATGAGCGATTTTGTTTGTTCCAGATAGCTACTAACTTTAACAAGGACGAATTGCTTAATAGTAACAGTTCTGCTGAAGTAGACAGATATCTTGAAGTTAACTCATCAGAAATACTTCATTAGCAGTCTACCCAAGCATTAAGAAACTATACCTGCAACAGAACACTGGACTTACGGCTAGTGCTGCAGTTGAGCGACTGGTTTCATTGGGTGGGCGTGTTTTTATGCCATTACGTTCTAGGCTACGCAATGAAGCAATGATCATTTTGAAATGATGGTCTTCTTACGTGCTGCCGAATGGTGAAGTGATTGGTATTAAAATCGTGCTTTGACGTTATATTTAATTGTTTTTCCTTTTTTTTTAAACCTGAGATACTTGCACACATTATATTTTAAATAAAAACATTTTGTTGCTCTCAAAAGTATCGGTATTGTATCTGTATCGATTTTGGCGATACATTTTACTTGAGTATTTGTATTGATATTGGCGATACTATTTTCTTGAAGTATTGGTATCGGTATTGACGATACAATTTAAGAGTATCGTTAACAACTCTGCTAACTAGATACGATGAAATATAATACAACTAAGTAACATGTGATTAATAACAATGGTTTCGATTTTATTGTTATATAATACTTTTTTGGCTATTGTTCAGACGAAGGATGGAAATTTACTTTTTGATTTTATTTAGCTCTTATGAAAATGTATTTCAGTTTTCAACCCCACCCCCCTCCCTAAAAATACACTTTTAAAAAAACGAAAAATACAATAATAAAATTATCCTAAACATAATATTAAATAACACATTTTAACACATTGAAATCTAATGTGACTAATATAACAAAATCAACAAGTCTTCTACTTGTACTAGTAAACAGGGCTGGGGAGCCGGTGTCTGTAGTTTTTGCCGGTGTCGGCATTTGTACTTGTCCGGAGTCGGTTCGGTGTCGGCGCAAAACTTCCCCCCAAAAAATACTAGAACTTTAATTAAATAATCCAGAACAACGTCAAATAGTTCTTTACCAATTTTTAATTTAAAGTTTTCTTAAGTTCTTCTTTTTAAATAAATACGTGGTAAATCTGTTTATCAACAAATGTATTATTTTACAAATCGAGATTCTCTACATTACAACAACTTGTCAACATTAATAGAATTGTGACTGAAAGCAGATAGGAAGGCTAGTGGCTATGTTCACTCTGTTATTCACTCAATCATTGTAAATCATGAGAA
The DNA here is from genome assembly GCA_021962125.1 of Bulinus truncatus. Classification (NCBI taxonomy): domain Eukaryota; kingdom Metazoa; phylum Mollusca; class Gastropoda; family Planorbidae; genus Bulinus; species Bulinus truncatus. Next base: position 600,507 of record JAGDYQ010000242.1, read on the forward strand.
ATTTTTAGTTTGCATCTCTCTATCAATATCCATGTTGGAGAAAGATTACACACAAACCTATTCAAGTCTTTTAGAACTTCAAAGAATGATCACACTCTCCACAGCTTAATTTCTCTCAGCCAGAATGAAACATTACCAATCTACGTCACAATGGCACTAAAGCTGGAGCTGTTGAGGCGCCCCCCCCCCACCTATTACAATACAAACATTTTCAATACATATTTCAGGTTTAATTCGGGTGTAAAATAACGATTCCTTCCTCTATTAACTGTTAAGTATGTAGTGTCTTCATACGTCTCTCTCTTCTAAAAATAGGTCTGGAAACCATCTTTTATCATTGTCTGTAGCCCTTGCCGTGATTTTATTTCTGCATTCTCTGAATGGCAACTTATAAACTTCCAAGCATCATTGCTCTAGTGTTGTTGGATATGTCTGTACTTTGCAGTGACTTGCTGATTTAGGCAATCGTTAATAATAATCTTGACCAATATTTGAGCATAAGCCTACACATAAAGAGAACTTATTAAAAGTAGCGAATTGGCCGCTTCAGGTTTACTATATAAATAACATCCCACATACTGTGGCATATCTTGAAGTAAATCCAGTGCCGGCCTGGGACATTTTTGTGATATCAGCTACTATTGATGTCCATATCTAGTGTTTTTCGTGACCTTTCAATGTTACATGTACAACTGATAACTTTTTTTTCATCGCAATGGACATGCTGCAAAATTGCAGATCAGGGATGTAAATTTATAACTACTGAAGAACCACAATAGGTTCTTAAATTTGATTGAAGGGCTGGACCAAGAGCAGATCACTGGGGTGTTTATAATACTTTATGTGAGCTAACATAAATGTAAATGTTATCAATGTAAATGAAAAAAGGGAGGTACTGCGGGTCAAATAAAACGTAGATTGCCCTTGTCTGGTTTAGAAGCTGAACATTGTTTTCAAGATTACTATTTCGGAGACCCATCTAGCTCGGCGCCCTGTGCATAATTAATTAAATAAACACATTTAACTTCACAGTTCGGGAATTTTATTTATTTACTTTTGTTATTTATTAATTACACTACAAAGTAGGCCCATACAATGCATGCTGGTTGGAGGAAGTGGAGAAATACCTTAAAGCCATAGGAGTGAGAGAGTGGAGAAAGAAGACCATTGGTCGGGAAAAGTGAAGAAGAGTAGTATGGCAGGCCAAGGCCCTAAATGGGTTGTAGAGAGCAAGAAGAAAAATATACAATTAGACGTGCATCTTTATATATATATATAGATATATACAAGCATACGTAATATCTACTAGTGGGTGAGGTGTCGGCGGATTATAGAAAACGACACCGGTGTCGGTGTCGGCGGTTGATGGAATGCTGACACCGGTGTCGGTGTCGGAAAATATTTTGGCCAACACCCCACCCCTGGTTAGCACAACGCCCAGATGCCCTTTACTCCCCCATTTTTCAAGCTTGTTGGACTTTGGACTTTCACCAGGACCTGAAAAAATCTCAAGGTTTTTTTACTGAGATTCGAACCTGCACTCTCCGCTCTACACCGCAAGACCATCGTCCTCATAAATCAAGTAACTTCGGCTAAATCACGGCATCGTCTTTTCCACGCTACTTGGTCCTGCAGAGATAAGCTACTCTTCTAATTTGTCGACATTACAAAATGAATAATTCTTTTAAAGTAAATCCTTTGAAGGCACCCAAGAAACTTCTAAGTGAACAAAATGACAGCACTTAGCGTTTGACTTAGCATACAACCTAGCACACAAATTTATCGCACAAACTAGCACACAAGTTAGCATATAACTTATTAATAAAAACAAAGTTGTAAAAGTTGTTTTAAGATGATTATAAAAAGGATTGTTCTATTGTATAATAATCTCTGTTATGTTAAATACAGAAGAACACTAATTCAATGCTGTAACGAAATATACTAAGTTTTTTTTTTTTTGGTTATAAGGAATTTTATGAGTATAAATTTTCATTCAATTGAATGAACTTATATATATATATATATATATATATATATATATATATATATATATAATACTATACATTTTAAATTAATAAAAATTCATAATTACCGAGTATAATTACCGCATAAACTACAAGGAGAAGACACATAGTAAATACACGTCTTCGACTAAATGTCTTTAGTGAAGCTCTTCCCTAAGCCAAGCAAGATGAATTGACGAATGTACAATGAACGTAGTTTTTAAAACCTTAAATGAAATTTTGCTGAGTATGCAGTTATATTGAAGGGTTTAAATGAATAAAAAGTGTGGTTGTTGAAATTAATCTCACGAAGCAGCTTTGCTCAGGCATTAAACATTTAAAGCCTATGAATATTATTTGTTGTTTTTTTTTTTCGAGAAAGGCTTAGCTTCCTTTATGGATGCTCAGTAACTTTAAAAAAAAAAAAACTGCTAGGACTTAAGGGTTTGAGTCTGTGAATTTATACTGTGTACATTTTAGTACATAATCATGTACGGGCTAAACTTTAGCTCATGATCTTGTTCATGCTAAACTTTAGGTCATGAATCTTTATCTGCTAAACAATAGTTCATGATCTTTACAGGCTTAACTTTAGTTCATGATATTTTACAAATTGAGCTCTGGTTCGTGATTCTGTACATGTTAAACTTTGGTTCATAATTCTGTACAAGTTAAACTTTGTTTATGATTCTGTAAATGTTAAACTTTGGTTCATGATTCTGTACATGTTAAACTTTGGTTCATGATATGTACATGTTAAACTTTCTTTCATGGTTCTGTACAGGTTAAACTTTGGTTCATGATTCTGTACAGGTTAAACTTTGGTTCATGATTCTTACAGGTTAAACTTTGGTTCATGATTCTTACAGGTTAAACTTTGGTTCATGATTCTGTACAGGTTAAACTTTGGTTCATTATTCTGTACAGGTTAAACTTTGGTTCATGATTCTGTATGTTCAACTTTAATTCATGTTTATTTACAGGTTAAAATTCAATTTACAACCATTTAAAAAAATAGTATCGTGTCTGGGATAAATAATTAATAAATTCATCATTTATAATCTACCTTTTCACTTTACAGAACCTGCAGTTGAAGTAAGTTTTGGTAGAATTTATTATACTAAAGGTGTTTCTAGTTTTTAGGAGTTTTTATGAAAACTTTTAGATAGGAGATGCTTAATCAAAATTACCTTTTTTTTTTGTCCCTGATGGTTAATCTGATAGGGATTAGCATTGGAGTGGGGCACTTTGGCTGTCGCATTGTTTGTCGAGACATGAACATGTCTCGCTCCATTAATTTTGTAAGTGAAATATTCCATTTTTGTTTTATATACTACAATGATATCATTACCAACTTGTTGCTAATATAATTTCTCATCACAAGACTATATCTTAATCTTGTTTAAACTTTAAGTCATTACGTAAGTTAGACGTTCATTTAAATGGCAGAAATCAATAGCGCAGGAATGGGACATGCGGCTTGAACGGCCGCAGAGGGTGCCGAGCCTAAGGGGCTCAAAAATAGTAAACATGAATATTTTTATTAGTCTTTAGACCAGGCATGAGCGGAAAATGGACTGTGCATTGAAGTAAATTGTGTACTGTCTTCTTCAAGATTTGGCTGAGTAGGAAAGTATAATTGGGCAAAGGGCTCATCAGGGGAGATGAAGTCTATCTATCTATCTGTCTATCTATCTATCTATCTATCTATCTATCTATCTATCTATCTATCTATCTATCTATCTATCTATCTATCTATCTATCTATCTATCTATCTATATGTCTGTCTATCTATCTATCTATCTATCTATCTATCTCTGTCTGTCTGTCTGTCTATCTATATGTCTGTCTGTCTGTCTATCTATATGTCTGTCTGTCTATCTATTTATCTGTCTGTCTATCTGTCTGTCTGTCTGTCTGTCTATCTATATGTCTGTCTGTCTATCTATTTATCTGTCTGTCTATCTGTCTGTCTATCTGTATATCTGTCTATCTATCTATATCTATCTATCTGTCTATCTATCTATCTATCTATTTGCTATCTATTTGTCTATCATTCTATCTATCTATCTATCTATCTATCTGTCTGTCTGTCTGTTACAGTAACCTCGGCCTCAGGGAGTGTGGTTAGCTAAACGCCCAGCCGCCTTTACTCCCCTAACTTAAAGTTGGGTACCTATTTAAAGCTGGGTGGACTTGAGGCTTTATCAGACCTGAAAAATGCCAAAATTCTCACTGAGATTAGAGCCCGGGACTCCTATGTCAACAGTCGAGTGCTCTACACTGCACGATCACCCGTCCCCAATTATAATAGTACTATTAATTAATTTTCATATTTGTGTATTTTGGATTTCTGTGAAGATAATTTGTCAATGATTGATTAAGTCCAGTAGTGACTCACATTAATGACTTAATCTACAGAATACAACATTATCATAGACTTTTATTGCTATATTTTCATTTTATAAATTTAATGACGCTGAGGTTGGGGATTTATTTTTCACCATATTAAAAAACCGGAAATGGCTCTTTGTCACTTCAAAATATATAAACAAAAAAAGATGTTCCTTTACGAGAATCGATGCGTTGGTCATTGCTAAAAATATAGATCATGCTTTGACAATGTCCTTGAAATATTAAGCATGCATCATGTGGAGAAATAGTATAGTCATGTTTGATGACGCAATTAGTTAGGCTCCGCCCACCACAGCCTCCATGACGTCCATTCCTGTTTAATGATTTTTAATATTTTGATTTAATCTTGATTATGTTTTAAAATTTGAATAATCAAAGTATGCTATTTTGTTTTTGGTCATTAAATCCATTTCACCATAAATAGTTTAAGTAGAGAGTTCTTACTTTGTATAAATTCACTTTCTTTTCAGGATAATTTTGTCGGAGTAAGAATTTATTATGAATCCAATGCATCTACACATGTAACTGATGTGGCTGAAATAATTTTATGGTAGTAAATTATCTCTATACTTATAAGACGCATTTGCTGTCTGTCTGTGTGTCTGTCTGTCTGACTGTCTGTCTGTTCCCTTTATAACTCAAGATCCAGACAACCAAATAACGTGAAATTCGCTATAACTACACATAATTACATGAGGAAGGTTATAGGACATGTTTCGTTTCATCTCGATGGGTAGTTTGAATGTAATAAATTATTTTTATTTTAGTATTTTACTATATTAAAGTAATCTCGACGGCGCCATAGATAAAACTCTTCAGACGTCATTTCCCGATGATCGAATAGAACTTGCGCGCTGGTGCTGTATCGTGCCTTTGTAAGCTGCAAAAATTGTTGATGTTTTTTTCTCTATGCTTCCCGATTTGTACTGTTTGAGGAAGGTAAATGAATGAAGAAGGATTTTTGAAGAAGTGTGAAGCCATAATAATATGTATATATATATATATATATATATATATATATATATATATATAGAGAGAGAGAGAGAGAGGGAGGGAGGGAGAGAGAATATATAAAGCGAGAGAGAGGGGGTAGGGGGGAGAGAGTAGGTACCACAAACTGATTTTTTAAAATGGGTTTACAGCTTTTTTCAACATGAATATTGTGAACTCGAGAATCTAAGATGGTGGACATCAAATTTATTACTATAGCTCAAATAGTTTAAGAGATATAAATTTTTGAAAATGTGACTTTTTCATTTTTTCACAACACCTTCAAAAGTGCCATTTTTGCCAAGCGTTATCTGCAAAAGTATTTCCTGTACACCAAATCATTTACATTCAATACAAACACAAATATACATAGAATAAACTCAATTTTTTTCAAAGGTGTAAAATTATAATATCATTAAAATTTATAGCACTGAAAATGGGTTTTCATCATTTTTTAGAAAAAATAAAAGGGAGATAAATTTTCAAAATTCGTGACATTTCAAAAAATCATAATAAAATTTGTAATCAACACACATAAGAACTAATTACATCAATCTGTAGGGTAACTTAAGCTCTATACATTCAATTAGTCATAATATCTTAAGATTATTTATGATTAATATAATAAAGGTTAGAAATAGGTGGGGTAATAAAAAACTAAAAAATTTGTCATTTTCAAAATTCACAAAAAGAACTGTTATGTATATATTCAACATTTATATATGAAATGTAGGATATACATAGTTCTTAACTATAAAATAGTTGTTAGACCAATTACTTGTATATATATAGTACAGGGATGGATAAATCCATGCATGTAAAAAATCAATAAAAATACTTTTCATTAGGGAAAATCCACTATTATTATTAAGTATTATTTGAAAAGTTATATTAGTAACAATAGTAACCGTAACATTAGATGCATACATTTCAATTATATTCTAATTATTTCATAAGTCATGGAAAGCTAACAAATAATTTACGCATTTTACCACTACAGGAGCTCACCTAAATAAGTGCAACTTTCGAAATTTAAGTAATTTTACTTTTAAGTTAATGTAAGCATATACCATTTGAATGAGTTATTAATGTACCATTTAATTGATCAGCAGGACCGGATTTAGACGTCATAAGGCCCTAAGCTATTTGGATATAGAAATGTTCCTTAGCCCTACTGGGCCATCGGGGCAGATGAAGTTTAGTATTCTTCTGTTTCTATAACCTCGACATATGAAGGGATTGTGTGTTAGCACAACGCCCAGCCGCCTTTAATTCCCAACTTAAGTCAGGTACACATTTAAAGCCGGGTGGACTTGTGGACGACTTTGCACCAGATAACATGTCGACAGTCGAGTATCTACACCACTCGGCCATCCATCATTTGGGATATGGGGCCCTTTATAATTCCAGAAATTAAATGGCAGTGTCAAATATTTAAATAAATATGACAATTGCTCACTCTAACAATTTTTTGGGGCCTCCAAAAGCATAAAGTTAAGCTATAGCTTGTGTAGGTTATATATAAATCCTGCACTGTTGATCAGCATCATTCCCTTCTTTTTTATTTTCATCTTTCAATACCTCTCATAGTAATAAAGGTTTATTCTGGAGCTTTTCAAAACACATCTGTTTTGTTTCACATGCTTACTTAGAGATAATGTACTGTTTTGTTGATCATTTAGTGATTTTAACTCTAATTTCTTCTTGATATAGTACTACTATTTCATCAAGGACATTTTTTCCAATTATTGACCCTACCCAGGCCCGTAGCCAGGTCAAAGTAAGCAGGAGGCACCAATACCCAGCAAAGGGGCACCTTTACTTTTTCTATATTTTTTCCTCTTTCTTTAAGCGGGGGGGCACTCCACACCTACGGGATGGGGGGCACGGCCCCACAGTGCCCCCACCCTGGCTACGGGGCTGACCCTACCATTAAAAGTTTTATTTGTTTTAAATGTTTTATTATGTTTTCATCTATTTCTCTGTTATTATTTGTTTATCAAGAGTTTGAATGTCTGTTGTTTACTTAATATAATAAATAAAAAATGAATGAAAAGTTCATTAGTTAATCTCTGTAGTTTTGAAAGAACAGACTCCTTCAGGGACTGTATATTTCTCTTATTCACTCTAAAAGTTGCAAGGCTTTAAAATATATAACCCACATTCAAAATTGGTCCAAATAAGTTACATAATATACTGCTGATATGGTATTTAAACACATAAAGTCTTTTCTATGTGTTACTTAACTTGATTACCAGTTCTTTTTTTTTTTTGGATTTGTGAGAACCATGTTTAATTAAAGCTAAAAGATGTTCAAACGTCAATAATACTCAAACTGAACTAATATTAATAATAAGATACTTAATAATAATACAAACGCATGAGTGGCTAAGAAATATTTAATAAAAATACAGGCGTAACAGTTACATGAGTCCATGACTTGCTATTTTCCTCTTTCAAAACCCAGAGTTGAAGAAGTCATGTATTTACTAGTCAGTAGACAAGGCAATAAAGGTATCCCTCCAACTAGCACAGAAACCTTCTATAAAGTATTGAGTTGTACACCGTCTGATAAGGATAATTATGACATTTAAAAATGGTTCTGACTCAGGAATTTTAGTGCCATAGCGCGCCGGATCTGGCGATCCGGCACCTCTGAAATACAACCGGCATTCAAAATAACGATCCGGCAGCTGAGAAGTTGCGATCCGGCACCAGTTGTTGGTCGGTCTAAAAAAGTTAAAACTATATGTTGGACAAACAACAATTCAAAACATCCAAATATTCTAGCAACAAGAGAACCAATGATTACTACGCGAACAGTGCGTGATACAGTTCATTCTCAGGTCATTAGATTTAAATAGGTCAATGTGTGATTGCAGAGCAGCTAAAGATGAGCTTTCAACGATACCAGACTCCAATTCCATACTACCAAAAACATTTTTTAGAATCGCCGGTTTGAAATGGTGTTTTTCCCATCTCGAGAAAAAACACAAAAACCCTACCCTCTACAGAATTTTGAAACATGCTACAATATAAAAGGCATATTTATTACTTTACCAAACGGTTCCTGAGTTATTTTTACAAGAAAACTATCATAATTGAAAACGGCCATTTTCATATTTTGAAGATGGTGTAATTAATAATATGTATTTTCGCTCACATGCTATTGTATTGTAACAAATTTATTTATTTTACCATTATTGGATAAGCATCATGAAAAGAAATCGCTAATTAAAATCATTCGCTAATTATACTTTTATTCAAACGAAGGCGTTGATTAATTGTTTCCACATTTTCTGTGAAATAATTTAAGGACATAAATAATTACGGTACTACTTTTCAATGGAAAGACTGGATTGTTAATGGATTATGGTCCGATCGATATTTTAGGGTAGGGGTTAGGGTTTAAGGGTTAGTTTTCAGGGTTTGGCTTAGCGTTAGGTCGATCCGGTGTTTTTATGCTGGATCCAATGTTATTTTGTGATGGTATCTCCGGTGAAAAGTATAACCCAATTAATTATAGCCTACTTTCCACCTAACCCATAATGACCATAGGAAGACCACAGACTAAAATAATTAAAATCTTAATTAAATAATAATTAAATCTTAATTTATATGATCATCGCGACTCCGCCAGTCACAAATCGGCATACTTAGTGAAGAATTCCTCGTCCACTGAGCAACTAAAGGCGGCTGTGCTGGAGAGTCAAAGAGAACAGATAAGTACAACTTCTGCTGTGTTCCGAACCGTTTATTTTTTAGCAAAAGAACAATCGTCCGTTTCTGGATAATTCAGATCTAATAGATCTCCAAGTAGCAATGGGGTAAAAGTTGGTAGAATGCTACATAGTAACAATTCAGCTACCAACATCACAGATCATATAGCTGATCAAATGAAAAGAAAATTGGTGTCAGCAGTACTACAAGCTGGCCAACCATTTTCTATTCTCATTGATGAGAGTACGAGTTTGAGTCAAAAGTCATGCCTGATAGTGTACATTAGATGTACAGTCCAACCAGGAATTGAACCCACAACTGTTTTTTAGACTTGTTCGAATTGAATTGCTTAGATGCTGAAGGGATCTGTGATAGCCTATTGGCATGTTTATTGGGGCATGGGTTTACTGATGAAGTGCTGCAGGGGAGATGGCTGGGTCTAGCTACAGATGGCGCTTCTGTGATGTTGGGTAGGAAGGCTGGAGTGTATGCAAGACTGAAAGCCAAATATCCAAATATTATCAGTTGGCATTGCTTCAATCACAGATTGGAGCTTTCAGTGAATGACTGTGTTAAGGCCTGTACAGAACTTAATCATTTTAAAATTTTTATGCAAAAACTGTACACAATATATAGTGCTTCGCCAAAAAATAGGCGTGCATTGGAAGAATGCGCCATGGAGGTAGGGGTTCAGTTGTTGAAAATAGGGAGGGTACTGGATGTTCGCTGGGTTGCATCTAGTTTCCGTGCAGTGAAAGCTGTATGGAATTCTTATGCAGCTCTGTATAATCACTTTTCAAAAGCCTCAGTTGCTCAAAATTTGGACAGTAACGAGAGAGCACAATATAAGGGAATGGCAAATAAATTATCTTCATCTAGTTTTTTATTAAACCTTGGCCTTATGTATGATTCCTTGCAGGAATTAAGTGATTTGTCTGAGAGTCTACAGCTGACGGGATGAACATTAACAAGGCCAACCGTTTGATTTTGAGACAAATTGAAGTTTTTATAAGCAGAAAAGTAAATGATGGAGCACACTACAAATTAGCTTGTGAATCTGCAGAGTTGGGCACTCATAATAATGTTCCAATTTCTCAAATTGTTTCAAAATCAGATAAGGAAATAAATAAATGTCAGTATTACCAGTCGTTGGTAGATTCACTAACTTGCAGACTGCTACCTGAGGGAAAGGTTTGTGACACATTGCACTAATGTGCTCGACTATAATACCTGGCCTAATGACATCCTTCCAGAATACGGGAAGCAGAACTTAAGGATATCTGCAAGACATTTTTGGTACCTTATTCTGGCCAACTGAAACAACAATATAGAGATTATAAGGACTCCCAGGGACAGCATAAACCTGGCCCTCTGCTGGCTCAGGTGATGGGTGCTGTGCACTCGTTGCCAATAAGCACTGCTGAGTGTGAGAGGGGGTTTAGTAAAATGAATTTGATATGTACCCCTCTGAGAACAGCATTGAGTGTCAGTCATATGGCATCTCTTATGTTCATTTCAATTGTAGGTCCCCCACTGCCTAGTTGGAATCCTATAGAATATGTAAAATCCTGGATAGCAAATGGCAGGCATGCATCTACTGATGCTGGTAAAGTAAGAAACAAAGACAGTACACTAATATCTGCAGGCCAGGCTGCAATTTGGAAATGTTTCTAAATTTATATATGCCATTAAATGTAAATATATTTTGTAGATGTTTACCGTGTATGTAATAACTTAATAAGTGACCAAATATTTATATTCTAATCGCAAATTAATGCCATAATTTTTATAAACTGTCAACAAAGTTTATATAGAATAACAATTTTAAATTGCTAGTCTTGTGTACTGCATGAATATACTTTACAAAAAGTTTAAATTAGTAGCTTTTCATTAGGACTTGTGTTGTGTATTTGCCTACTAGTCTGTTTTATTTTCTATTATTCCATCAAATAATTTTTTGGTATATCATATTGTTGCTAAGATTTGTAAGTGGTAAATAAAAAATACTTAACCTGTTATAATTAATAAAATTTATCTATTCTGGTATATTTTGTTGTTGCTAATGTAAGTTGCTCAATTGCATAATTGCAACCAAACAAGTAGAATTGTAGACTAACTTAAATTAGGCTTATTTTGAAAATAACAATTATGTTATATCTACGCATCAAAAATGCGTACAAGCAAAACGCAGAAGCGGAGTGGAATAACCGCTACCAAATAGTTTTCTTCATTTGGTAAAAAGTTAAAAACTTCAGAGCAAAATTTAGAGACCCACCACCTCTTATTGAGCAAAAAAACCCCTGTTCTGACTTAAATAATAGTGAATTTAAGTTATATACAAAACATACACAGTTATATTACAACAATAATTGAAAAAATATCCATTCAATAATAGTTATGTTAATTCGGTCAGCTCACAATCTACTATATGTTTACATTGAGCAAACCAATACGAGACCACGTGACCTGTTATATTTGTTTAAATTTGAGACAATAAACTATCTAACAAATTGTAAAAAATATATACGAATGACTGAAATATGTTATCTCTTGAAAAAATATTATTATCTCTAAAAAATAGCCAGAAAAAATAGGAAGTGTCCGCAAACATAGGGTACGTTCAATGTACAAAAGCATCAAAATGGCCTCGAGGTTTATCATATTAAAGTTATTATAACTACAAATAAAAAACATTTCAAAGAAATATAAAGCTAAAAGAGTAAGGAACAAATAATGTAACTATTTATCTACAAGTTTTTATCGTTTTTACTACCAACTATGTTTAAGTCCTAAATAAAGTTCAATTCATTGTGACTGGTGTAGCGTTGTTAACTTGATTGTTTCCTTATTTTCACGGTCGCAATAAGAATGGGTGAAAAATGTGTGTTATATTTTTATATTTGCGCTTTTGAATATGCTTACAAATTAAGTTTTATTATAACATTTTAAAAGCGAAAAATGAACAAGCCAATGATATCAAAGAAAAACCTACAAAATTAAAAAAAGCAAAATAATTTACTTTTTTATTTTTTATTTTTTATATTTGAAAATATTGTTAAATATAATTTAATTAAATGTTTAGTATGGTTGTAAAGGGTATTCATTTTCGCACAACATTGATATATTTGACATTACTGTAGGACGAATGGCCCAGAATCGCACGGAGATTGAAATTAGGATAGCAAATTAGATCGCGCGTCGGCCGGTAAAAAGTGACTTCGGTGATGGTTTTCATTTAAAAATGTATCCGTTGTTCTAAATTACGTAATTAAAATTTACATATTAATTGTAGGGCTTACAAAATAGTTAAAGACATAATTGTTTATGAGATTTGATCGCCTTAGTGATGAGAAATCATTAAGTTAAAACTATCCAAATATTGACTACAGACGCAAAACCACGATTTTGAGCCAGTTTGTGTACCTAGAGAGAGAGGAAAGGATGCTGGAGGGAGGGAGAGGGAGAGGGGAGAGAGAAGGGGCGGAGGGAGAGAGAAAGGGAGGGAAGGAAAAGAAAGGAAGGGATTAGAGGAGTATTTGAGGGAAATAAAGGGAGGAGAGAAAGGAAAGAGGGGGCAGGAGGGAGAGAGAGGAACAGGGGGGTTAAGGGTCAGAGAGGGAAGGAGGATGAAAGGGGGAGGGAGGGGGAGAGGGGAAAGAGGGAGAGGGGGGGTGGGGGGGGGAGGAGGGTTAAAGAGGGGAAGGAGAGATGGGATAGAGAGGATGGGAGAAATGGGAGGGATGAGAGAACAGAGGAGAGGGGGCAGGGAGGGAGAGAGGGAGAGGAAGGGAGGAAGGTCAGAGGGAAGGGATTTATGGAAAGGGGAGAGAATCTTTGAAGAGGGAAGATGGAGAGGGAAAACTTCAGAAAGGAAGGACAGAGGGGGTGGGAGAAATAAAAGGAAACAGAAAACTCAAAACCCGGGCAAAGCCAAATGGTGAACCAAGATAAACTATAAACATTTTAAACATCTCTGTTTAGTTGTAATATTCGTGTCAAATATTTAAAAAAACCACTCTTTGCGGACCCAAGGAACGTGGAGCCGCTACTTTTTGCTGGAGCCGGAGCCAGAGCCGAAAAAAATCTGGCGGCTCTGCCTCCCAATTTTTTTTTTACAGTAGAACCGAATTTTTTTTGGCTTTAAAATTCCAAATTCGTTTGATTGTTTGCCTCCTACAATTTGAAATGTTGTCATGTTTTACGAACACCACAACAGTAACAGCATTTAAATGAAAGTGTGCACGCACATCACCACAAGAAATCTTTAATGGGGAATCGTTTTGTGTTCGTTTTAAATCTTGTTTACCCTCCGAAAATCTTTTAATGGCATATTTTTTTGTTAAATATAAAGTTAAAACAGTTTTATTTCTTAGAATAATTGTATCAAACATTTAAAAATAAATTTTTGCTACGACGACAAATAGAAGCGTCATTTCGTATATTATTTGACCGCGAATTTGTAATAGACTAAAAACAAAACGGTTGCTTTCTGTATTTGACAATTTTTTTATAAACAGAATAGCTGAAATAGAGTCGATACATGTATAAGGATGTGGCTATTCGGACCCGGGTCCCAATAAAGTCCGATTGTTATTCGGACCAGTGGCAAATATGCACTAAGCTTAGCTATATATAAACTTTATTAGACGGAACCGAAAAAATAATACAGAGTCCGCTTAGTCGGAACCCTAACCACTGACTAACGATTAAATCATACAATTCAAACAATTATCATAAAATAAACAAAGAAATTAATAAAGTTTACATATAACTAAGCTAAGCTAAGTGTCTGCTGCTCCTTCTTAGTCTACAGGAAGCGGGCAAGGATTCGTCAGATGTATGTGCAAGACGGAAAGACTATGAGGTGTCTTTGTGTGAAAAAGAAAATTAATAAAGTGCAACTCAAAATGACATTCTAGTCTTCCCTACTGCAACAAGTAGCTCATTCCAGTTGTGTTCTGCTTGTTTTCACCAGAAACAACATCTTTTTATTATTTATCAATTCTTCACTAAATGCCAAAATATGAAGTGTTTTGTGTGAAAGAAGAAAATATAGTACAGTACAATCCTTAGTGTGAATCCAGTCTTACCTGCTTTTGTTCAACGTGTGAATAATTGTTTAAAATATGGTATTAATTTTGTTTTAAATATTTGTTTTATTGCTAAAAATATGTGGTTCTGTAAGGTTTGGGTTCTGATTGTCGTTATGCTCAAAGCACGTTCAAAAGTTTTTAAAGACCGACAATACATCTCACATTAAAATCTCATGCTTGCACATGAGCTTCAATAAATAATGGTTTGTGTCTAGTCGAGCACAAATGACATAAGTGACCAATATCCGATGTGGATGGGTTTAGTATAAAGTTAATAGTTAATCTACTGACTTATCTGTATATTATTTCGGATACACTTACCACACTTGTGTTTTTGCTAGACATGACATGAGGTGTGATATTGAAAAACTGTAATTTTATCAGAGCTTGGTTATAATTAAAGAGGCATCAAAAAGATTTGCAAGTGGAAAAATTACATCACATAATCACACAATTTGTGTTAATTTCTAAGACATCACAAACTAAAACACATTTTAAACAAATAAAATTCAGATTTTTAATAAAACATACATATATCTTAAACATTTTAACACATGTTGAACAAAGTAAATAAATATATTTAAAACAAAGAAATAATAACTCAAATACCTATTTTAATCAGTTTCGGGGTCGAAGTGTCGCGGGGTCGAAAAGGCGGAGTAGAACTGTGTGGGGTCGATAAGTCCGGACAGCTTTATAACAACTTATAAAATACATTTTCTTGATTTAGTTTAGTTTGGATTGAAATGTTTCACTGCACATATGTAAGACATATGTAAGAAAGGAAAATTTAGTTTGGATTGAAATGGTCGTTCATTAGTTACAGATTAGGACTGGTCCATTAGTTACAGATTATGACTCGTCCATTAATTAGGGGCCGTCCATAAAGTACGTCACGCCCCATGAGGGGGGGGGGGAGGGAGGGAGGGGGGTGTAAGAAAGTGTGACAGTTTTTGACCGGGGGGAGGGGGGGTCAGGCTAAGCGTGACGTCACATTTTGTATATATTTTTATTTTAGTTCTAATTTATTTATTTTTTTTTATAAAAATTTAATAGTTTTAAAAATAATTTTCAAAATTTTTGTTAAACACTTAAATTAGTTTTATGTCATAATAGCATGAAATGCATATCTTTTCAATGTGTTGTTCACAATTCCTCATGCTACTTAGGAGTTCATATTTCTACGTTTTACCTTCGAGATTCTTTCCTCCTCCAATCCCACTGTGGCACTGTGCCTAGGGCCTACGGACTTTCCAATGGCCTACGAAAGCCAGAACATAAAGTGAAAACAAGTTCATAATGCCAATAAAATTTAATGATGTTTGTATTAAAGTAACTATAAATAACCGTGTGAAATGAGCATGTCAAGCTGCAGATCTGTAAATTACAGCATGTTAACTTTTCGGCTCTTTGCAGCCCCGTGCCCCCCGGCTAGGTGTGGAGTGCCCCCCCCCCCCCCCAACGCTTAAAAAAGAAGAATAAGAGGAAAAAATAAAGAAAAAGTAACTAAAATGAGAAGGCGCCCCCTTGCTGGGTATTGGTGCCCCCCTGCTTACTTTGACCTGGCTACGGGCCTGGCTCTTTGTCTTAGCAAAGTCACATATGACGTCCTCAAAAGTTTATTTATATTTCAAATAGCAAATAAGTGCGGGTGCATTCTTGAAAATATTAAAAATGAAGATGGGGAGGGCCTACTTTGAAAGTGCCAAGGGCCTACGATGACCTTAAAACGGCCCTGAACTGATGGACTCAGAGCTTCAGAAAGAGCAGATGCCGATGCTCAATAATTTCCTTCATTGTTTGTGGCACAAACTCTCAAATTTGATGATATTATGCCAAGATCAACAGGAGTTTTTAAAGTACAACCATATGATCTTTATTGTCCATCTTTGCAGACCAGCTTACATTATCGAATTTGCAAAGTGTGTCACTTATACTTTGCCTTACAAACAATGTTGAAGAATCATGCAGGACAACACAGAGCTAGGGCACAGGAGAATGTGTCAACCCAAAAATTTCCAGAATCAACTCAGATAAAACGCCGCCGTCTTTTGAGAATCGCTGCTAAAAGGCAAAGAGAACTCATGGCAATTATTGGCAGAATGGAAAATGCACATTCAAAGGATGTTGAGTTGCAAGATGAGAATGAATTTGATCTGTCTGCAATTATTCTGCCAGGAAACGATGATGGGGAAAGATTTATGTCAGTCGTAACTATGGATGAACACTTCACTTCGCCATGGATGGAATATTTTTTTAATTAAACATAACACTGGTAAACAGTGAATTCATTGCCAGTGATATTTGAATCATTTTATACAAAGTCAACTATGTAAGTGCTTTTGCTAGATTGGCTCTATTTTACGAGATAATTAAAATTAATTAAATAATGTATGCCCCGTGTTTGGAATTTGTCAAGAATTGCATGAAATATAAAAGTATACTAACAAATAGTAGTGAAACTGTTAATAGTCATGCAGAAATTTGTTCAAAAATATGTGTAATAGTGTTATAGAAGAAAACATTTTCATTTGAAAAACTAATTATGTCTAATTAATTAATTAATATGTTAATTGCCTTTGGTAATGCATTAACAAATCGCTGTTTGCTCGACTTCCTTTTGTATGTGTCGTTGGTGCAATTGCGCTGGAGGCTCCAACAGTAGTCAGCCATCATATGTATGTCCCATCTTCCTTATCTCTCCTCCATCACCCTCATATCCTGATGGAACCTCTCGCCTTGTTCCTCACTGAAGTCCCCAAGGTTACCTGGGAATTTGTCTAAATGACTGTGCAGGTAATGTACCTTGATGCTCATATTTGTTCCACTGTTTCTGAAGCTAGCATATCTTGCACCAGTTCTTCGTAATTCTCTGCTCTGTTATTACCTAAGGAGTTCCTGGCAACTGAAACAAAACTGTTCCATGAAGAAGATTCAAGGTGATTTCGATCGTTGATGAGTTTCCGAATCTGAGGACCGTCAAAAATTCCAGCTTTCAGCTTCTCCATGCTCAATCCGGGGAATGATCTGCAAATATACTTGAAGCAATGGCCAGATTTGTCCAAAGCCTTAACAAATTGTTTCATTAAACCTAATTTGATATGAAGCGGTGGGAGAATGGTCTTATTTTTGTCAACCAGTCGCTTGTTGATGATATTTTCTTTACCTTGCAGGCCATGTCACTCTTGTCCAATGATCTTGCCTTGCCCTTCTATCCCAAAGGCACATGAAGCATGGGTATTTTTTTATATCCTGACTGCTACCCAAGCAAGAAGTTTACCATTTTTAGATCAAAACAAATTGACCACTGATGCTCATAATAACGGACTTTCAGAAATACTGTTTTGATATTCTCATACTCTTCTTTAAGTGTTGTTTGAGCAATGGGAAGAGATGCATAACGGTTACCATTGTGTAACAGAACGCATTTCAAGCTTCTGATGGAACTGTCTATAAAAAGACGCCAATCTTCGGAATGGTATTCTTGTAGCCCCATTTGGAGCAGAAGTCTAGGGATGTCATTACAGTAAACAAGATCTTCCTCTTGGCTGAAATATGGAAGAAGAAACTCTTCTCTTTTCCCATAAAAATTTATTTTAACTTCTGGTTTGAGAAAATTTCAAAATGCTTGGACAGATTTAGGTCTCGTATTAGGTCATTGAATTCTTCTTGGCTGAATGGTTGAGGTGTTGAAGAACTTCCTTCATAATCGCTTCCACTGTTTTCACCTCCCAAAAACTCCAAATCTTGCCCCTCGTCGGAGTCTGATGGTGAAAACTCTAATAATCCAGTAAACACTGGTATAGGGACTTCACTGCTACGTGGAATTGGTCTCCTTGCAGATTCAAGATCAGGATAATCCCACTTAGATTTCTTGTGGTCATTGAAGCCTTTAACATTCACAATACAAAAATAACAATCACCAAAATGGTCTTTCGGCTCTCGCCATACCATTGGTACACCAGACTTTTCTTCTCACCATTTGTCCACTGCCGTAGGCTCTCCACACAGTTTTTGCAGACCTTATGGGGAACCCAAGACATGTCTTGGTCTCCCAGCTTCACACCGAAATAAGCCAAATATGCCTGCTGCACAAAGTCGGTTATATTTCTTCTTTGCTTTTCAATCATGTATTGTCCAGAGATGTAACAGAATACATTCTGATTATTTTTGCAGCATCTTCGTGATGAACTCATGATGTCTTTAGAAAGCAGAGATAAAATAGAAAAAAAAACCAAGTTATAACTTGGTATAGTTTAATTAAACAACAGACACCAAACATATTGCATTTGTTTTACATAAAGGGTACAATCATATTTTCAAGGGTGTCCAATATCTCAGAAACTAGAGCCAATTCAGCAAAAGCAGTGGCAGTTTTGAAATCAGCACACATGAATTGCTATAAATTCATTCAAACATTCTTGGCAATTCACACAATTTTGTTTTGTTGGGCTGTGTAATTCATAGCGTGACGTACTTTTTGGACCGCCCCTTATATCAACAACTTATTGAGGGGGAGAGGGTTTGAACAATTTTGACTGTTATCGACACATTCGACAATGTCATTTTTAGGATTACGATCTCCATAAATAGAATACACTAGTCGTCCCGCGTCGTATCATACGCCGCAAAGAAAGTGGGAAAGATACTGACACAATCTTTGATACAGTGTTATTTGATGTAACATTTTTTTCATTCAAGTCATGGCAGTCTCTGCTTTTAGACATGTATAACACAGCATAAGATTCTTTTCGTCTAACCTTCATCCTACAGTATCTACACTATTCAGTAAATATAGATATTAGTTATTATTTTTTGTAATGCGTACATATTTTGAAACAGTTAACATTTGTTTGTAAAGCGCCATACACATTTATAATTTACTTAATAGTGATTTTCCCCAAAACAGCAGTATAACCTTCATCCTACAGTACATACACTATTCAGTACAGACATAATTGTATTATTAAATGGGTTTTTTTTTGTTTTTTTTTTACAATAATCAGTTGACATTATAATGTTATTTTATGTACAGCATTCCCTCATTTCCGAGGTTAAACGGATACAGAATTTACCGCAACGGGGGATAAATGAAATAGTTTCGTATTTAAAGCACATAAAAAATGATAACGACCAAAGAATACTGTTTTAAAAATTACTGGAGCTGTCTAGACATGAAATAGTATTATGAGCACCATCCTGCTCATATTGCTTAATATATTTTACCAAATAAAAGGACAAAACGTCATATAAGAAATTAAAATAATATGGTTTTATAAAAGAAATAAGGGAGATAATTGTGTATTTTTTCCCTGTATATATCTCATACTATATAGTATATATATAAAGATGCACGTCTAATGGTATATTTATTCTTCTTTGCTCTACAATCCATTTAGGGCCCTGGCCTGCCATACTACTATTCTCCACTTTTCCCGACCCATGGTCTTCTTTCTCCACTCTCTCACTCTTATGGCTTTAAGGTCTTTCTCCACTTCCCCCAACCATCTGCTTCTTTGTCTGTCTTTAGGCCTTTTATCATTGGTTGTTGCCTTATATATTGCTTTTGAACCTCTGTTGTTTTCCATTTTTTCTATGTGCCCTGCCCACCTCAATCTATTCATTTTGATTTCAGCTGTTATATTTGGTTCTTCGTACAGATTGTACAGCTCTGGATTGGTTCTACTTCTCCACTCGTTATTTTCCTTTACTGGCCCATATAATTTCCTAAATGTTTTCCTTTCCCAAGTGTTTAGCACATTTTCTGCTTGTTTGCTGAAATTGTATATTTATACTTTATCGATTTTTTTATTTAATTTATACTTTTAATAAACAATATTTACTTTTTCTGGTTAAATATTATGAGCTTTGGTGAAGTATATTTGTTTAATATATATTTACTTTTGTTACTGATTCCTTATAAAAATCAATGTATACTTATAATCAAAATAGGAAAAAAATGTTTCAATAAGCATTTATTGAATGCAGTACTTGGTGGAAAATAAAGAAAATAGACACACACACTTTTTGGACGCACTTGCAAAACTTATTTATCCCCAACCACATCCCATTTTTAATTGCGAGAATTGCTATCTAATTCTAAGTCTATAGCATAAAGTGTTTTAAGCTGTATTTTAAATTGACTGAATATATTTACTTCGATCATTTGACTTTTGAATGCTACTAAAGTGAAACTGATACAGTTTTGCGATTGATCATATTTTTTTTTCAGTACCGTACTGGTACTATAGCCTTTTCTCAATCAGTTGTTTACAACGTACAAGAAATATTGACAGCATACCAACATCCTACAGTGTATAATCAAATTAACTGCTAATATTCGTGCACATATTATGCAACTATAAAGTTTAATACAGGTTTGATATACTGGTACATTTGCAACGTTTTCCTATCTTTCCTATTCATTATCTGGAAGTTGCCGCTCAAAAGTATAACCAAACTGTCCGACTGCCTGGGCACCCACAAACACAGTGGTCCCCAATCCCTAGTACCGGTCCGTGGATCAAATGGCACTGGGCAGCCCAAGAAACATTAAATTATCTCCTTTTATTTCTTGTAGTGCATTTCTCTCAGGATAGTGCGACACCTACCCCTCTCGGGCCGCGGTAAAATTATCAAATGTCCAGGCACGCCGAGAGGGGAGGGGAGCAAGGGGGGTCATTGCCAGAGGGTCCGCATCTGTAAGGGGGCCCGGCCGCCCCGACCATATCACTTTTTTCACGACTTTTTGTTTATTAAGGGGCCCGCAATGATGTCCTGCCCTGGGGCCCGTGTTGGCTCTCGGCGCCACTGCAAATGTCGCACTAACACACACACCTCTTTTATGGTACCGGTAGCTTTTATTTTGTTTAAACAATAGCCTTTGTATCTTACTAAGCTGCTCTTTCAAAGCAAATTTGTCGGCATTTTTATTTTCAGACCTCACCATGAATATACCTAATTTTATAGATGAATATAAAAAAACTTAAAGAAGGTATAATTATGTTGCAGCATGCATTGTATGGGCCTAATTTGAAGTGTAATTACTAAATAACAAGCTAGACGGGTCTCCGAAATAGTAATCTTGAAAACAATGTTCAGCTTCTAAACCAGACAAGGGCAATCTACGTCCCGGTAAACTTTTGATTTGACCCGTAGTACACTCCCCTTTTTTATTTACATTGATAACATTTATATTTATGTTAGCTCACGTCAAGTATTATAAACACCCCAGTGATCTTCTCTTGGTCCAGCCCTTCAATCAAATTTCAGAACCTATTGTGGTTCTTCAGTAGTTCATCTCTGATCTGCGAGTTTGGAGCATGTCCATTACGATGTAAAAAAAAAAGTTATCAGTTGTACATGTAACATTGAAAGGTCACGAAAAATACTAGATACGGACATCAAGAGTAGCTGCAGTGAATACATTGAAGTAACAAAAGTTTATGGTTTACTCAGTGCCGGCTTTAGGTATAGGCGATATAGGCAGCCGCCTAGAGCGGCATTATTTCAAGGAGCGGCAAATTCCAGCAAAATAAAATCAAATCAAACATATAAAAATCAAAAATAAAATAAATAAATTTGAGAAAGTTGTTGAATTAAATAAGAGAACAAAATTGCTTAGAATGGTGACAACAAATGAGTCACATGGATTAAAGCTCTTAATTTATTACATCACTATTATGACATCACTATTTTCAAAATTATCTTCTTATTTTGCATTTAACAAAATTAGATTCAGATATAATGGAGGATCCTGCTAAATGGCCAGATATAAATGATAATATTCGTTGTTTTCTTATTCAGCATGATCCAAGGCAGATCAAATTTGAGTCTGGTTATCCAGAAGATGAAAGTGGGAGACAATTTTCTAATTACCACTATACTGCAAAACTGGCTAACGGAGAAACTTTAAAAAGGAAATGGTTGATGTATTCTACGTCAGTAGATAAGGTATATTGTTTTTGCTGCAGAATATATAACAGGAGTAAATCTGCCTTAACAACACATGGCAGTTGTGACTGGAAAAATATGTCAAGTATATTGCAGCATCGTAAAAAATCTCCAGATCATTTAACCAGTTATCATGATTGGAACGAACTAAAAATGAGGATAACAAATAATAAAACTATTGATGACGTGAATCAGCGCCTTACAAATCGTGAAGCGAAACACTGGAAGGATGTATTAGAAAGAATAATATAATATATCTTTGGTCAGAGTACATGGAGTTCAAAATTTACCCCTGATAGGGCAGTCTGATCGGTTATATGCACCTCATAATGGAAACTTTTTTTAAAATTTGTTGAAGTTATTGCTGACTTTGATTCAGTAATGAAAGAACATATAAGACGTATAAAATCAGATAAAATTCATGACCATTGTTTAGGAAAAAATATTTAGAATGAGATCATTCAACTGTTGAGTAAGGAGGTAAAACAGAAAGTGATAAATGATCTAAAAAATGCAAAATATTACGCTATAGTTCTCGATTGCACACCAGACGTCATTCACAAAGAATAGATGACAATGATTGTTAGATTTGTTACAGCAAATGAATCCGACAAATGACAAACCTTCAGATGTTTCTATCAATGAACACTTCATTGGATTTGTAGAACTGGAAAAATCTACAGGTGCAAGTATGGTGGAAATTTTACTTAAAGAACTGTAGATTCAGGCATTTGTCTAGATGATATGAGGGGACAAGGCTACGATAACGGAGCGAACATGCGGGGAATACATAATGGTTCCAAGCAAGAGTTAAAGAGCTAAATCGAAAAGCTTTTTATGTCCCATGTAATGTGCATTCGTTGAATTTGGTGGTGAATGATGCCGTAAACTGTTGTTTGGAAGCAGTAAAGTTTTTTGAAATAATTCAAAATATAACACCTTTTTTGTATCAACACATCTCTGGAATGTATTGTTAGAATATATCAAAAACAAAGAGGCAGCAGGTTTAACTGTTAAAAAGTTATGCGCAACACGTTGGGAAAGTCGAGTTAATGCTGTGAAGGTAATTCGATACCAAACTGTTGAAATTCACGACGCACTCGTTTCAATAGCTGATGACATTTCACTTTCTGGACCACGTGAAACCCAGTCCCGTGAAGAAGCTAAGGGAATTGCACAAAAATGCTCGATTTCAAGTATATTTGTTCATTAGTGATTTGGTATGATTTTTTATTTGAGATCAATATATCTAGCAAAACATTTCAAGAAAAAGATCTTGATTTAAAGAAATCAATTCAACAATTGAATGCAACTAAAACTATGCTCCAGAATTATAGAACAGATGAAGGTTTTGCCAAAGCTATTACAACAGCTAAATCATTGGCTGAAGAATTAGGTATTGAGTGTAATTTCCCTACGGAAATAAAAATAAGATCTCTACTAAGAAAGAGACAATTTGACTATGAAGTTTCAGACGATCCAATTCTCGAGCCAGAAATGAATTTCAGAGTAAATTTTTTAACCAGATATTGGATACCGCCATTCAATCAGTTAATGATCGATTTATGCAGTTAACATCTTATAGCGATTTATTTGAATTTTTGTATGGCATTAAAAAACTGGAGAAATGCGATAAAAGAGAGGTTTTCACAGATCGCATGGACCTTCAATTAGCTTTAACATCTGAAAACGAAGATTCAGCAGACATTAATGCAACAGAACTGTGCGATGAATTATTTGATTTATCAAGGAGAATTACAGAAAAATCAAGCCCTAGAGTTATATTAGACTATCTATGTGGAATGGGCGTGGTTGCCTAGAGTTATATTAGACTCTCTATGTGGAATGGGCGTGCTTGCCTAGAGTTATATTAGACTATCTATGTGGAATGGGCTTGGTTGCTTAGAGTTATATTAGACTATCTATGTGGAATGGGCGTGGTTGCTCTTTTTCCGAATGTCTACATGGCATTGCAAATTTTGCTTACACTCCCGATAACAGTGGCGATTGCAGAGAGAAGCTTTTCGAAGCTCAAACTCATAAAAAAACATATCTTCGATCTACCATGTCTCAGGAACGTTTGGTTGGTTTATCTACAATATCTATAGAGAAAACGATTGCAGGAGATTTGGATCTGACCGAAGTAATTGAAGAGTTTGCCTCTGCAAAAGCTAGAAAAGCATATTTTTCTTGTATCTTTTTAATGCTTAATAAACATGACATTTCATTTTGTTTTATTTTTCATTACTTTTTTAACTTAGCAAAAAAAATTTCCTAAAATACACTACGTATGCTTAAAACTCTTCTTTAACTTTTATAAAGTTGCCAAATTAAAAAAAAAATGTTATGAAGAATGAAGACCAGTAATAAAACTATAAATATATCATATTTTTATTTTCATAATTTGGATTCACTTCCAAATAAATAGCATTTATAGCGTTTTCTTAGAAAAATGAAACTAAAAAGGGCGGCATTTCTGTCCTTGCCTATATCACAAAAATGTCTAAGGCCGGCACTGGGTTTACTTCAAGATATGCCACAGTATGTGGGATATTATTTTTATAGTAAACCTGAAGCGGCCAATTCGCTACTTTTAATAAGTTCTCTTTATGTGTAGGCTTATGCTCAAATATTGGTCAAGATTATTATTAACGATTGCCTAAATCAGCAAGTCACTGCAAAGTACAGACATATCCAACAACACTAGAGCAATGATGCTTGGAAGTTTATAAGTTGCCATTCAGAGAATGCAGAAATAAAATCACGGCAAGGGCTACAGACAATGATAAAAGATGGTTGTTCCAGACATATTTTTAGAAAAGAGAGAGACGTATGAAGACACTACATACTTAACAGTTAATAGAGGAAGGAATCGTTATTTTACACCCGAATTAAACCTGAAATATGTATTGAAAATGTTTGTATTGTAATAGGTGGTGGGGGGGGGGGCCTCAACAGGTCCAGCTACGGACTGGACTTTAATGTAGTGGCATTGTGACGTAGATTGGTAATGTTTCATTCTGGCTGAGAGAAATTAAGCTGTGGAGAGTGTGATCATTCTTTGAAGTTCTAATAGACTTGAATAGGTTTGTGTGTAATCTTTCTCCAACATGGATATTGATAGAGAGATGCAAACTAAAAATTTCTCATGATTTACAATGATTGAGTGAATAACAGAGTGAACATAGCCACTAGCCTTCCTATCTGCTTTCAGTCACAATTCTATTAATGTTGACAAGTTGTTGTAATGTAGAGAATCTCGCTTTGTAAAATAATACATTTGTTGATAAACAGATTTACCAAGTATTTATTTAAAAAGAAGAACTTAAGAAAACTTTAAATTAAAAATTGGCTAAGAACTATTTGACGTTGTTCTGGATTATTTAATTAAAGTTCTAGTATTTTTTGGGAGGAAGTTTTGCGCCGACACCGAACCGACTCCGGACAAGTACAAATGCCGACACCGGCAAAAACTACAGACACCGGCTCCCCAGCCCTGTTTACAAGTAGAAGACTTGTTGATTTTGTTATATTAGACACATTAGATTTCAATGTGTTATTTAATATTATGTTTAGGATAATTTTATTATTGTATTTTTCGTTTTTTTAAAAGTGTATTTTTAGGGAGGGGTGGGGTTGAAAACTGAAATACATTTTCATAAGAGCTAAATAAAATCAAAAAGTAAATTTCCATCCTTCGTCTGAACAATAGCCAAAAAAAGTATTATTGTCATAGTTAGTTATTGTGTGTAGATCAGTAGATCAGTTGTGGTATAATATATATATTATTTTCGTGGTACTTCTGTTTTGTTGGTAGGTGTAAATATATTTCAGTCTCTTCGGATGATTCAACTAACTTGACTTGGTGTATATTATTATATTATTTAATGTCCACATGTATGAGACGAATCACATGTATAAATCACTGACTAGACTTGGTAGTATACATATATATAAATGTTTATTTATTTATACTTATTCACGAAAATACATACATGGTATAAAAATGATGTGAGATGAGGAATCAAGTACGTCTTCTTGTCTCTACCAAAATCTATCGTCTGCCTAAAAATTAATAATTTCACTTCCGCTAAGCTAAGTGGCCAGATAATTCCAACCATCTCTGTGCCAACTGTAAATTCTCCAGCCTAAACTGATTATAACAAGATCCCCCTTTCCTTTAAAAAACGAATGTTATACATTTAGTTTTTTAGTCTGTCTCTAAGTTTTTTCTGTCGTTAACTTAATAAAATTTACTTTTGTCAAAAATAAAAAATTGTTGTATCACATCATATCAATAATAATCCATACAGATGTTATTGTTCTATATACAAAATGGCAAACAAAATGGTTATGATACAAAATATCAAACCAGTTATGATACAAAATTTATTAATAAAAATATTCTTGTTAATACTATATCTCATATTTCAATTTTTAAATGCATCATATAGCATATCATAATATTGACATAAAAATTTGTTCAATTTTCAAAAATATTATTATCAATTCAGTTTTAAAACAAAAAAAAATGTTATACAATAACAATTGACCATTCACTTAGGTTGGTACCAAGTACCATAACTTCTTCATAAGTTTTAATATTTTTAATTATCATTGTTATCTCCCCTCTTTTCTCTTTTTACTTTTTTTTTTTATAGTGATTATTTTCTATCACCTTATGACTTAATTGTTATTTCAATTCTTTGTTCATATTCACTTAATGAATTTATTTTCAATATTCAACACTTTCATATTTTTCTTCACATCATTATCATTCTTTTCTTTTGTATGAGAGCATTTTATTTCAGTTCAATATATTTTTCATGTTGTCTTTTGACAAACTTCTTCTGTTGTAACAATATTTTGTTCAACTTATTATTTACCTTGCTTTATCTAGCAAGTCATTTTTCTCTCATCTCATATGAAGACCTTTTCTTTTGCCTTCTGTCAATAACACTTTCCTTAGTGATTTGACAATATTCATTTTTGTACTCATTAATTATATAAGACATTTTTCTTATGTCTTTTTCATCATTTTATATAGTGTGAATATATTAACTTTGCACTTTTTCGTGCCAATTTAGCTTTACATATTTAATATTATCATCATGTACAATTCATTATGTCTTCTGACACATAAAATATTTAAACATCATTTTAATAAAATTCATATATTATTACAATCTTCATACCTTTGACTTCTTTAGTCAATAATTGTTCAAGTTACATATTTGAGACTAATAAGTCTTCTTGACAATAATCAATGTCATAATCAATAATCCTTTGATTGGATTTAACAAAATTTAACTTTTTAAAAAGTTTTATAACAAATTGAACAATAAACTTCAAACAATGAACAAATTTAATAAAATATGCATTAGTAATCATTGCATAATAAAATCTTTGCATAAACTTCAATAATATTTTCATCAATGTGAATGAAGTGAATGAGTAATTAAGCATTCTTACAACATATTCTCATGTACATTATACTTGTTTAGTGTGTGTGTTTTATTTTAAACACAATCTCTCCTCATTCTCATCTTAATTAAGTATGCATATTTCTATTTTAAATACATTATGCATCAATCATCAACATGAATTCTTTAATATATATTATTAAAAAAATATTTGAGTCAATATACTCAATACAATAGTGTACTTGACAAGCTTAAATGTCATTATCATTATTCATGTATTATATTTTCAATACATACAAATCTTTTATTTTCAAATACAACTGTTATTAGTTTTAATTATTCCAATATCCATATTATTTTTACTTATAGTTCCAATATTCTTATTATTCTAGCCATTATCCTTATTGTTCTACTATATTTCATTGCTACTTGTTCCAATAAAATTTATATTTCATTATTGTTCCTATATTCATTTATTTATACTTGTTATTCCAATTAGTTATATCTATTTTTGTTGTCCCAATACATTTTATTTATTCTTGTCGTTCCAATATAGCACTTTCTATTTTTAAACAACCCGAAAAGTTTTTATCAAAATATCTATTTATGACTGAGTCTCGATGAAATATCTGGTTTGCTTGGCTCTTCTAAACTGCATGTGTTTTCCCTATAAAATCTATGACTTTTATTTGCGTCATGTTTCTGTAGTTGTTTTAATTCCTGATTCTCATTAAATGATTTACATTTTGATTGAGTATGCCCTTTCATCTTACATTTTAAGCAACAACTATTTTTCAGTTTAAAACAGTTCTCTTTAAGATGACCAATTTTCTTACAGAATGTACATGTAGGTACATCACAATATTTTCTACTTCTACTTCTTTTATATCTAATAGTTTGATAATTATTTATTGGTTTGTGTGTGTTCCTATTTGAATGGTAATTGTGTGTATGTCTATTCCTAAAGTTGTTATCCTGTGGTTGGTACTAATGTCTGATATTAGTCTTATGTGTCTCAATGTGCCTTGTTTTAAATGGACAAAATGATTGTTTATGTCCTAAATTCTTACATGTGTAACAAGTTATGTTTTTCAGTTTGAGGGTACATCTATTAGCTTTATGTCCAAAATCCTTACAAAAAAAACACATTGGTTTGTCTCTATATTGTGTTGTTGAATCTATTTTGTTTATTAGTGTCTATACTGACAGAACAAAATGATTCTGCAGTTTTTGAAATTGAATGAATTTTCTTTATCAAAGGTGCATCTGTTTGTGTTTCAGTTTCACTTGTTGTCTTGCTTATTGATGCTTTGTTTAAGTTTACTTGATTGTTATTTGTATCTGTTAATTGTGAATCTGCTATTTTCATTATTATTTTTTCTATAGTGCTTGACTGTTCATGTAGAATTTTATATGAATCAGTCACATCAGCTGTAATACTTTTTTCAAATTTTTCAAATTTACTTGTCAATGTTGCTAAACTTTTTATTAATGTTTGGATTTGTCGACTCTGATCTTGTACAATTTGTCTTAAAATAGAATTGTCATTTTGTTGATCTGAATTGATAACAGGAGTGTGATCATTGTCATTTCTTTTTAAACTGGTGTCTTCTAATGTGTTCAATGTATCTATTTTATGACATACTTCATTGTTTAAATGAACAAATAATTTGTTTCT
This sequence comes from Bulinus truncatus, assembly GCA_021962125.1. Lineage (NCBI taxonomy): Eukaryota > Metazoa > Mollusca > Gastropoda > Planorbidae > Bulinus > Bulinus truncatus. Next base: position 629,782 of record JAGDYQ010000242.1, read on the forward strand.
TGATTCAAATTCTTTATTGCAATTTTTGCATTTTATGCCAGGATTTGTGTTTATTATTAGATTATTATTTACTATCTCTGGCTTTTTGTGAATGGGTTTTAGTCCTAGTCTTTCTCTGTGTGAATCTAATTCTTGCTCCATATCTGCTCTCATCTTTTTTACTTCTTCTTGTAATGATATTTCCTGTTTTATTTTGTCTGCTTATATTTCTGCGTCTCTTTTATTTTTTTCTTCTTCTATTCTAATTTTTTCTGTTTCTCTTCTATTTTGTTCTGCTCGCTCCATTTTATCATTAGCAAATTTCACTAATTTATCACCCGTTAGACCAGCATATTTGCCTTGATTAATATAGAATTCAAATGATCCTGGTTGCTCAGCCATTCTAAAATTTTATTTATTTTTCTTTATCAAATTATTTATATATTTGATTTAATTTTTTATATTTCTGCTGTATTGGGTTTTTATATTTATTGTATTTATATAGTATATTTCAGTATTCAATATTCTTGAGTCTATATGCAATCTTATGTCAAAATAAAATTAAATTACCAATGTAAAAATAATATAAGTGACAAATGAAAACGTACAATAAATAAAATATTTCTAAGCTTAATATGCTATTACTAAAAAATGTAAAAAAAAATTTTACAGACTAAGTTAATATTATTTAATTAAATTTATAGTTAGACGAGCGAAAACAAGTATACAACTTTACAAGATTACTTGTAAAAAAAAAAATTTACGATACGCATTACTTCTAAACAAATATTTTAAGTAAAATATCTAGATGAAAACAATATATATTCATTTTAATTTAACTAATTTTGCAATTAGAACTTTTCAAATAGACATTTAACTATACACTAAGGATTTTAAAAAATTGTTTCTAAACATTACATACTAATATAATAAATTTGACACAGTTTGCAAATAAAACAACAATTATAACTAAACAACATGAAATTACTCCCAGATACCTTGTTACTTCGGACTTCGGATCAAGTGTAGAGTGCTGTAAAAAGTATAGTTTCGGAAGGTGTAGACTCACTAACTTCTCTCTGGTGTAGATGGTAAAAGTATAGGTCAGAGTGTAGTCACTTCATGGCTCTCCTGGTACAGTATGGTCTGCACAATTTGGTAAGGTCTGCTGATTTTTCGGCTCACCTTCTTTTTCACCCACACGAGGACAGAGTAATATGAATGAACAGATGTAAATGTTCTTATGAATGTACCGCTGTAGCGATGGTTCTACAGCAATAAATTATGTAAAAACACAAAGTCCAACAATTGAAGTAAAGCCAAGGCAGTTGTATATAATACAGTTAAGAACTGTATGTTGGTGGATGGAATATCAGATGAAAAAAAATCAGGAACATGTAGATCTTCTAGTGTGCCAACATTTGTCTTGATTACAATAAAATTACTTCACATCAGCCGATCATTATGTATAATATGTTCTTTCTGGAACTTCACCACATCCACCATTCTATGTCATATGTTCTTTCTGGAACTTCACCGCAGCCACCATTCTATGTCATAGTTAGTTATTATGTGTAGATCAGTTGTGGTATAATATATATATATTATTTTCGTGGTACTTCTGTTTTGTTGGTAGGTGTAAATATATTTCAGTCTCTTCGGATGATTCAACTAACTTGACTTGGTGTATATTATTATATTATTTAATGTCCACATGTATGAGACGAATCACATGTATAAATCACTGAATAGACTTGGTAGTATACATATATATAAATGTTTATTTATTTATTCTTTTTCACGAAAATACATACATGGTATAAAAATGATGTGAGATGAGGAATCAAGTACGTCTTCTTGTCTCTACCCAAATCTATCGTCTGCCTAAAAATTAATAATTTCACTTCCGCTAAGCTAAGTGGCCAGATAATTCCAACCATCTCTGTGCCAACTGTAAATTCTCCAGCCTAAACTGATTATAACAATTATATAACAATAAAATCGAAACCATTGTTATTAATCACATGCTACTTAGTTGTATTTTATTTCATCGTATCTAGTTAGCAGGGTTGTTAACGATACTCTTAAATTGTATCGTCAATACCGATACCAATACTTCATGAAAATAGTATCGCCAATATCAATACAAATACTCAAGTAAAATGTATCGCCAAAATCGATACAGATACTATACCGATACTTTTGAGAGCAGCAAAATGTTTTTATTTAAAATATAATGTGTGCAAGTATCTCAGGTTTAAAAAAAAATGTAAAAACAATTAAATATAACGTCAAAGCACAATTTTAATGCTAATCACTTCACCATTTGGCAGCACGTAAGAAGACCATCATTTCAAAATGATCATTGCTTCATTGCTTAGGCTAGAACGTAATGGCATAAAAACACGCCCACCCAATGAAACCAGTCGCTCAACTGCAGCACTAGCCGTAAGTCCAGTGTTCTGTTGCAGGTATAGTTTCTTAATGCTTAGGTAGACTGCTAATGAAGCATTTCTGATGAGTTAACTTCAAGATATCTGTCTACTTCAGCAGAACTGTTACTACTAAGCAATTCGTCCTTGTAAAAGTTAGTAGCTATCTGGAACAAACAAAATCGCGCATCTTTGGCTGCGGCAATCAGCACGTATCTCGTTACTCCCGGAGACACTCGGTGGAATTCCTTCCACTTTCGATTCTGTTGCAAAATTTCATTGTTTACTATCCAATCCAGAATTAGAAGTTAAACTTGATATGGTGTTTGATAACATTGACATCAAGAGACTGACTCCGCAGCAGAAAATATTCAGAGCAGAATACATTGAAGTATTTGATCCATTGTGTTGTGAACTGGGCATTTTGGTAAGGAAAAAAATAATATTGGATTTGTCTATTTACTGCCCACACTAACCATTATAAAAGGTAAATTACAGGTAATGATTTTGCGACATAAACACCCTCTCACGGTGTGTGAACCCCTTGCCAGAGCTGTTATTGATTGCATTAATGCGCGATTCGATTTTATATTTTCTGATCCAGAGGCAAAACTGGCAGCAGTGGTCAATCCACAATTTAAGACCAACTGGACAGACAACTTGGATCACAAGGCAGAAGTTGTAAAAATCTTAAAGCGTGCCTGCAGTGCACTTACCATTTAACTTACTCTGCAGGGTGGTGCAGCTTTAGTACAGTCAACAGTACAGATATCTGAATCTTCAGATTTTTTTGCTTGTTTTACTGCGAGCGGCAGAACCAGGACGAATTGCTTAATAGTAACAGTTGTGCGGAAGTATTTGTAATGGTGAAACCTTAATCGAAATATTTGAAAATTTTTATGTTCTAAAATATTCTTGTCGATAGGATGGTGAACTTTTTTTATGCAAAACAAAAAATAACCCATATTTTCTTTATTTGTGATACAAAGCTCCACCATATTTGATATGGGGATATAGGCTAATATTTTAGTCATACCCCTACTACTGACTGATCACTGAGTGCAATGACTAGTGCTAGTGCGTACCGTACTTCAATGTTTTAAATGCGATGACAATATACAACTGTTACTATAACCAAAATAAAACGAAAGAAAGAATGTATAACGTTGACACATGAAAGAAAGAACAAAACGAGAATGCAATGAGTGCAAAAATATAAGAATAACATTTATAGACATCGGCGCGCAAAACAAAAACTTCAAAAGAAGATTAAAACTAAATTTTTCCTTCAACTCGCCGACCGTGGTTGTATTGGTAGGGAGGTGTCTGTCGTTAATATTGGTAGGGTTGATGGCTACTAGTATGCATTGAATTTATGTAACAATGACAATGTATTAAAATCGCTATTGTTTTTCTGCAAATAGTGGAAATAGAAAAATATCGGTGTCGAGTATCGAAATTTTTTTGCTGAAAATGTATCGGCGATTCACAAATCAATACTTGATACAAAAAGGATCGGCAATACAGCAACCAATACTAAAAACAGTGCGTTTTTAAAAAAAAGTATCGCCGATACTGTATCGGCCGATACAAACAACCCAGCTAGTTAGGTATTAAAAAAAAGCTGCTCAATTTCTCATTCATACCTGTGCCTGTAAGGATGTGATATATGTTGCTATATTATAGCCCATTGGTCTCCATAGTTACAAAGGTCTGTATTGTCAAAATTAAAGATTGTAAAGCTTTGTATATTAAAAATCAATTTAACAATGTTAAGGATGTGTACTTTTTTTTTGCTGCAGATCAAAATTTCATTCCAATAGAGCAGACAGATAAACAGCTGGTGGAGGCTGAATGTTTGTCAGAGGCAGTGCTCGATTTAAGAAAAAACCAGTGCCGGGGATGACACAAAATTTATGCAAAGCCGGGGATAAATGTCTATTTCATCCCCGGCTGGGATATATTCGCTAAAGCAGAGCCGGGGAGGACATGTCTCAGTGCCGGGGATATCCCCGGCATCCCTGGCGGTAAATCGAGCCCTGGTCAGGGGCCCAGACACTGAACTTAATATTTACCAAATATAGGACAAGGTGAAATAAGGCTATGTTGACAAGACAAAGAATAATTTATGAAAGTAAGATTTAAGGATTAATGTTTATTTTATACACAGTGAAACAAAAATATTGTTTTACTCAAAAGTTTATTTGTGTTTATTTGTATTCACTTTTATTCATACATACTTTCCATCTACCATGCTGTAAATATACCAAAAAGTAATTAGAGAAAATAAATGCAATTGAAAATAAATGTGCAAAAAAATTCAGTTTAGATTTATCTAAAAGCTGTGATAGAAGAAAAAATCAAAACATTTAACTACAATATTGGGTTCATAAAAACAACACACAAAGTATTAACACCACTCACACTATTTTAAAAGATTTAAGTTATGACTATTATTATGTTTTCAGCTCTTTAAGAGTATAATAGTTTTTTCATGATCTGTATGTCCTCAAGTTATTTTTAAAGTCAAGACTAGTAATGATAAACTGCAGGCTCAAAATACAGAACAAAAAAATTAGGTTGACTGCCCCAAAACCACTAGATTATTTTGCAAATCATGAATAATAATTTCAGAGAAATGGGGTACTCATCTTTGAATGTTTGGGCCATATAGCATGCATATTACAATTATTTGTAGATCTCAATGCTGACAAATTGAACAAGCAAGTGAACAAAATTAAACATTGGCAAAAAAAAATAGGAAAAAAAAATGAAAAATATTGCCAAATAATATTAACTAAAAATAGACAAATATTAATAATTGACATATTTCCCGTAATATAAACTTAAACATTGACAGATAATTGCAACTAAAATTTTGGAAACAATAGAAACAAAAATTTTAGCACAATTAATACATGTACTTATCTATTCTTTTACATGGTTTCATTTTAACACCTAGAAAATTTCAGCAAGTTATTCTTTAAAAAACAGGTTTACTATAACATGGAAAGAAAATTTTCAAAACAAAACACACAAAAATGAATGAGAAATATGTGGAAAATCTAAGATTGAAATTACCATTAGCTAAATGTCATCCAAGTAGCCTAATATTTTTTGTCCTCATCAGAAATTACTTCTTAACCACAACCGTATTAATTATATCTTATTAGAAATAATCAGCATAAAATCATTTGATGTAATGAAAGTTTGGAAAGAATTTTCAATAAAGAAAATTATTGAAAACATAGCTTTAACACTTAAAAACCTACAGAAATATTTTTAAATGTATTTAGGAAAATGGTAAGGCCTTTGTCTGTAATAAAATTTACTTAATTTGTCTTATAATAAAATTCAGTTAATAAGTCTAGAAATAAAATGTATTTAATTTGACGAGTAATGAAATTCATTTAATATCTCTAGTAATAAATTCTACTTAATTTGTCTAGTAATAAAATTCAGTTAATTTGATAATTTGCAGTTTTTTTTCTGATAAATATTGGTGTTATTGAACATGTTTTGTGGAAAAAGAAAAAAACATCAGCTTTTATCTAATTAAAATAGTTTAAGTTTGACATCCCGCTATGTTGTTTTATATTTCAGTCTCATACAGGGTTTAAAACAAAAAAAAAATGCATTTTTGTGGAATGTATCTACTTTATAGTGTAAGGGATAGGCTTCATAGCAAAAAATAGAAACTAAAATAATGGTAAAAAATATATACAGAAACATTGGTAAAAAATTAGAAACTAAACATCGGAAAATAATAGGAACTAAATAGAAACTAAATTATGCTTAATTAATTTTCACATTATGCATTATCTAAAAAGGGTATTACACAGTTAAGCTTTATCTGTCACTTAAAATAATTACAAATGTGAATTAGAAAACCACCTTCAGGCCATAAACCTTCCCTATTTCAGCTAATTTAGACATTAATCTTTTGGAAAAACTATAACTTTAATTCTTCTTAAATTTCTCAATGATACAAAAGCAGTCAAAAGATGAGTACAAGACAGTTTATCTTATCAGTTTTTCTATTTTCTTCTCTTCATTCACTTTTTTTTTACAGTGTTCATTTCTGTATAAAATTATTCAAAATTCCAAAAAACTCCATCAGATAATTTGTATTTAAAATAACTGCATTTTTCATTTACTATTCCAAATGCTTTAATACAGTTGTTTTTTTTTACTTAATGTCATTAGTTACTATGTGTCAAAAACAGAAATGGCCATTGGTGAATTAATTCTCTGTTCAACACAATATGTTTCTACCAAGGTATGTTAGATTCCATTTTCTTTGTTTTAAGTCTGTATTTGTTTAATACTAGCTTGTTTTTAAATTCATCTTTCTTGTGCAGATGCCTAAAAATTGAGAAAAGCTTGATTATAAAAAATCATTTGAAACTATTATAACAAAGTTCTATTCTTTCTTTGGCTATTAGGATCACTATTGTCCATCCTTTACTCAAAAAAAAAACCAAAAAACAAATTAAGATTTGCTAATGAAATAGATTTTCTGGGCAGAATTGAAAGCAGATAAAAGCAGGATAATAATAAAAACCTCAAATGCCAGAAATGCTGACATCATAATGAACCATCAAAAGCTAGAAGAAGTACAGAGCTTTAGATACCTGGGAGCCATTGTATACTAAGAAAGAACCTGTGAAGTGTAATTTTGGGCCAAGATTGGGGCAGCTATGGCGCTAAATACATGTATAACAATGCAGCAATTTTCTTACCTTGTAAATAAGAGACTTAAACTTCCTCTTAACTTGCTGTAGATTTAAAAATTTCTTGAATATTCCTTGTTGAGCGAAATGACAAGCTGACAAAGGGACATGTTTATTTTATCTTCCTATGACTTGATGTAGATGCTTAAAAACATGATGAAAAGAAAGCTTTTAGTTAAATACAATTCAATCATAAATGAAACACTTTAAATAACAAATGTACAAATATATGAGCTAAAAACAGCAATGCTGCAAAGTTCTTACCATGTCACAAAAAGACTTTTCTAGATCTTCCTTTTGACTTGCTGCAGATGCTTTATTCTTAAATATCCTAATTATGTCTGTTGAGCCGAATGAAAAGCTGACACAGGGTCTTTAACCTTCCTCTTGACTTGTAGATTTATAAATTTCTTGAATAAGCCTCCTTGAGCCAGAACACAAGCTGACAAAGGGACATATTGTTCTTCCTCTTGATGTGATGTAGATGCTAAAATGATGAAAAAAAAGCTTTTAAATTAAATAAATTTAAAATAATAATTCAACCCTTCAAATAACATGAAATTATCCTAAAGATAAACTAAATATAATGAAGCTGCTATTTCCTTACCTCATAACAAGGAGAACTATTTAAACCTTCCTCTTGAATAGCTGTAGATTAGAAATTTCTTTATTGGGCCTCTTGTTGAGCTAGATAACATGCTAAGTGACATGTTTTTATCTTCCTCTTTACCTCATGTAAATGCTTAAAAACATGATGTAAAATGCTTTAAAAAAATTACTTTTAAATTATTCATGAAACACTTAAAATAACAAAAATAAACAATTATCTAGGCTAAAAACAACTGTGATGTATATTTCTAACAATGTCACAAAATGAATTGTCTAGATCTTTGTACTATTGTTACAAATATAACTTTTTGAAAAATACTTAATTGTGGAATTTTTTCCCAAATGACAAGTATTTTTTATTGATTTTTTTACATGCATGGATTTATCCATTGTAGGTTTATAATTTACCCCCAACTTCACAGCCACCTCTCTACATCTACAGGGCAGGTGAAACTTTCCCCTAGCAAACCCATCTTAGCTGACCATGTTACGTAACCCAAGGTCATGGTCAAGCAAAGCTCCCAAGTTACTTTGATGCCTGATAATGGCACATGCATAGCAAATGTGATCACCCCCTCCCCCCCAGACCTTTAATATGTTAAGTTAGAAAAAAGTTAGTAGACAGTAGATTAGGAAATGATGCAGTAGAGTATAGTGCTGACAGGCTTAGTAGTTAGACTTAGTGTAGTTAGTTCGGTGTCAACAGTCCTAATAGTTAGTAGTTTGTTTTAGATAGAATTAGTTAGAAGAGAAGTGAAGTGTATTAAGTTTTATTAAAGTTCTCTTAAAATATTTTGTATATAGTGTACAGCACTGACTTTGTTCTTTAATATTAGTCTTGTAACAAGTAACATAATATATATATTAAGCAAGTATAAAAGTTAACGTTAGAGATATAGTGGAATCTTCTGAGAAGTTGTCAGAGCCTGCCCAAAGATATAGTGGAATCTTCTGAGAAGTTGTTAGAGACTGCCCAAAGATACAGTGGAATCTTCTGAGAAATTGTTAGAGCCTACCTAAAGATATCTCTGGATTCTGATCAAGCAGTTGTATATACCTACCAACTAAGTCAGCAGCAGGAGTCACAGCGACTCACCTAAGTCAGCAGCAGCAGTCACACCGACTCATCTAAGTCAGCAGGAGTCATATCGACTCATTAAAGTCAGCAGGAGTCATATCGACTCATTAAAGTCAGCAGGAGTCAGACTGACTCAAACCAGTGCAGCAATAAATCATCATATCAAGTATCATGTTACAAGCAGAGAGAGACAGTCAGTCTGTGTTGTCAATTCTAATTCTTAAAAACCAGATAAGTTTTACAATTAATCTTAGTGCACATTCATATGTCTTGTTGTTTATGTTATATCAAAATAGATATTTTGTTGTCTCTCACTGAGGACATCTTTGTTATTTGTGTAACAGAGTGGTTAAATGTGGTGCAACATAACATTAAAAAATTTCTGCCAGAAATAAATGAAGTAAACTAAGCAAGGAGTTAAGAGTCAATATAGTTCCCAACAGTAGAAGAAATATGACATAGGCTACGACAGTATTCCCAAACCTTTATCTTGCCACAGACCAGTCAACGTTTCATAATTTCACCATGGACCGCTGGGGGAAGGGGGGGGGGATTTTTTTAACTTTAAATTCTTTTGATTGACAATGCCACGAAGGAAATAAATAAAAAGGAAATAATATAATGTTTCTTTGGCGGCCCAGTACCATTTGAAACAAGGTAAGTGATATAAGTAACAATATATAGAGACTGAATTAAGTAAGTAATATCAGTTAGGGCAAGAAGAATGCACAGTAAATTTAGTTGTGTTGTTTATTTTACTCATGCACTTTTTTAAAAATAAGAAAAAGTTTCCTTATGTCATAAAAAAATAGTTTTCCCCACAGACTGACTAAAGTCTACAACAGTTACCACTTAAGCAAACCCATCACCGAAATGAGACAATTAGGTAAGATACACTTGTCTGTTAGCAACTACAAAGACCTTGAAAACAGTGACCACTATCAGACCATGCCTTTTACTTGACCTCTCACCTGCTGACCACATGAAGTTGATCAACCTTACAGAATCATCACAGATTACTACAAAGTCAAGGACTATGAACTGAATTTAATATTTTTTAAATTTTAATTTTATGATTGATTTCATGATAATAGTGTTTGTGTACTAATAATACCATTTATATATATTTATATTGAAATTAAGATGTTTCTATGTCATGCCTATGTCAAATAAGACAGTAGACAGTAGATCAGAAAATGATGCAGTAGAGTAGTGGTGACAGGCTTAGTAGTTAGTGTAATTAGTTTGGTGTCAACAGTCCTAATAGTTAGAAGTAGTTTGTTTTAGATAGAATTAGTTCATGGGGCGCGGCGTCCATGTTGCCTGCGGTAACAGTCTTATAAACAACTTTAAAATACAGAGGAAAATAAAAAAAAAAAAGTATAGCAATTTAAGTTGCATGACAATATATATATATATATATATATATATATATATATATATATATATATACTAATAAGAACAATGTTTTTGCCTCTTCTCATACAGTCAAATAATAATTAGACCTATAAGCGAAAAATGTTGCCGATCTGAATTTGGGTTACACTTGTATATATACTATTGCCATCCATTGGCTGAACTAAGGGGAAAAAAACCACACATGAATATGTGTTATACTGATGCCCTTGGTGAGACCAGCAACTAATTTCTAACTGCCAACTTTCTCAGCAAAGAATTATTTACTAACAGATTTTAAATATCCAGAAGTATATAACAATTAAGAACATAATTTTATTATATTTCTGACTGGACAAAAAAATAAAGCTATTAATCTATTGACTAATTAGCATTTTAGATTGATCAAAATAATTTAGAACTGACAACAAAATATGATAGTTGGCAGCACTGCAGTAGACAAGCACTCCCAGCTTATGTCAGAATGTTTAGTCTCCTCACCTGTCATCAGGGACGCGACATCCATGTTGCCCATGTTACTTGTGGCAACAATCATAATTATTAACAACTTTATAATACATAGGAAAATAAAAAAAAAAATTTATAGCAATCTATGTTGCATGACAGTATTTATATTGAATATATATACTAATAAGAACAATGTTTTCCTCTTCTCATAGAGTCAAATAATAATTAGACCAATAAGTGAAAAATAATGCCGATCTGAATTCGGGTTTCACTTGTATATATACGTTTGCCATTCAATGGCTGAACTAAGGGGGGAAAAAGTTATGAATATGTGTTATACTGATGCAGACGGTGAGACCGGCAACTAATTTTTAACTGCCAACTTTCTCAGCAAAGAATTATTTACTAACAGATTTAAGAATCCAGAATTATATAACAATAAAGAACATAATTTTATTATATTTCTGACTGAACAATATTGATCTATGTCTAAATAGCATTTTAGATTGATCAAAATAATTTAGAACTGACAATAAAATATGATAGTTGGCAGCACTGCAGCTTACGTCAGAATGTTTGTTTGGTCTCGTCATCTGTCATCCAACATCCCCTTCCTGCCCACCCTCCCCATAAATTTCCTTTTCCGCGAGTCGTCTGTTATTTTAGCGATAACACAATTTTTAATTTTAACACTCTTTTTAATTGCTGGATGCTTCTGTAACTGTTAGAGCACTCAGCATATCGATAAAACGTTTTATTTTATTATTGTACATTTTTATGTTCTTTAAACATATTCGAATGTTGTAAAAAAAAACAACTACAATACAGCTGAAAGTTTTCAGCGTCTAATTAGATGAAAGTAGTGAACGTTTAACAATCGAGATCTACCCATATAGCCAACACATCAAACATGTAGCTGCATTAAACTCAGCAGTTTTTGATCGAAAAGTAAAAAGACGCACCCCAACCAAATATCTTATACAAAAAGAAATTATTAATCCAGAATAACTGATTGAAAACATAAGTTGCCTAACTTTCAAATTAAACTTTTATCCATTCTTGCGAGAATTCTTCAGTCGACAGGTCGTTTTCTTAACTAAGACATATAAGTAACAGCAAAATAACCAATATCAGAACAGAGTAACCAGATGCCATTGATGTCAATGAAAAATACTTTTAATGACAAAGTGATAGAGTTATTCATACAAAAGAATCAACGAATGAAGCTAAACTATAAGTAGTCATCATAGTAGATGTAATTTAACATGTAATGTTTAGGTTATCGTTAGAAGTATTATATGTAAAAAAACAATAATGACCGGTAACACCCTTGCAAAAGTTACGCCTCGTCCCTGAATCAGTTAGAAGAGAAGTGAAGTGTATTAAGTTTTATTAAAGTTCTAGTAAAGTATTTTGAATATAGTGTACTGCACTGACTTTGTTCTTTAATATTAGTAACAAGTAACAAAACATATTTAGCAATTATGAAAGTTAACGTTACTTCGATCTCTGTGCTGTATATATAAAAGTAGATATTTGACATGAAAATTTCAGAGTCATGTAGTGTGCATGTATTATACATCATTTGAAAGAGCATAACAAGAGCTTTCCAATGATATAATACACTTTAGGATCAGACATTTATTCTAAAAGTTACAGAAGTTAAACTTTAAGTTAAGTTTCCACATTTTGAGACATAAACTAATATAGTTTTGTAAAATCTGATCCAATTTTATTAAAACTTGGTATCAAATGAAAGGTAATTGAAAGAGCAACAAAATGATATGATTATTTGGTTAAGTTTTTGGGCTAAAATTGGGCCAACTGTATGACAATTATAAAAGGAAAAAAAATCTTCTTATATAAATATTTTTATACAAAGTATATCATAGTAAAAAAAATAATCTTTGGGACAATCTTTAGATGAACAAAATGAAAATAATGACATAATTTCATGCAAGAACAACATTCATAAAGAATTTATACTGGCTAAATTTTTCTAGCTAATGGGGTTTAATAGTACTGATATGCACATTGGGTACTAACATATTATCCACAACCATCCTAGTAGACTGTGCATACGACCTCTTATCATCAGTTAGCATATCCTTAAGGTTGGTTAAATCTTCTATTTGTATCATTTATCATTTCATCCTCTAAGTTAGCCATAGTCTGTGCTTCACTTTTATTTGCATGTTTAGATAATGGCTAATAAACAGGTGATGAGTGGTGTAATTAAATAAGTTGCATCATTCAATGTCAGCTGATTTATCTATGTAACATAGTCTTAGGGTAAAGGGTATAGTGTCGTTTTTTTTTAAAAAAAAAAGGAAATATAGTGACGTACAAGTGCATAATCATGTCAAAAATGAAATAATATAACGAATGACGAAAATGATCATCAAACTCACATAGACATGGTCATAGACTTTTATCATTATATCAGGTCAGATTTTTAAAAAAAAAAAAACATCATTTTATTTTTTGAAAAATTAGTAGCACAACTGATAAAAGTGTACCTTTCAAACAAAAAAAATAATCCTTACAAGTGAATCTGTTATATCTAAATATCTAAATATTATTTCAAACAACACAGAACTTTCAGTATGGGCTGTCTCCCCTTGTTGTTTATCCTACCTGTGTCAAATATTGTGATAATGGCCGCTATCATATACCTTTTTGACAATAAAAATTTTCCCCTTGAAAATGAATATTTTTCAATGAAACTTGGCAGGCATGACTATAAATGGTCCCTCTAATGGCCAACTAAATTAAAAAAAAAAAACTTCATCATTTGTCACATATTCTTTTGGAAACGTATTTTTCAAAAGCATTACCTTTTATAAAATAGTTTAAAAAATTACCCTTACAAACACTGATGCTTAGCCCTCAAAAGGCATGACCAAAATTATTTAAACCAAATTTATGTGAGGGGGATTGCTACTCTTGGGGCCCCTAGGGCCGTCTATCTTGTACCGCTACGTATAAGGTGTAGCACGGGGCCCTAAAAATGACATACTTATTAATATAGCTTATATAGTAGAAAACGGTACCCTTACAAACACAGACGCTTAGCCCTCAAAAGGCATGACCAAAATTATTTAAACCAAATTTATGTTAGGGGGATAGCTACTCTTGGGGCCCTATATTAATAAGTATGTCATATTTAGGGCCCCGTTCTACACCTTTATACGTGGCGGTACAAGATTGACGGGCCCTAGGGGCCTAGGTAAAAGCATTACTACACATCCATAATAGTAACTGCTTGTGATGTGGTAAAGGCATTACTACACATCCATATTGTAACTGCTTCTGATGTGGTAAAAGCATTACTACATCCATATTAGTAACTGCTTGTGATGTGGTAAAAGCATTACTACACATCCATATTAGTAACTGCTTGTGATGTGGTCAAAGCATTACTACACATCCATATTAGTAACTGCTTGTGATGTGGTAAAACATTACTACACACCCATATTAGTAACTGCTTGTGATGTGGTAAAAGCATTACTACACATCCAAATCAGTAACTGCTTGTGATGTGGTAAAAGCATTACTACACATATTAGTAACTGCTTGTGATGTGGTAAAAGCATTTCTACACATCCATATTAGTAACTGCTTGTGATGTGGTAAAAGCATTATACACATCCATATTAGTAACTGCTTGTGATGTGGTAAAAGCATTACTACATCCATATTAGTAACTGCTTGTGATGTGGTAAAGCATTACTACACATCCATATTAGTAACTGCTTGTGATGTGGTCAAAGCATTACTACACATCCATATTAGTAACTGCTTCTGATGTGGTAAGAGCATTACTACACATCCATATTAGTAACTGCTTGTGATGTGGTAAGAGCATTACTACACATCCATATTAGTAACTGCTTGTGATGTGGTAAAAGCATTACTACACATCCATATTAGTAACTGCTTGTGATGTGGTAAAAGCATTACTACACATCATATTAGTAACTGCTTGTGATGTGGTAAAGCATTACTACACATCCATATTAATGCTGTTGTGTGTGGTAAAAGCATTACTACACATCCATATTAGTAACTGCTTGTGATGTGGTCAAAGCATTACTACACATCCATATTAGTAACTGCTTGTGATGTGGTAAAAGCATTACTACACATCCATATTAGTAACTGCTTGTGATGTGGTAAAAGCTTTCTACACATCCATATTAGTAACTGCTTGTGATGTGGTAAAAGCATTACTACATCCATATTAGTAACTGCTTGTGATGTGGTAAAGCATTATACACATCCATATTAGTAACTGCTTGTGATGTGGTCAAAGCATTACTACACATCCATATTAGTAACTGCTTGTGATGTGGTAAAAGCTTACTACACATCCATATTAGTAACTGCTTCTGATGTGGTAAAATACTACATCATTATTACTAACTGCTTCTGATGTGGTAAAGCATTACTACACATCCATATTAGTAACAATTTGTGATATGGTAAAAGCATTACTACACATCCATATTAGTAACTGCTTGTGATGTGGTCAAAGCATTACTACACATCCATATTAGTAACTGCTTGTGATGTGGTAAAAGCATTACTACACATCCATATTAGTAACTGCTTGTGATGTGGTAAAGCATTACTACACATCCATATTAGTAACTGCTTTTGATGTGGTAAAAGCATTACTACACATCCATATTAGTAACTGCTTGTGATGTTTAAAAGCATTTCTACACATCCATATTAGTAACTGCTTGTGATGTTTAAAAGCACACATCCATATTTGTCACAATTTGTGATGTGGTAAAAGCATTACTACACATCCATATTAGTAACTGCTTGTGATGTGGTAAAAGCATTACTACACATCCATATTAGTAACTGCTTGTGATGTGGTAAAGGCATTACTACACATCCATATTAGTAACACTTGTGATGTGGTAAAAGCATTACTACACATCCATATTAGTAACTGCTTGTGATGTGGTAAAAGCATTACTACACATCCATATTGGTAACTGCTTGTGATGTGGTAAAAACATTACTACCATCCATATTAGTAACTGCTTGTGATGTGGTAAGAGCATTACTACAAATCCATATTAGTAACTGCTTGTGATGTGGTAAAAGCATTACTACACATCCATATTAGTAACAATTTGTGATATGGTAAAAGCATTACTACACATCCATATTAGTAACTGCTTGTGATGTGGTAAAAGCATTACTACACATCCATATTAATAACTGCTTGTGATGTGGTAAAGCATTACTACACATCCATATTAGTAACTGCTTACGATGTGGTAAAAGCATTACTACACATCCATATTAGTAACTGCTTGTGATGTGGTAAAAGCATTACTACAATCCATATTAGTAACTGCTTCTGATGTGGTAAGAGCATTACTACACATTCATATTAGTAACTGCTTGTGATGTGGTAAAAGCATTACTACACATCCATATTAGTAACTGCTTGTTATGTAGTAAAAGTATTACTACATTCATATTAGTAACAATTTGTGATGTGGTAAAGCATTACTACACATCCATATTAGTAACTGCTTGTGATGTGGTAAAAGCATTACTACACATCCATATTAGTAACTGCTTGTGATGTGGTAAAAGCATTACACACATCCACATTAGTAACTTCTTGTGATGTGGTAAAAGTATTACTACACATCCATATTAGTAACAATTTGTGATATGGTAAAAGCATTACTACACATCCATATTAGTAACTGCTTGATGTGGTAAAAGCATTACTACACATCCATATTAGTAACTGCTTGTGATGTGGTAAAAGCATTACTACACATCCATATTAGTAACTGCTTGTGATGTGGTCAAAGCATTACTACACATCCATATTAGTAACTGCTTGTGATGTGGTAAAAGCATTACTACACATCCATATTAGTAACTGCTTGTGATGTGGTCAAAGCATTACTACACATCCATATTAGTAACTGCTTGTGATGTGTTAAAAGCATTACTACACATCCATATTAGTAACTGCTTGTGATGTGGTAAAAGCATGACTACACATCCATATTAGTAACTGCTTGTGATGTGGTAAAAGCATTACTTCACACCCATATTAGTAACTGCTTGTGATGTGGTAAAACATTACTACATCCAAATCAGTAACTGCTTGTGATGTGGTAAAAGCATTACTACACATCCATATTAGTAACTGCTTGTGATTGGTAAAAGCATTACTACATCCATATTAGTAACAATTTGTGATATGGTAAAAGCATTACTACACATCCATATTAGTAACTGCTTGTGATGTGGTAAAAGCATTACTACACATCCATATTAGTAACTGCTTGTGATGTGGTAAAAGCATTACTACACATCCATATTAGTAACTGCTTGTGATGTGGTCAAAGCATTACTACACATCCATATTAGTAACTGCTTCTGATGTGGTAAGAGCATTACTACACATCCATATTAGTAACTGCTTGTGATGTGGTAAAAGCATTACTACACATCCATATTAGTAACTGCTTGTGATGTGGTAAAAGCATTACTACATCCATATTAGTAACTGCTTGTGATGTGGTAAAAGCATTACTACACATCCATATTAGTAACTGCTTGTGATGTGGTAAAAGCATTACTACATCCATATTAGTAACTGCTTGTGATGTGGTAAAAGCATTACTACACATCCATATTAGTAACTGCTTGTGATGTGGTAAAGCATTACTACATCCATATTAGTAACAATTTGTGATGTGGTAAAAGCATTACTACATCCATATTAGTAACTGCTTGTGATGTGGTAAAAGCATTACTACACATCCATACTAGTAACTGCTTGTTATGTGGTAAACGTATTACTACACATCAATATTAGTAACTGCTTGTGATGTGGTAAAAGCATTACTACATCCATATTAGTAACTGCTTGTGATGTGGTAAAAGCATTACTACACATCCATATTAGTAACTGCTTGTGATGTGGTAAAAGCATTACTACACATCCATATTAGTAACTGCTTGTGATGTGGTAAAAGCATTACTACATCCATATTAGTAACTGCTTGTGATGTGGTAAAAGCATTACTACATATCCATATTAGTAACTGCTTGTGATGTGGTAAAAGCATTACTACACATCCATATTAGTAACTGCTTGTGATGTGGTAAAAGCATTACTACACATCCATATTAGTAACTGCTTGCGATGTGGTAAAAGCATTACTACATCCATATTAGTAACTGCTTGTGATGTGGTAAAGCATTACTACACATCCATATTAGTAACAATTTGTGATGTGGTAAAAGCATTACTACACATCCATATTAGTAACTGCTTGTGATGTGGTAAAAGCATTACTACACACCCATACTAGTAACTGCTTGTGATGTGGTAAAAGTATTACTACACATCAATATTAGTAACTGCTTGTGATGTGGTAAAAGCATTACTACACATCCATATTAGTAACTGCTTGTGATGTGGTAAAAGCATTACTACACATCCATATTAGTAACTGCTTGTGATGTGGTAAAAGCATTACTATCCATATCAGTAACTGCTTGTGATGTGGTAAAAGCATTACTACATCCATATTAGTAACTGCTTGTGATGTGGTAAAAACCAGTGAGTTGTGTGAGTAAGACAGTGAGTTGTGTGAGAGACAGAGATTGTGTGAGACAGAGATAGTGTGTGAGACAGACAGTTAGTGACTGTGTCTCTGTACTAGATTTACAAGAACAAACAAAATAAAAATTCTGACAATAACCTCGTGATATTTCCTGCATTTAGAAATAAACGTTTTGTTTAGATACATGACTTAACTGAAATGACAAAACAAACAACTGAAATAAATGTTCCGACCATTGGGAAAACAAAAACATATACCATTGTTTCATAAACACTGGAGACAATTCATTGTTTACAGCAACTTAATTTCTTTATGTCAGTGTTTCACTTGCTATTTCACAATAACTTGTAGCGCAAAGTGATCCCCTTATTGTAATTAATATCTTAATTCATGAACTTCACTAGTTTTATGGTCAAAATAGTGAGACTTGAGACGAAGAAATCGTGTCACACGTGTACCCTTTGATGTCCATTAACTAGGATAATATGGTACGAACAATAAGCAGAAGTATTTCAGACAACTGTCATAGTGGAAGGTGAAGTAAGTAATCTTCTACTGGACCTGAGATTGTCTTGTGTCACTAAGTGACAGACTCACCAGGTTTGTTATGAACAGATCGTGACAATGTCACACGATATGAACATTCTTAAAGAATGAATCTGTCATAGGCGTGAGTGTTTTACATTCACACGACAGTGGTGAATTGGGAAACAAGCTTCACCTTGTAAATATAAATAATGACAAAGTTGAAAAAACAAACAAACAAAGGCTAAATGAAAAATTAATATCAAACAATAAAAAATAATGACATGTAAATACAACAATAGCAAACAATAATTAACTATGAACGAAAAACATCAACCAAATACATACATTTTCAAAACAGTAACTGAAAGTGAGCCTTTGTATGTACTTCCTTGTACATAAAATGAGAAGCATAACGACTTTTATGGTTAACATATTGTAATACATATATCAGTGGGCATTAGGAATCCTGGTATCCCTATTATTGGAATAACCCATTATGCCTATACATTATACAGAATCATTGTTATAGGACGTTATGATTGGTGTTTCAATGAGATCAAGTGATTGTGATATTTTGAATACTTGTGTATATCGTCATCGGTTTTAGAGAAGAGAGTTATGTCTTGGTTATGATCCCGCAATGCAGTGTTTCACAAAGTGTAGAACACGTATCCCAGAGTGCACTAGAAGAGTTGGGTGAGGGTACATGCTGTACCTGGCTGAGAACATCGGGGTAAACTTGCATGGAGTAAACATGCATGGGGATAAACATGCATGGGGGTAAACATGCATGAAGGTAAACATGCATGGGGCTAAACAAACGTGGGGTAAACATGCGTGGGGTAACATGCATGGGGTAACCATGCATGGGGTAAACATGCATGGGGTAAACATGGGGTAAACATGCATGAACGTAAACATGCATGAAGGTAAACATGCATGGGGCTAAACATGCGTGGGGTAAACATGCGTGGGGTAAACATGCATGGGGTAAACATGCATAGGGATAAATATGCATGGGGTAACCATGCATGGGGTAAAAATACATGGGGTAAACATGGGGTAAACATGCGTGGGAAAAAGCATGCGTGGGGTAAGCATGCTTAGGGTAAACATGCATGGGGTAAACATGCATGGGGTAAACATGGGGTAAACATGCATGGGGTAAACATGCATGGGGTAAACATGGGGTGAACATGCATGAAGGTAAACATGCATGAAGTTAAACATGCATGGGGTAAACATGCATGGGGTAAACATGCATGGGGTAAACATGGGGTAAACATGGGGTAAACATGCATGGGGTAAACATGGGGTAAACATGCATGGGGCTAAACATGCGTGGGGTAAACATGCGTGGGGTATGCGTAGGGTAACCATGCATGGGGTAAACATGCGTGAGGTAAACATGCATGGGGTAAACATGCGTGAGGTAAACATGCTTGGGGTAAACATGCGTGAGGTAAACATGTATGGGGTAAACATGGGGTAAAGCGAAAAAAATGAAATGAGGGAAACCTTGACCGTTGAAACAATATATGCAAGGTTTGTTTTTCTTCTAGGGTACTTGATATTACGGAAATAATAAAGTGGTACACAGAAGTCGAAAATTTGAGAAACACTGCCGTAATGAATTAACTATTAGCACATTTAGATTCACATGGCATCAGATAAAGGTCTTATAATAAACATCTTGTTAGTAGCATGGTTTATCTTGTAATGTGTAAGTTAGCGAAGTAATTAATAGTTGAAGATGTATTTATTGAGATTCAACAGACGCTACTACTTAAATGTCTCATACATAACGAAAGTGACGTCAGACATAGATGTAATGCTCCAAGATGCATACAGCCTTTTATGATTAGCATTAAGCGGAAAAACTTCTATTACGATGCTGATTTATAAATCATTTTCTCTTTCCATTTAAGCCGACAATTTTAAATCTAGTTTGACCAGATCTTTCAGAGCGTTCATACATATTCTAACTATAGGAATCGGGGAAAATCTGATTCATAGCGTCAAAGATTTAGGATTAAAACAAGTTCCAGAAATTAATTTAGGAATGTAAACTTAAATTCAGCTGATGCTGCCCCTTGGACAGCGAGGGGACGGATGGTTGGGCGGTAAAGCACTCTACTGTCGACCTGAAGGTACCTGGCTGGATCTCGGTGAGGACTAAGGACAGTTTTCAGATCTTGGCTCAAGTTCCCGATATATCTCCCGTGGTGCCTCCATGACCATTGCCCTATCGGCTATGGTGGGTGTTGAGGACCCCTATTGAGGTATCCTTGGCTTGTTATCTAGGTGTATGAGGGCTGACTCAATGGGGTCTTGTATTTCTATTTGTATCTCTGCCACAGAGTTTCACCAGCAATTAAACGTTAAATTCGGGAAGATATTCAATCGACAAGTCTTGTGTAACAACAAAAATATATACTTTATTTATATAAAGGCACCAGTCCGTAACAGGATCTGGTGGCTTGTAAAAATACAGCAAAGATAATCCAAAATGCAGCAAAAATAATCCAATATAAATGAATAAATTGAAGGACGTTCTCTCTCTCTCTCTCTCACTCACTCACTCTCTCTCTCTCTCTCTTTTTGTCGACCACTCTCTCAAAGCCACATATGTCGACTGTCCACCAAGAGGACCTCAGTCGAATGGCAAAAGCTATTTTACGTTACTCCCATACTTTTACACACGTGACCCCCGACCAATAATTCATCTACGCTCCTTTCCCTGTCAGTCAGGGGGTGGCTTATTCCCCGCCCTAGCAGGAAGGAGGGGGTCAAGTACGTCATACCGACAAGAGCCGAACGTAGCTGAACATCTGAACGGGTTTCTCTTCCTTTGTCGGTAGCTGAACCGTGGAACAGTGACCGAGTGGTCAGAGGTGTGAAATGGCATCTCTCGGTCAAATTTCTATGCCGTCTGTTCCCTGTGGTATGACGCAATCGGGGGTGGGGTAGGAAGGGGGAGGTGGTGGGAGAAATGGAACATACACTATTATGAATTTATCTTATATGTTCTATATATATTAAGGGGTTGCCGTGCGAGTCAAGGGTTGGAATAAAGTGCGAATGTTTTCGCCAAATTACTCACAACCCGTGAAGTGGGGATGAAAGAAGGGGACGACAAAAACCTACCTATTAGTGGTCATAGGATCGAAGGAATTTCAACTCATCCTTACATGGACTTCACACTCCACCAGGCCAGCTGCTATAAGAAGTAAAAAAATAATTTTAGTATCTGCAACGGATCAAACTATGTTATTTAATTGACAATATAGTGGCTCAAAACTAAAATTATTTGTTGTTTTAGCGATTGCCGGCAACTGATTTAGTTGTGATTATTACTAGTGCTCAGCACTTCAAGGTGATTAATTTAATTCATTAAGTGAGTTTATGCCTGTTTAGGTTGGCGGAGAATTTTTTTGGAAAAATCTTTTTATTTTGGTGTAAAAATTCCCTCATTCTATACCATTTATAAAGAGAAAAATATAATTAAAAGCCTGAATGATTTAAGGCTAGAACAATATCATTTAAAATAAGTTTGTAATTTGAGGTATCGTGAAAATTCTATAGCTGGGACCAGGCATTCTACAGCAGGGGCCAGGCCAATAGCAGGAGGGGGCAGAAAATAAATGTTACTATGTAGAGCAAACAAGCAGAGGGTGCCAGACAAAACGCAATGGGTGGCCCGCCCCCTCCCGCAATCTACAGGCCTGTATCATAGTATTGAACTTCACAAATACCACCCTTCCCCTTTTTTTCACATGCATATCAATTTTTTTAATCAAGAAACATAACTGTTTAAATATAACAAACATTTTCATTTCTCAGTTACTCCCTTTTATGCCATCTCCTTTTTACAATTATACGTAAGAACATATGTAAATATTCAAAACTACGGTGGTACATGGAGATAAGTATTTAATATTCGTTCCATTACGTTGTACATACGTCAATTTGCCGGTACTTCAGTTGAATAATCTCCATGAAAATGAATTGAAAGCGCATTAATCCATTCCACCCCAAAATGCCAACCCCAGTTGTATTGTAACGTGTTTTTGAATAAGAAAAATGTATTTATATGTGTTTTTTTAAAAAAAAACAATAATGTAAATAAGTAAACTGGTTTTGTTAATTACTTTGAAAGTTGCCGACTTGATCTTACGTAAGATGCTGGCGGAGGTGTAGGGTGAAGGAGGTAGTCGGAGGAACGCGAGAGTTTTTATCACAAAACCGATGACTATTTATACATATATAGTGATGCGCTATCTGTATAATATATAATCTGTGACACTGACTGAGACGCGGGAAAATGTGAGACACACTAGGCGCTAGTAAACTTGGTCGTGTGCAGCCAGGCAACCTGCTCGTATCTCAAATTTGTTTTCGTATTTCAAAGCAAAACATATTTTATTTTAATTAATTGGGCTATTTATAGTATTTTGTCGATGTTTTTATAAAACCGCGCATTGCCTTTTAGTTTTTTTTTATTTTTACATTTACAAAATTGTTTTAATTTAATTCCATGTTTTGATTTAAGTGAATTTTTTTTCTTTTAATTATTAAATTAAAAAAAAAAAAAAAACTTTCTTACAATTTTGGAGATAGGGTACTTACTGTAGTAATTGTATTCACCAGGGTACTTACTGTAGTAATTGTATTCACCAGGATACTTACTGTAGTGTATTCACCAGGGTACTTACAGTAGTAATTGTATTCACCAGGGTACTTACAGTAGTAATTGTATTCACCAGGATACTTACTGTAGTCATTGTATTCACCAGGGTACTTACAGTAGTAATTGTATTCACCAGGGTACTTACTGTAGTAATTGTATTCAGGGTACTTACTGTAGTAATTGTATTCACCGATATACTTCACGAGTTTTGAAAAACTTTCATGAATAAATTACATCAAATTTACATTATACTGGGGCCAAATTTACATTATACTTGGGCCAAATTTACATTATACTGGGGCCAAATTTACATTATACTGGGGCCAAATTTACATTATACTGTAGCCAAATTTACATTATACTGCGGCCAAATTTACAT
Source organism: Bulinus truncatus (assembly GCA_021962125.1). Lineage (NCBI taxonomy): Eukaryota > Metazoa > Mollusca > Gastropoda > Planorbidae > Bulinus > Bulinus truncatus. The sequence continues at coordinate 653,701 of JAGDYQ010000242.1, forward strand.
TATACTGGAGCCAAACATTTCGTATCTGTCAACTGTCTTGTCATAAAAAATAATTTCATAGACCAAGTGTTATGTGAATCCTTGTATGGTTCTGCACATAACTTCACGGGTATTTCATTATTTTACTTTTTTCTACAGTGAGGAGGCAATCATGCGTGAAAAATGAATTTTGGGGAGGTTGGGGTAGGGGGTGGAGAAGAAGGGTATTAGTGCAGTCATCGCTAAGCGTTAGAATACAATCAAGGAAGACGGCATACACTCACAAAAACCCTGCACACGCAATCAATGTTCACGTTTTTTGTGATTGTGAAATGCACGGCCACTCATAAATTCCTAGAGTTGTTACTTTCGATTTCCTAAAGATATTTTAATGTGCGTGAAGCGTTCAGGAACTTGGTTGATGACATACGATTTCAAAATACCTGTAGACCCACATTGAAACTAATCTGTATTGGTATTGGCATCTATAGCGATCAGTCTGAGACGTAAGTTGTGATCAATGTAACACGTAGTTTACCCCCCACCCCAACCCCTACTTAAAATAGTTTTCCCCACATACGGAGAACAAAAAAATTCAAACAATTTATGCATTTCATTGACAAATAAAGAAGATATAAATAACTATAAAAATAGCAATATGATTAAATATATTTTTCTATATTAATGATTCACTATAATGACCAAATGATTTTAAAATATTATTGTTTATTATTGTAATTGATATTTTAATTGACTTGGATTAAAAAATAGTTAATGCAGATTTTCAAACTTTACTAATATACCTAATAATAAATAGTACAAAATAAATATTTGAATAGAATACGACCCAACTTTCTAAATTCAAATGACAAATCATAATAAATATATACCTTTATAACATCTAAATATACACCTTTATAATATCTAAAAATACATCTTTATAATATTTAAATATATACCTTTATAATATCTAAATATATACCTTTATAATATCTAAATATACACCTTTATAATATCTAAATATACACCTTTATAATATCTAAATTTACACCTTTATAATATCTAAATATATACCTTTATAATATCGAAATGAAATAGTTTAAACCGACATACGGATCTCGAACCGCCCAAATTATGGCGAGGTCAGCGAGTGAATGTGTCCATGAGTCGACCAAACCTTTGCTATTACCAGAGATGACCTGTGTAAAGACTACCGTTCATTGAAAATTGTCACATTTTATTTCACGTTATGTAGACATGATTACAGTTTTTAAGTGATGTTTTCAAAAAAAATAATTCAGTCCAATTTTTATGCAATTAAGCAACACATAGAGTTAAGTAACAAATGTATAATGAGTTGTTAAGTTTATGTAAGTTTTTGAATTTAAAGCTGTGTTTTTTTCTTAATTCTAGACATCAACAACAACAAAATAAACTGTGAGATGTACACAGTCGAATATTGACAATCATACACGCATATAAATATAGACAATCACACACGCATATAAATATAGACAATCATACACGCATATAAATATAGACAATCACACACGCATGTAAATATTGACAATCACACACGCATATAAATATTGACAATCACACACCATAATATATGACAATCACACACGCATATAAATATAGACAATCACACACGCATATAAATATAGACAATCACACACGCATATAAATATTGACAATCACACACGCATATAAATATTGACAATCACACACGCATATAAATATAGGCAATCACACACGCATATAAATATTGACAATCACACACGCATATAAATATAGACAATCACACACGCATATAAATATTGACAATCACACACGCATATAAATATAGACAATCACACGCATATAAAAAAGACAATACACACGCATATAAATATTGACAATCACACACGCATATAAATATAGACAATCCCACACGCATATAAATATTGACAATCACACACGCATATAAATATTGACAATCACACACATATAAATATAGACAATCACACACGCATATAAATATTGACAATCACACATATATATTGACAATCACACACGCATATAAATATAGACAATCACACGCATATAAATATTGACAATCACGCATATAAATATTGACAATCACACACGCATATAAATATTGACAATCACACATGCCTATAAATATTGACAGTCACACATGCATATAAATATTGACAATCACACATGCCTATAAATATTGACAATCGTGCATGCATATAAATATAAACAATGGTACATGCATATAAATATTGACAATCACACAGGCATATAAATATAGACAATCACATAGACATATAAATATAGACAATCACACAGACGTATAAATATAGACAATCACACTTACCTATAAATATTGACAATCTCACAGGCATATAAATATTGACAATCTCACAGGCATATAAATATAGACAATCACACAGACATATAAATATTGACAATCACACAGGCATATAAATACAGACAATCACACTGACCTTTACACAATTCTTAAACTTTTAGAATAATTCAAATTTGATTTTAATGAGCAAGCCTTTTTGATAAATTTAGTCATGTTGTAGAGAAATAATTTAATTGATTTTAAAATTAACTGTATATGACAGCGTGTACATAATGAGCCATAGGACGTTCAAAAGACGTAAAGCATTCCAGTAAAGTATATTTTTTTATTACACAACATTTACGTTCATTGTACCTAAATAAATGTGTGACATTTAGTGTGAAACTAAAACAAAATTGAATGAGTCACTTAATCTTCGTTTTACTTAAATGAAATAGGATGTGTTGGGGTTATACAAAAACCGACTTTTGGTTCTAAAAAAAACTGGTTGTCGAAGGTCAATTTCTCAAAAAACCGAAAACAAGCGAAAACCGGTTTTCGGTTTTACTATAAAATAGTGAAATAACGGATATTTTAAGCATTCTAGCAATAATTATTTTCAATGTATGTAGTATTTAATAAACGTGTATGAGAGAAAGAATGAAGGATAATGTAATTAAGTCAACAATTTTTACGTAAAACAATAAATACAAGAAAAAAAATATCAATATGACAGTAAAAAAAATACTACTACTGTTCTACTGGGTACCTATATATTCATTTAAACTGCTTTATAACTTCACACATTTCTATCATGACCTTTGTTTCTCATGTTTCATTTATATTATATTGTCAAAGACAAGAGGTTTGGTTTGCAGCACACAGACCAGTTCTGAAATCAGCCTTTGTGATGTAGACCTCAGTATAGAGCTTATTTATATATATATATAGTCTATAGATGTTACGGTTCTCTTTCTACTCATGGTATTCACTTTCTGCCTTCCCCCCCCTCCTCTCTCTCTCACTCATCCTATGTATAAGTTTCTAACGTTATCTATATATGTGACACACAAACACACCTGCACCTCCATGGACTCACATCGCGTGCCCGTTTAAAAAAATTCCTCCAATGTTCAACTCCTCGCCCCTCCCTTCATACAATTGTCTCCCCACCTACCCCCTCTCATCCCTGAGATATATTAGTTACACCAGTCATTACAACGGCTGTACGACGGTCCTGCCATGTGAATACCTTGTTTAGGCTAGACGGGTTGGTGGTGGTGGTGGAGGTGTTGGATGGCGAACATAATTTAGTCCACTTGAAAAAAAAATAGCCCCGTTCTGTCTTTTGTATAGTAATGAGCTAGGGAGGCACCGATTATATACCCCCCCCCCCCCCCGTTTCAAGTTGTATACTTCCCGCAAGTCAACACTAAATTCGTGCACTAAAAAAAAACATCGGTTGTTTTGTGGAATTAGTTAACGACTTGAATTAAGCCCTCATTCCAGGTCGAGGAAACGGATGCAATAAATCTCTCAATGTGTATATACCGTCCCCTCCACCTTCATCCAATCCTCAAGTTACCCCTTTACCACTTGGGCACGCCTTCTCTTTTGTATCGCTCAACAGTTACTTTCTATCAATGCCAATGTACACAGGTGGGACTGAGGAGGGAGTTCATTGGAAAGTCACAGTTTCAAAATTTTTTGCAATTTGTTAAGTTCTAAGCTAAAACCGGCTTTTAAAGCCAAAAAAACCGGTTGTCGAATGCTTCGACTTTCGTCAAAAAACCGGTTTTTCGCCGCCGGTTTTTAAAAACCGACAACCCCTAATGTACAGTAACAAGTAAAAATAAGCTTCTGTAGTGTGCAAATCTTAGATTAAAAAATATTTACTAGGTCAAAGATTTATAGTTGACTGAAATCACACTTCTCTTGAATTTTTGCACCATAATAAGACAAAATCTCTTTTCTGCCTAAGGTAAAAATTGGAATTCATATTAAATTATAATTTATTTACTCAAAAACATGAAAGTAGTACATGTATATTGTTTTCGAAAATTTGTATCTTTTGAAAAGTTCATTTCAATAGGAAACTGTGAATTGGGAAGATTATAAGAATAAATGATAGGAGGTGGTTAAAATCTATAATTGATTTTTTTTATATCACTTCTTCTACTTCCTTTGGCTCTACAGCCCATTTAGGGCCCTGGCCTGCCATACTACTCTTCTCCACTTTTCCCGATTCATGGTTTTCTTCCTTCACTCTCTCACTCCAATGGCTTTAAGGTCTTTCTCCACCTCATCTAACCATCTGCATCTTGGTCTTTTCTCATTGGGTGTTGCCTTATATATATTGCCTTTGGACCACTGTTGTTTTCTATTCTTTCTATGTGCCCTACCCACCTCAATCTATTAATTTCAGCTGTTATATTTGGTTCTTTGTGTAACTCATACAGTTCTAAATTTGTTCTACTTCTCCACTGGTTATTGCCCTTTACTGGCCCGAATATTTTCCTATTCCAAGTGTTAAGCATATTTTCTGCTTGTTTGCTGATGGTCCATATTTCACGATCATATGTTACTGCTGGTTGGATCATGGTCTTTTATATGGTTTTGTTAAGATTTCTGGAGATCTGTCTATTTTTGAGTATTTTATGCCATTTTTAATATATTCTGTTCCCTATTTTTAGTCTTTTTTTTTTTTTATAACTATCATATATCATTCTTCTCACTTATGGTTCATCCCAGGTATTTAAAGTTTTCTACTCTTTCAAATGTTCTATCACTGATTTTGAATGTTTTTTCTTTTCCTTCTTTTTCATTTCTTTGCAATAGCATGTATTGTGATTTAGATTTATTGACTGTTAAACCTGCTTTCTGCGCTGCCTTTTCTAATTCTTTTATTGCTTTTGCCATAACCTTGCTTTGCTTTCCTATCAATGTATATCACTAGATTAAGTTAATAAAAAGAACAATTGAAATATTATTATCACTCATTTAGGACATAAGAGGAAAAATAATTTCTTTAATTGATTGATATAAAAAAAGTGTTATTTTACCTTCAGGAAAAAAATCTTTTATTGAAGTTTAACTGGTTTTTGCTGTGTGTAAAATACACATGTTTGCAAAGGTATTGCCTGGAACAGCAAGTTACCAAATTATTTTTACACATCTCATTAAAGTGTGGTTTTCATAATAACGTGTACACCTTAAGTTACATTTTAGTGAGAAAGGTTTCTTTTTAAAAAAAAAGTTTAAAAACTAGATTGTTTACATGTTTTATTTTTTTGTGATACTTAGATCACTTTGTAGTGACGATTTTGTTTTAAATACTGTTACAACTTGATATTTTACAGAATGACACACAGGACACGTGGGTTCAATAATGACTAGACTGATACATTTATTTATTACACAAATTTACTAAACATTAATTCCATAACCAAACTGATAAATCCACATAGGAAACAAAATCACTGATGCCACAAACGAGTCCAACATGTACTCTCTAGGTCACCAACTCCTTGTTCTCTAAAACAACAAGCAATTAACTACACATGTCCGGTCCACACCTACAAAATCAGGTCACGTCACTCGTCGTCACGCATCGTCCTCATCTCTTGTTTTTACACACCTGTCCAGGTGACGACTGGTCCAGCGCCGTGTGTAGAAAATAAGAGGGTCACAACAATACTTTGATTTACACTGTCTTATGTTCTATAATGAAAAAATCATGATAAGATTAATAAAAATATACTGGTAATAGTAATTTCTGTAAAATAAGCACCATTTTGAGGTGTATAATTTAGCTAGTTATATATGTCTCTGGTTCTTATGTAATTATTTCTTAATGATTGTTTTAGATTGAACACACTGCATTATCCAGGTTACATAAACTTAGTAGTTTCTTTTTTATATAATGAAAAATATTCACTATTAAAATTTATAATTGAAGTTTTTGTTGATAATTTTCTTTCTATCAGTAAGAGACCACTGAACTTCAAGGAGGCAACTTTAAGTGAGTATTCCTCAGGCTTTCAGTGCACCAGTAGTAAAAAGTTGGCCAATTCAGGATTTAAAAAGAATGTTAACAGACAAAAAATACAAATATAATAAAGTATTTAAAGTCACTGTATTTTTGTAATATTTGTGAAATAAAAGCTTACTATGATAATGCATTATTACTTTGATTATTGTCATGTACTGAGAAATGTAAAAGCTGGCTATTTATTCTGTTTCATTGTGATTGTTCTCTTAGCTTGTATATAACAAATTTGTAGCACTTTCCTAAAAATGAATAATCATAATAAATAATGTCATCATTTTTCTTTGGGTGTAAATGAATAATTTATGCTTACTATATTTCTATAAATTAAATTTATTTAGGATATCTCAAGATAAAAGTTTCCACAGACCGCAGCTGTGTTTTGTTCCAAATCATGAAAATGCTATTTATCATTCATTTATTTTATTTATTTTGAAATATTGTAATTAAAAATAATTATAGCAAAAGTTAGTTCTGAGCACTTTAAGAATATGATTAAAAAGAATTCTTAAAAAAAAAAATAAATGCTGGACAGGAGTCTGTATGGTTTAAGTAGAAATCTGTATGGTTTAGGTAGAAGTCTGTATGGTTTAGGTAGAAGTCTGTATGGTTTAGGACAGTTTAGGTAGAAGTCTGTATGGTTTAGGGAGAAGTCTGTATGGTTTGGGTGTCAATACATAAATTCTCTGGAACCTTTTATGGCATGAGCAATTAAATACTTTTTATGATGTTAGGATAAATTACAATTTTTATAATGTATTTTTTATAATATTGAACAAATAATGATTTTTTAACAGAAAAATATTTTTTTTTCCCAAGTATCAAAAGCCTACAAAAATTTATTTTAAAAAAAAAGTATTTTTGTAATTTAGAAAGTTTAGTTCTAAATTAAAAAAAACTCATACATCATATGTTTGAATGTTTATATTAAAGGATATATAAACACTACTTAGCTCAATAAAGGGTAGGACAGCTGTGTTTTTGAATGACTCAGATACAATATGATAATTTTAAAAATAAATGGTATTAGTTGATAAGCATTAGAATATTTTACTTGTATGGATGTTTAAAGTCTTTCATCTGAGATTCCATTATTTCTTATTTAGAAATCAGCTTTGAATTACAATGAGTGCTTTGGATTACAAGATTTTTTTATATATTAGTAGCCTATAGGAAGGCTTAATTTAGCTCGTAGTAGTCTTAGAGCTGAATGAAGTGAATGTTGCTCTTCATTAAGTAGTACATGTATTTGCATATTTTAAATAGATATGAAGTTTCTGTCATAGAAAGTTATTTGGTTGTTAAAAGTACAGCATTTCTCTAGTTTGATACTATAATGGTAGCTATCTCTCTCTAATCAATATTGAATATATATACATATATATATATATACATATATATACATATATATATACATATATGTACATATATATATATATATATATATATATATATGGGCTCGTCCATAAATTACGTCAACAAATATTTGGTTTATATAACAATATCTCCACTTTTTATAAAGTCAGTTCCTATCTTCTGTTTTTTGAGGGAAAAAAATAAGTAATTAGATGTTTTAGGTCATCTCTTTGAAATTCTATGCATTAGCAACATATACTGACAAACATGGAAATATTATTTAGACCTTTATTTGTGGGTTGGGGTTGATGGACCTAGAAAAAGACATTGTAGGATATATGATAGCCCATTGACTGAAGCACCAGTTTGCAGAGTCGTTCTTATGGATATGAAAACTTTGCCAAGCGTGTATGGGCGTCGCTAGAAATTTTTCGGGGGGGGGGGCACAAATACATGTCTTTTAATTAAACTGACAATGCCATACAGGTTTGTTTTTCAATTAAATTCAAGTAAAGTATAACATTAATTATTTATTTTGACATAAAATGCATTTGAAAATGTTTTACCATTCAGTTTTTTATCTACAACTCATGTTTGTTTATAATCTTCTGCCATTGATCCGAGTGAATTTATAATTTATCCTAAATTAATTCAGACATTCAAAAATAAAATTAATATAAAAAGATGGATATCAGAAATTTTTTTACAGGTTAAAGAAAACGAAAAGTAGAGCGATCGCGGGATTCTGAAATGCCGTTATTAGATTTTAGGGCGTCTGTAGCATCTGACTTATCAATGGCATTGAGGACAACAGTACAAGTTCAACAGCCACACACAACTGACGCAACTGTTTCTAATTTGATTGTTGCTGCCGCTTCTTCATTTCCTAAATTGGATATAGGAAAGTATGTCTTGATACACGACCTTTCAAATGAGTTGAAATTCCAGCTGATTCGTAATTGTTGACCCCTGATTTTAGAGCTGACAGTGATAGAAACATAGTTATTAGAGATGCATGGTTATCAGACGATTCACCGTGGCTTGTATACTCTCAAATGTTAAAAGGTGCCTTTTGCAAATTTTGCATGGTTTCCGCAAAAAGTTATTCGAGGAGTTCAGGGGTCATTTGCCATCAAACCATGCACAAAATTTAAAGATGTGCAAAGCACATGGCACAAAGGCTCTCGTAAAGATGCAAGCAATTTTGTTGCACTATTGGAAGCCAGACCAGTTTCTAAAAATGAGCAGTTGCACTCATCATTTAGAAGACAAATTCAAGAAAATCGCAACAAACTGGGTCCCATCATTTCTACAATCCTATGTAGCGGCATGCATGATTTAGCATTTCGTGGAAAATAATCAAATTCTGGTAATTTTTATGACCTGTTAGAGTTTTATGTTGAATCTGGAGATGAAGTTCTTGGTATTCAATTTGTTTTTGTAGTGCTAAGTATATTATTATCAAACTTTATGGGTCTCTCTTACTTGAAGACATTGTTCGTGAAGCAAATAATTCAGTTGTATTTTCTACACTTGCCGAGACAACTGACATTTCAGGCATTGAGTAGATGTCACTTGGTGTTAGATATGTCAAAGAACAAAATGGGAAAATGATGGTCACAGAAGATTTCCTGGGATATATTCCAATTGTCGACAGAACAGCTGAATGTTTAGCCAACACCTTCATTACAAATTCATTAGAATTAGGATTAAATATGACAAAGCCTGTTTATCAAGGATACGACGTATGTTCTACAATGGCGGGTAAAGAATGACGAGTCCACGCAAAAATTCGAAAAAAATACCCAAAAGCAGCATTTATACATTGCAGTTCACAAAAACTAAATCTTGACTTGAACGCTTGAAATAATGTGAATGCTGTATGAAACACAATAAGAACAATTAAGTCAATTATAGTGTTTTTCCGAGTAGTAATCAGTGAAGAAAATTAATTCCAAATGTTCTTTTGCTGTGTGAAACTAGATGGACTATAAAAGCTTGCGGATTTTCGCTGAAAATGTGACATAAATTGTTAAACAATTGGAATATTTAGAACAATCTGGAAAAAAGCAAACAAGATGTACATCAGTTCCTTTTTGCTGTAAGAACTCCTACATTTGTTCTTTGTTTAGTTATTACACAAACATATACATCGAAGCTAGAAGCTGTGACCAAGGAAATGTTTAGAGTTACAAAAGGTGTTGCAGATGACAATGGTGTCAACATTCAACTTCCATGACAAGCTGGAAGACAAATGAACAGGGAAAATCCAAAAGTTGATTTGCTTGAGGATTATTTTAGAATAACTGTTTTTTCCCCATGATTAAGAAGTTTTTTTGTTCACACTATTGGCTCTTCCAGTAAACAACATGCAAAATCGAGAAATCATTTATCACTCTAAGACGAGTAAAAACGTGGCTACGCTCAACAACTGGTGATGATCGTTTATCTAGTCTTTGTATGATGATTATCAAAATTTAAAGAAAATGATTATCAATCGATAAGGGGAAGGATGGTCGTGCGGTAAAGCGCTCGACTGTCGACCATGAAGGTACCTGATTCGATCTCCGGTGAGGACCAAGGAAAATTTTCAGGACTTAGCTTAATTAAGCCCCCAAGGAAAATGTTTCAGGTCTTGGCTTAAGTTCCCGGTATATCTCCCGCGGTGCCCCCTATGTCCATTGTACTATCGGCTATGGTGGCGCTATGGTGGGGATGAAAAAAGGGCACCATAAAAACCGTCCCATAAGTGGTTTATAGGATCTAAGAGATTTCATCTCATCCTTACAGGGACATCACACATCAATCGATTTGGACAAATACCAAGACGGTTACAATTTTAGTTCCAGAATAAATAGTTTAAAATTACAATATTATTGCTGTAACAGTGTAATTTATAATTTTATACTATATTCTAATAGTTTAGTAACTGTACAAAACGGAAGCCGTAATTTAAAAAATTACAAAATCAGTTATACTTGCAGATATAATTCTTTGTATTGTTTGATATATGTACATTGTCTTTAATGTAATAAACTTGCAAGAAATTTAGCTCAGTTTTATATGACATTTTTTCAACATTAAGGGGGGGGGGGGGGTATGGCTAAATGCCCCCTTCCCCCGAATACGCCCATGCAAGTGTGATATATTGCTATGAGACGGCCACATCAGGGCGGCGACATAAAGGTTGGGGGCGGCATTATCAGCAACATATATATAAAAAAAGAACCTTTAGGAGGCTGCATTTCAGAGATTGCATGAATTGTCTTAAGTCCTCACTCTGAAAGGAGGCCTTATGCAATGTGCCAGGACATTCTTTGCGCTCTTGACACAATTTAAAGTTTAATGGGAATTTTTATTTTAAAATGCGCGTACACAAGGGAAGGTGGAGAATGCTTTGCATTGTTATGCAAGAGTACTTTTGAAATCTTTTTGTATTTGCACTGACAATTATAATGCTAAAGATATTAAGCACAAGTGTACCCTGCAAAATTCTTGCATAGAGATCTATTTTTTTATGTTATGAACTAAAATTAAAATCTAACAAGTTGTTTTTTCTTTTACTTATATTTTGATATGCAGTAGGGTGCATCACCAAAAAAAATTTAATAATTGATCTGTCTGCTATTTAAATTTGTTCCATTGATAAAAAAAAGCATTGTGTAAAAAAATAAAAAATATTTGACAATATTTAGAGGTCCCCCGGACTTCAACAAAGTTTGCATAATTAAGCGAAAACTAGATAAAACCATCCTTCTTGTAAAGTCTTACAGACTTACATACAAAAAGTGAAGCGCTATATAAATTGTTTTATAGTCTTTGGTTTTATAATGTTTGGTAGCTATGATTGATTTTGATAAGCAGTTGTGCTAGAAATAAAATTTAAAATTCACATTTTATGAGCAAAAACAACACTTTTCCTTACCGCATATTGATGACCAAGGCAAGCATTTTAATTTCTTTATTTATATTATTTTAATTTCTGATACACACGACCTATAAAATCAGAACATGGAAATGATATGAAAAACAACAATAAAATGTTTACACCTTCTAAGGAAATGATGGCTGACTCTGGCATCACTTCAACAGTTGCATATCCAGTTATTACTGCGTCTCCTGCCTCGCGAACAAAGAAACCACAAACTCTTCTGAAAACTGAATTGTTTGGCATTGGCCCTGCAATCTGTGTTGATGATGCTATAATTACTGGAATTCTTCGACTACCAACTTGTTTACAAGTTTTGAAGTGCATGATGTATCACTGCAATGTAGCAGCACACAGTGAGCGTCCAGGTTCTCTTGGTGCACCTTCTCGATTTACAACTGCCAAAATTGTGCTGAATCAAGTTACTGCTTTCTACGAAAAAGCAAACATTCCAATGGTGAGCTTGTGAGAAGATTGTTCAGCTTCTTGGTGAATACAATAAACTTCGTTCAATTGATAAAAGTCGCCGAAACACACCAGCCACCAAACGTAAACTGGAACAAATGTAGAAGATCTAGCATTCTTGAGGTCTATGAAAGGAGACAGGTCTTCCAGCTTTGGAATGGCTCGACGCCATTCACGAGATGTCGCAACATTGGAACGTCAGAAACGCGCAAGAGAAGAAAATGCAGCATGTTCAACGATATCAGTGCCTTCCAGCGAGGGTAGCAGTGACGAACCCGATGATTCTACTTCTAAATCTGAAGATAATATGGAGTTTGTTGATAACTGTTTGGATGATATAATGCCATTGCAAAAGCGAAGAAAGCCAACAGGAGCTTTGGTATTTGTACTTCCAGATGTTTTAAGCCGACCAAATCTTGTGTCACTAGCGACAAGATTAAAGATTACACCAACACAGCAGGCAGCTTTCACACAGGGCCTTATTAGCGAGTCTGGGGGTGATGTATCAGTGGTGGCTTCTTCCTATGCCACTGCAGATCGTTCACGTCGCAAAGTTGTAAGTGAGATATCTACAAAGATCCACGACTCCTGGGAACCACCCAAACTCTGCACTCTCCACTGGGATGGCAAACTGACACCTTCTCTAAAAAATCATCGTGTCACTGAAGAACGCATAACAGTTGTTGTCGGTGATGCAAAGCAATTGAAACTTCTAGGAGTGCCAAATTATGCCAAGGCAACAAAGAAACCCGTTGGTGAAATAATTGCAGAATTAACCATGAAGCTAATGACAGAGTGGCATTGTAATGATTGTGTCGTTAATATGACATTCGACACAACAAGATCAAACACTGGTCATCAGACTGCAGCCTGCATTGCCATACAAAATATGCTGCAACGTGCTCTTCTGTGGTCAGGTTGTCGCCATCACGTTGGTGAAGTTATCCTCTCGCATGTGTTTGCAGACATGAAAATAGAAGTTTCCAAATCCCCGGATATAACTTTGTTCACCAAGCTGCGAAGTAATTGGGAGTTGGTGGCACATGATTGGTCTCAAGTTTGATCTGAAGGCTCAAGAGCATTAAAAAATCTTGTTTCCGATGAGTTGTTTTGGCGCTCACCGTTTCGTCCCGGTGGATCTACAAGAGTTTTGCTAAGTTGAAACTTCCGCGCGGAAGGTTCCGCGCGAATGTATTTCGTGTTGGTGGATCCAGAACTTAATACTTTAATGTAATTTTTATATAGGCTAGAATAAACTTTTTTTTTCTTTACATGTCATGTTTTGTGATTTCTTGGGCGGGGGGGGGGGGACGAGGGCTTCTAAATCAACTCTGATTTGAAAAATATTTGACACAAGTTATTATTAATGATATTAGAACAAATTAGAAACATAGCTCAAAAACAAACAATCAATTTTTTCACTCTATTGTGGTGATGCACCCTAATGCAGTCGTACTGGAAATGTGTTGCTTAGCAACTGTCACGGGCCCCTTGCGGGAACCATGTGGTCGTTGTCTACGAGCATGATCACCTACTGAGTTTTGGCCAGTATTTGTATTTTCCCCAGCCACGTGGTTCCACAGGACGCGCACAACACAACAAGAAATGATAACAAAACACGTACAACTACAACGAGTAGACTGAGTAGTGTTTATTTACATAAAAGCAAATATTTACATGGTGCCCTAAAAAAGGCAAGTAGCTTCGTCGGCTACTACATCAATATTATATTAAACCAAAGAGGACCACATCGGTTTAATCTCTTCCCTGCGACTGGTAGTTCTAAAAAGAACTCAGAACTGAGCTGGATGAAAATATCTAAGTCCCATTTGATTAGTCTGTTTACCAGTCCAGGCTCGAGTCGAACTGACGGCCTCGCCGTCCGAGCTCGACTTCTCTCTCCGAATGTCCAACTCCGACTGATTGAAAAACTAACGGAAGTCTCCAGCCACGCAATCCGATCTCGCGATTCATGCGTGCCGAGACTTCACTGACCAATGGGCAGCGAACCGTGTAGGTCACGCCCATCACGTTGTCAGTTGTAACCAAGTGTGGGGAGATAAAGGGACACAGTGCCCACCCCTCTCCCGCTTGAATATGATGAGGGTACCGATTCCCTCCCCTGTCTACTTTGATCCATCCATGTGACGTCAGTGCTAAGTGGGTTAATTCCCCCTTGCGCCAGACGTGTTGATCACAGTGCGAACACCTGGGAAAAAACCAAAGCCTTTGACTATCCCCTTTGTTATCTACCCCTGTCGATGACGCAACACGTGGGGGGGGGGAATAGGGGATGGCTCTAGATTTCACCATAACCTCACAGAATGTGACATCAACACAGCCACCAAATCACGCTATCATTAGGTCATTTTTATTGTTATATTGAAGATGGCTCAATTATTTTGTACTTGCACTTATTGTATTGTAAGTTTTAGTAACAATGATTTATTTTGAAATTTAAAAATGAGACTAAGTACTATTTGATTTCAAAATTAAATAATATTATATCTGAGTACTTTATTTTAAATATAGATCTCTGCGCTAACGTCGACAAATCGTCGATTATTACGATTGAATCCGTTTGACAATGTCAGACAATATGATTGGTATTCTGTTATTATTACTTTTTTTTATTATATAAAACCTTTATGTCTCATGATTAAAATCACAGAAAATATTCAAAAATGTATATAATTTTTAATATCTAATCTAGTAATAAGTTGCCTTTATTTACAGAAGAAAGGCTCTCTATAATAGTCAATATTATATAAAAAAAAAATCCACCATATTTTTTTATCTAAAGTGTTTACTTTTGCCAACTTCAAAATCATATTTTAGACAATGTGTACACTATATTTAGAAACATGAAAAAAAAACGATTCCTAATGAGAAACCAATATGTGTGTCACATTCTGTGAGTTGGTTAATGAAATCAAGCCAAACCATGTCTACATTGCCCCATCACCCGAGGGGGAGATAATATATAGGATAGACAAAGGCTTTGTTTTCCCTGCTGTTCGCACTGTGGTCAGTCTCTCTAGGACCCACTATCACTGAAAGTCACCTGGGAAGGTAAAGTCTATAGGGGAAGTAATCTGTGACCTTGTTATATTCAAGCAAGAGGGGCGAGAGAGGAGTGTCCCTTTATCTGCCCTTTATCATGAAGGTTGGAACTGTCCACGAGTGAGGGGGCAGCAGATCACGCACGACACAGCCAACAATGGGTGACACGCTAGGTCACCAAATTGAAAGGTGACTCGATGAGTCACTGAGTCCGGTGTGATTCGCATAATCACAGGTGTGGCGCCACTGGTGTTAGGAAAAAGCACCACGTGGCGAAAATGGTAAACGATGGCGGTACGCTATACCGCCTACAACAACTCGTACGTCTTCTCTCGGCCAGAAGAGATAGACAACCCCCACCAACCGAAGTCAGACGAGAGATCCAAATTCATGAAAGAATTTTTTTATATAGACTCTTAGTTTAGTTGTGTGGTGAGAAAGTATTTTTCTGTTTTTTTTTTCATTCATAAACTGGCGGACTGAAAGCGTCGAGGTAGGCCAATTATTTTTTGTTTGTTTAGTCTTTTCTTTCTGCCCCTGTGAGCTGCCTAAATATTTTATTTTTTTTTGATTAACGTATTTACTTCTCTTCAATAACCTCATTTGAGTGTTAGTGTACCCCAACTTAACGTGCACTAAAAATCTAAGTGTTGTCGCGTAGGAATATTTTTCTTGCGCGTGTTAAAGGGGATTGAATAATTTTGTGAAGGGAAATAGTACGGATCGGGGCTGACAGAGAGAAGAGGTCGGGGGCCTAAGTTGTTGTCAGTGGGCCACGTTAGTACCATTTATAGATAATGGGAGGGCCCAAGGCAGTTTAATGTTATAGGGTGTGCGGTAAGTTACCGGCCATGCTGTTTTAATGGTGCAGGGCATCTCGCTGCCATGCTCATGCGGCAGGAGATGGGCCCTTGGGGCGCCAATTTGTTTGTTCATGCTAGGTTCCAGAGAACCGGTGAAAATAGATGTATTCGGATTCTGTGTAAATGTATTTTGAAACTGTAGTCATTTTTAATTTGGTCGAATATTTTCATTTTGACTTTGTGTACAGTCATTTTTATTTAGTGTACACTCATTCTGATTTTGTGTACATTCTCTTTGATTTTATGTACATTCATGTGTTGATTATGGTGTGTGAGGGCTGAGTCATTGTCGCCTATTAGCAGGCGGGACTTCGGGTGCCTCATGTGTTGTTAGTGGGCTACGTTAGAACCATTCGTAGATAATGGGAGGGCCCATAGGAATCTAAATGACTTAAAAGATGCGGTGAGATACCGTTCAAGTAGTAGTTTGGAGCGCAGAGCATCTCGCTGCCATGTACATGCGGCAGGAGATGGGCCCTTGGGGCGCCAATTAGTTGTTCATGCTAGATTCCAGAGAATCGGTGAACGCTTATATATTTTAGATTGTAATTAGATGTTCATTCTAGATTCCAGAGAATCGGTGAACGCTAATATACTTTAGATTTTAATTGGATGTTCATGCGTTTCATTCATTATATATCCATTACTGTTATTTTGGTTTTGTGTAATCATTTTGATTTGGAGTACTTTTATTTTGATTTAGTGTACTTTTACTTTGATTTAGTGTGCTCTCATTTTGATTATGAGCACTTTCCTACTAATTTTGTGTACATTCCCCTTTTTCGTTTGTTGTCAGGGTGCCACATTAGAACCATTCATAGATTGGGTGGGCCCATGACTATATGTTGTTGATGCCATGCCACCTACCTCGTGGTACATGTCCCTTAGATAGTTAAGGTCCAGCTGCTCTTTGGTAACACGAGGGTTGAGCGTGGGACTAGAGGAACCCAGGGGGCCCTCGAAACCGCACAGTAGAGCGCCTCGTCTGGTGCGGCCAGCGTAGAGTTCTCCAAATGGTTGAGTGGACCGGGTTTGAGGTGAAGGGAAGTAAGGTTGTATGGAAACGCGGCATACTCATTCCTTGTGAACGCAGGCGGGCCTCATATGGATTAGGCGGACACCGGGATGGATGCATGTAGTCATCCTGACGGGTCCCTTAAGCGAATGAGTGGCTGGCTCAACTATTCCATCAAACTGAAGGGTTTTGATATAGGTGAGACCCAAGGGGGTCTGTTGTACAGCAAAGAAGAAAAGTCTGTGCTTGCTGTTGTCAGTTAATTATCGTTGTAAAACCTGAGGTTTAGATTTAATGTTAGCCGTATCTGCGCGATAGGCTTAATTTTTAGGGATTCCAACATTTAAAATTCAAGTTAATTTACATTTGGCACTCACATGTCAGAGAAGAGGAGGCTAGTTAGATGGCCACCTAGGGGTGAATGTGGTGTGAAAGGTTATGTAATTACCTATTTGATTTTATATTTTATGATGTTGATGCATGTTTACTTTTTGCATTTTGCAAAGTTGATTTTTCTTTTGGCCTCCTTAGACTATGAGGGGCACATTTTTCTGTCTTGTAATTAGATGTTTGTGTCGAGGTTAACGTGACCTGACATAATTTAAGTTGGTAGGTGGGCTTTATAACACCCACTACTATTCCATTTCCATGGGTTATATATTTTACTATATAAAGTTACTAAAACTGTCTTTTTTCTATATGTGAGCCTCCCAGCATTTTTTTCTATATGTGACACGAGCTATCAATGTGTATAACACGTGACGGTGTAGTTTTCAGGTAAAGAGTTATGTCCTCTTTTTTATTGGAGAAATCGATCCAAAAAACATCTGCGCCAAGTTTCGTTTCATTTTGGCAAACAATTATTATAATTTGTCAAGAAGATATATCTATATATATATATAATTATATATTTGTAAATAAATCTAAAACAACTGTCTCACTGAGTTTCAAATAAATATTCAGATTTTTATTTTGAATTATTCCGTTTCTTCTCTTTGTTCTAGAGCATTCTCAGAATTTTTTTCATTGGCCACTTTCTGCTCAGTTTCTTCTGTCATTGCCGTTTCTATCTCAGACGGTTCTCTCGGAGCTACAGGTTGCGCCAATTCTTCATTCACATCCGCACCTTCTGCGAGTATCTCTAGTGTGACCCTCTCAGCCTCCTCTCTGGCCCACTTGGCAGCTTCTGCCTGTTGTCTGCGTAACTCCGCCTCTTTTCTTGCCGCGATCTATACAAACAAAATTAAAGCAGAGGATGAGGAATAAAAATGGCTAAATATAACAATATAACTGAGCAGTCCACGGGGGGGGGGGATGTTTTCCAGTTATCAACTGAATAATGATATTATTAAACGTTAATTTTGAAATGTAGAAGGATACTAAAAAGCTACTATAATGTACAATAAAATAGTAGTGACAGAGTCTAATAATAGATTTTTTGTCTCAGTACATTTCAGTAAGTACTATTACATAATATATACCATGCAGAAAGCGCATCGATTTAAAAAAAAAGGTCATTGTTACGGGTTCTTTCTATATACTCTATAAATGTTGATGGTAATAATGACTTCAAAAATGCCGCCACCAGTGTCCATTAATTATGTCAACTATTTGTGGAGGGGGAGTCTGAATAAGATGGATAGTTTTATACATGGGGCGGGAGTGTGTTCAGGCTTTTTGATTTCAACAATGTCATCCTTGAAGTAAATAGATATTTTTCTTTTCCCGACACTGCCTGCCTTCCTTACTGGAAGCGCCTGATGTGTTTCTGACATGTCTACTGGAGGCCCCGGATGTGTTTCTGCCATGTCTACTGGAGGCGCCGGATGTGTTTCTGCCATGCCTACTGGAGGCGCCTGATGTGTTTCTGCCATGTCTACTGGAGGCGACTGATGTGTTTCTGCCATGTCTACTGAAGGCACATGATGTGTTTCTGCCATGTCTACTGGAGGCGCCTGATGTGTTTCTGCCATGTCTACTGGAGGTGCATGATGTGTTTCTGCCATTCCTACTGGAGGCGCCTGATGTGTTTCTGCCATGTCTACTGGAGGCGCCTGATGTGTTTCTGCCATGCCTACTGGAGGCGCCGGATGTGTTTCAGCCATGTCTACTGGAGGCGCATGATGTTTATCTGCCATGTCTACTTGAGGCGCCAGATGTGTTTCTGCCATGTCTACTCTCTGTCTCTCTCTCTTTGAACTCTCTCAGTAATCTGCGGGCTGAGACTTAATCTTTTAGAGCCCGTGAGATCAGACTTGCTGTGTCTCTCAACATCTGGAGATGCCATAAAGCTCGATGGCCAGCAAGCTTCCGGACTGGTCCACCCTGTGGTCCGCCAGTCCGGGGCACTCGAAAAGCAAATGATCCACGGTTTCCTCCACTTCCCAGAAGTGTCTGCAAAGGGTGTCGACATTGGGCGCATGATGTGTTTCTGCCATGTCTACTGGAGGCGCCTGATGTGTTTCTGCTATGCCTACTGGAGGGGCCGGATGTGATTCTGCCATGCCTACTGGAGGCGGCGGATGTGTTTCTGCCATGTCTACTGCAGGCTCCGGATGTGTTTCTGCCATGTCTACTGCAGGCTCCGGATGTGTTTCTGCCATGTCTACTGCAGGCTCCGGATGTGTTTCTGCCATGCCTACTGGAGGCGCCGGATGTGTTTGACATGTCTACTGCAGGCTCCGGATGTGTTTCTGCCATGTCTACTGGAGGCGCCGGATGTGTTTCTGCCATGCCTACTGGAGGCGCCGGATGTGTTTCTGCCATGCCTACTGGAGGCGCCTGATGTGTTTCTGCCATGCCTACTGGAGGCGCCTGATGTGTTTCTGCCATGCCTACTGGAGGAGCCGGATGTGTTTCTGACATGTCTACTGGAGGCGCTTGATGTATTTCTGCCATGTCTACTGGAGGCGCCGGATGTGTTTCTGCCATGTCTACTGGAGGCGCCGGATGTGTTTCTGCCATGCCTACTGGAGGCGCAGATGTTTTCCTGGCCATGTTTACTGGAGAAGACTGATGTGCTTCTGCCATTTGTACTGGAGGCATCTGATGTGTTTCTGCCATGTCTAATGGAGGCGCAGATGTGTTTCTGCCATGTCTAATGGAGGCGCAGATGTGTTTCTGGCCATGTCTACTGGAGGCGACTGATGTGTTTCTGCCATGTCTACTGGAGGCGCCGGATGTGTTTCTGCCATGTCTACTGGAGTTTCCTGATGTGTTACTGTCATGGCTACTGGAGGCGCCTGATGTGTTTCTGCCATATCTACTGGAGGCGCCTGATTTGTTTCTGCTTTGCCTATTGGAGGCGCCGGATGTGGTCTCCCATGTCTACTGGAGGCGCATGATTTGTTTCTGCCATGTCTACTGGAGGCGCCGGATGTTTTTCTACCATGTCTACTGGAGGCGACTGATGTGTTTCTGCTTGTCTACTGGAGGCGCAGATGTGTTTCTGCTTGTCTACTGGAGGCGCATGATGTGTTTCTGCCATGCCTACTGGAAGTGACTGATGTGTTTCTGCCATGTCTACTGGAGGCGCAGATGTGTTTCTGCTTGTCTACTGGAGGCGCATGATGTGTTTCTGCCATGCCTACTGGAGGCGCCGGATGTGGTCTGCCATATCTACTGGGGGCGCAGATGAGTTTCTGCCATGTCTACTGGAGGCGACTGATGTGTTTCTGCCATGTCTACTGGAGGCGCAGATGTGTTTCTGCCATGTCTACTGGAGGCGACTGATGTGTTTCTGCCATGCGTACTGGAGGCACCGGATGTGTTTCTGCTTGTCTACTGGAGGCGCATTATGTGTTTCTGCCATGATGAAGAAACAAAAACGTTATTTAAACGTTAGTGATTATATCAGTAAGCAGACTGTTTGTAGTTTGAGTTTAATCATCACTCGCTCACAACGATCGTTTTATGGTTGTTGACAGCTGAGTTTAATTGTATATGAAAAAATGGATGAGCCTTGATGTTCAAAAATGTTTTTTATAAAAATAGAAAAACTCCGCCGTCGTTCGATGAGCTAAAAATACTTGTTAATAATAAATATGGCTGTAAAATGTGGAGAAGTGTCAACTTAAATATCATAGTAAAAATGTGAAGAATAATGTCAAGTTACATATGGTTGTAAAATGTGAAGAATAATGTCAAGTTACAAATGGATGAAAATGTGAAGAATAATGTCAAGTTACAAATGGATGTAAAATGTGAAGAATAATGTCAAGTTACAAAGGATGTAAAATGTGAAGAATAATGTCGAGTTACATATGGTTGTAAAATGTGAAGAATAATGTCAAGTTACATATGGTTTGTAAATGTGAAGAATAATGTCAAATTACATATTGTTGTATAATGTGAAGAATAATTTTAAGTTACATATGGCTATAAAATGTGAAGAATAATGTCAAGTTACATATGGATGTAAAATGTTAAGGATAATGTCAAATTACATATGGTTGTAAAATGTATAAGTTTATTGTTTATGAAATTAAAAACTAGATACTGATCAGTGAAAATGACAAAACCGGTTTTATTGAGCGATAGTTTATTTTTTATGACACGATTTGTATCTCCAGTAAGTCAGTACAACCTTGAAATGTTTTCGTTATTGATGAGCCAACGAGCACTGTTGCAAGTCGCAGAATAAGTAAACATTAATTATTTTTTCAATTTTACTTTTGAGTCAATTCAAGGTCATTTTCTATAAAAATAAAATAATTTAAACACAAAAAATTAACATACTTATTGTTAACAAAAATAATAGATATATGTTCACACCTACACTGATGTCGTTTTTCTTGAGGGAGCACTCAACATGCACACGTCTTGTTTTTTTATATGTAAAACTCAACATGCAATAATACCTTCCTTGTTACTTTTATATGTAAGACTAAACCTGCAATAATACCTTGTTACTTTATATGTAAGACTAAACCTGCAATAATACCCTTGTTACTTTTATATGTAAGACTCAATGGCAATAATACCTTGTTACTTTTATATGTAAGACTCAACCTGCAATAATACCTTGTTACTTTTATATGTAAGACTCAACCTGCAATAATACCTTGTTACTTTTACATGTAAGACTCAACCTGCAATAATAATTTTGTTACTTTATTTGTAACACTCAACCCGATAATATATTGCTATTTTTATATGTAAGACTCAACCTGCAATAATACCTTGTTACTTTTATATGTAAGACTCAACCCGCAATAATACCTTGTTACTTTTATATGTAAGACTCAACCTGCAATAATACCTTGTTACTTTTACATGTAAGACTCAACCTGCAATAATACCTTGTTACTTTATTTGTAACACTCAACCTGCAATAATACATTGCTATTTTTATATATGTAAGACTCAACCTGCAATGATACCTTGTTACTTTTATATGTAGCACTCAACCTGCAATAATACCGAGTTACTTTTATTTTTTATTTCATTATTAGTATGTTTGGGAAAGAACTAAACAATATTACATTATTGACTTTAATCTCAGACACTTTGAACTAGGTCCAGACAACATGTAGACCAATGCTTACCTACTGCAGGTCTTAATGCAACAACCTTCATAGAGTCTAATCTCAGTTCATTCATTTAAAAGTTACATTTTTTAAAATATTGTTATTGTGTGTTTTTTTATAAATATATATATATATATATATATATATATATATATATATATATATATATATATATATTTAATTATATATATATATA
Organism: Bulinus truncatus; assembly: GCA_021962125.1. Lineage (NCBI taxonomy): Eukaryota > Metazoa > Mollusca > Gastropoda > Planorbidae > Bulinus > Bulinus truncatus. The sequence goes on from JAGDYQ010000242.1 coordinate 676,480, forward strand.
TATATGTAGGTATATCGTATCTATGTACTTATTAAATATATATCGTATCTGTGTACCTTTATATATATATCGTATCTATGTACATATTAAATACTAGATATTAAGCCCGGCGTTGCCCGGAAATCTAGGTGTAATAAAAAAACCCTTCCTAATCAATTTAAATTAATTTAGGTGCTGATTGATGCGCCACCTTATAATGTAGAAATGACCTACATTTCATACTTAAAGATAACCAACAAACCATCATCAAATAGTAATTCATTGAGGAAACAGTAACCTCCAGTACAAATGTTAATAAAACTATAATAACTGAGCATGATTATCAAATGCGCAGCCGATTTACGTGAAATCGTGCAGAATTATTATTTTTTATTTGACATCACGGAGGATTTTATTTATAGCGTTTTTGAAAATTTATAGTTAAAATCAAAAGCACTAGGGAAAATGCACTGAAAAGTAAAAATAACTACTTAATATGGCACGATACAGCACTATCGAAATGACGTCATATACGATTTTCTTTTATTTATAGCGACGACACTCCCATTCTTCTGCAAATTACCATAGGGATGTCATAAGTCATAGTTTATTTACGAACGCTCTCGCTAGCAACATAGTCTAATTAAAATGCTATCTGTTGTTGTAAAACCATAATTATTGGAATGATATTATATTATTATTATTTAATATTTAGGACTTTTACGTTTCATAATTTAAAAAACACAGAAACTATTTAAAACTGTAGATTTTTAAAAAAGAAATATCGAATCGAAGACGCCATTTTGAATTATGTTTTCGTGACTCGCTGGTCACGTGATATTTTATCAAATGCTATTGCTTTATTTACTTCTGGAGGTCGTTTATTTATAGAAAGGATTCCCCACACATCGCCCGCCGCGTGCCGGACAAGCTTAGCAACTTTATAAGTTAGATATATCGTATCTATGTATTTATTAAATATATATATATCTTATCTATATTTTAAAATTCACATCTGTTTTTGTTTTCATATATATTAGAGTAAGCCGAGAAATAAAGTATATTATATAAAATGAAAGTTGGACAGAATGAAGGATACGGACATTTCAGACTCATTCACAAAGAAATCCATCTCAAATTTCATACATGGTGCATAAGACCAATACCTTAGTCAGGGAAAATATTCACAACTTAGTTGACAGTATTTCCAAAAGTGAGAGTTGCGTAAACCAGGGGTAAAGGAAGAATAGGTTAGGTTCGAGCTGAGAGGAAACAATAACCATAAAACATGAAGAAATATTTAAAAAAAAACACAACCAAAAACTCGAGTACATAACTGGCATGAACAAAGGTTTGGGGAATCCATTTTCATTAACTTGGAAGTTTAATCGATTAGAAATTTCGAAGACTAGTAAGTTCTTAATGATAATACTCTAATTTAAAACGTTCTAGTCAATTAATTAATAGCGTTTGATAATATTTTTTAAAGAAGTAAAAAGCAGAAAGAGACAATAGTTGCTCATGCACACGTCTCTTGAAGTAAGTGCTGAACTTTATGTTTTTAGTCTGGCACGCTAGTTTTAATAAAAACAAGCATCTTTAGTAAATATTTGTAGATTTTGGAAATGTTTATACATTCAATTGTGTAATGCATATATCTAAAAAGATTTATTAAAAAATAAAAATGACATTATTATTAATATAGCTTTTTTGGTAAAGAAAAGGTACCCTAAGAAACACTGATGCCAAGCCCACATAGGGCATGACAAAAATTAATCAAACCAAATTTGTGTTATGGGGATAGATACTTTTGGGCTCCTTGGGCCCTATTTCTTGTACCGTTATGTATAAGGTGAAGAATGGGGCAATAAAAATGACATAATTATAATATAGCTTATATGGAGAAAACGGTACTATTAAGAAACACTGATGCCCAGCTTTATTGAGGGCATGACCAAAATTATTTAAACCAAATTTATGTTAGAGGCATAGTTACCTTGGGGTCCCGAAGGACCCTTATTCTCGTATCGCTACGTATAAGGTGTAGAATGGGACCATGAAAATTATATAATTATTAATATTGTTTATATAGTCGAAAACGTACCCTAAGAAACACTGATTCCCAGCCCACAGAGGCATGACCAAAATTAATCAAACCCAATTTATGTTTGGGGGATATATACTCTTGAGCCTCTATGGTCTTTATTCTTGTATCGTTATGTATAAAGTGTAGAATGGGGTCATGAAATGGCGTATTTATTAATATAGTTTATATAATAAAAAACGGTACCTTAAGAAACACTGATGCCCAGCCTCATAGGTCAGATTGCAAAATGATGCATGAATGGCAGGCCGAGACCTACAAAATTAGTATATACATCATGGGTCTAGGGTTTAGGGTTGCTGGGTTGCTGAGATCAAGGGTGATGACTGACGTACAAAACGGAAACGATAGAGAATTCGACTCGAAAATGCGTTTGTAAGTACCGTCCTAAGCCTCTGAGGGCTCATCGGGGCAGATAAAATGTAAAGGTGTTGAGTGGTTAGCACAACACACAGCCAACTTTACTCCACAACTTAAAGTCATGTCCCCATCTAAAGCTGGGTGGAGTTTGGGACCATACCGTAAGAATAAAATCCCAAGGTTCTCACTGCGGTTCGAACTGTGACTATCCGGTCGACAGCCGAGCGCTCTACACCGCACGACCACCCGTCTACCTAATTAGATTTAAAAGTGTATATTAACTTTGACAATTAACAATTAAATTTGAAAAATTTTAACAATGTAAAGTATAAGTAAATACAACAAATTTGTTAGTCATTTGATTTTCCACCACCACATACTAGTTTATATTAAAAGTATGCAATTATAAATAAATAAGTTTGTAAGCACATGAAATCAATAAAATAATTTTCTCTGTAGGCAATTATTCTCACATTATGCGTTATTATTCTGAAACAACTAAATTTACATTTCTAGAGTCTTAATGGAATAGAAGATTACCAAATGGCTAAACAAATTGATTAAGTATTTAAATGCAGCACATTGAAATTTATATGTTTTCTTTATACGAAATTAAAGGCAATTAAAAACAAATCAAACATTCCAATGTTATTTTTTGTTACGGATGGTTTGAAATGGATATGATGGTACACAAGTCATTGTATAAAAAACTAAACAGTATTTTATATGGCCGACCTCTTAGGAATAAAAATAAATCGGTTGTTGTTTGTCCCTAACACTAAACACATTAGTTCTTTATTGGATAGATATTTCAGTGTTTTACGTAAATCTTGTTTTAAAATGCCCCTTTTTATATAAACTTATTTTCAAATTCTGTGAGTTACTGACATCATGTGATTCCACATACACTGTTTTTTAATCATTTACATTAAATGAAAATTCAAAAACGCGAATTATTTTCGTAATATTTATAATGGGGAAAATACGACTAAAATAAAAAGTGTTATGAAAACAATAGACTGGATTAGATAAATATAAGTCAAAAAACAAACATATATATATGTACTGTTAATAATTGAATCCACAATGTACTGTAACATTATGCCTCACAATATACTGTAACAACATGCCCCACAATGTACTGTAACAATATGCCGCACAATGTACTGTAACAATATGCCCCACAATGTACTGTAACAATTTGCCGCACAATGAACTGTAACAATATGCCCCACAATGTACTGTAACAATATGCCCCACAATGTACTGTAACAATATGCCCCACAATGTACTGTAACAATATGCCCCACAATGTACTGTAACAATATGCCCCAACAATGTACTGTAACAATACGCCTCACAATCCACTTTAATAATACGCCCCAACAATGCACTATAATAATTTGCCACACAATGGACCCTAGTACATTGAAAGCAAGAGTTTATCTCAACAAGTTCTAGTGTCCACAATATACTAACTGGACACAATAGACACATGGGAGCTGTTCAGGTGGACCCTTTTCGGCTGGGAGGGGTCGACCGCATGGTTAGATCAATACATTTTCTTTATGAGTACGAAACATATTAATTAGACATAAAATACACATCTTGCTATTGGAGTAATGTACTGATATCTTAACGAATGGTGAGGTCTCCAATCTCTTTTTACCATGAGAAACATGTCAGTTGTTGACCCTACTGAACCAGATGGTCATTAGTTAACAAACGGACATAAGACTGATGCTGCAGATGGGACGAACCATTGTGTAGACTCACTCATCTGGACAGCTACATATTTATTTGTTTTGTATTTTCAAACAAAAGGCACGCACATCTTCTATTTCCGCTGACCATAGATGAGAACCATGTCAGGTGTGGGCCCAACTGGACCAGATGGTCAATGTAGGCAGCAAGGACAAAGCAAACAATACAATACAAATGAGATGATCTACATCTCACTCGACTCAGTATAAAATGAAGAAGTTAACGCACTGTGATACACCAACAGCCTTTAACAAGCCACAGTTGTGTTCATTGTCCACACAGTGACCGATAGAAGATGTTGATGTTATATTTCACGATATTTATGATGGTGACCATATGCTGTGTCTGGTCATTCTCCATTAGTGATCTTTGTGATATCATCATTAGCAGGTAAAAATGTTGTACTCGCTTTTTTTTTATTTCTATATCAAACTTTACTAATATTTATAAAATATGAATACAGTTTGCTTGATAGAATTTCACAAAACCTAAGGCCAGTAGATGTATCCCGGTGAGTTGTGAAGTAAATAACAATATATATGTAATATAATTTAATTCAGCCTTAGGATTAAATGGCAATTTGTTTTGTTTTGATATTATGGTGAAATGTTTTATACAGAACTGTATTAATAACAAATGTCTTTTATTTGCAATAAAAACTGATTGTATTGTTAAATTTTAGTAACAATTTATTACTGTTTTATATTCTATCAGTAACCTGTCTAAAGATAGCAACCAGTTTGTAAACGTCACGATACCGAAAAACTGCCAGATTGGGAACGTAGCATGGAGTTATCCTGTAGTAAGTTTATTATTGTGAAATATTGACCAACTTATATAGCTAACGAAATGTTCAACAAATGTGTTTGAATATTGTAGTTACATGAACTAAATGAACTTTAATGGTGAATGTAGAGTCGTTTTTAGATTTTCGTGAGCCTTAGGGCAAAGACTTTGTGGGATATTTTGGGGAGTATGCCCTGATAAAGCCCTGATAACAACATATTTGATATGACTTTATAAAAGTATGGGTCTTTCTTCTCTCTTAAGCGGTGCGCGCGTGCATCGTTCAGCGACCGCGCGCATATGCGCACACATCATAACTCGTGTTATAAATTTATAAATCGCAGATAAATATAAAGTTTTGGGGATTAGTACAAGGTATCATAAATATATCTCTTATCTGCATGTAGGCTAATTGTATTTGCAATATTTTGTTGTTCCTATAAGAAGGTGTCACTTCTAGTAACAGTAACAGAAGTTGTTTTTTTATCTTTCAGGGCTCTGCATTCATTTTTACACATCCGGAAATAAAACTGTTCAGCTTTGTATCGATGCATGGTCCAGTGAGTTGTCTAGGGTCAAGGATTAGAAGATGGTCACTACAAAATTCTACCCTTACCTACTAAAGGTAACACATTTCTATCAGCTTTACTTCTCATAAACTGTAAACAATTAACAAAATGAACTAATTAAAGTCATATGGTCGCATTGTATTACTGATAGTCTCTATGAATCTTTTGAAAAAACTTACTTTTTTTTTAATCTATCTATCTAAAAACAATGAGCTAATTCTACAATAAGCCCATAATCCAGAAAGTTCCTGCACAACGCCTACTGTACATTTTTTAAGTGACCCTGTCATGGATGTGTTTTTGTGTAGTGTGTGTGAGAGCTGTGCATGAACTCAGTGGTTGGTAAAGTAAATAGTGGGATTGAACTGAGAGGATGTTCAGGTGAGAGAGAGGGACAGTTAGTGCTAGGACAGTGAAAGGAAAGGAGTGTTGTGGAATATAGTAAATATAGGAAGCTAGAAAGTTAGAAAGTGATATTATGTAGTCTTAAAGACACTTGTGTTCTAGTTGATATTATGGACCATTCGTACTATGGATTTCTGGTATTTGTTTATATGTATATACGTTATTAATCACTGTTTGTGTTGTGGATTTATATATATTAATAAATGAACCACGACCCAAGTTTTCTGTGATTTATAAGTGAATGTGGAAGATGAAAGGTAACGTTTGAAGATAATTTAAAACGATCTATGACAGACCCAAAAAAGTTTTGTGCCCGGGGCCTACCCTGTCTCTCAACAGTCTTTGATAAGTAAATAATTAATCGCCTCTCAAAAGATTTTTAGCGAAACCTTCTAAAGTCTTTAATAAAACGGAACATAAAAAAAATTTTAAATCGAATATCTAGTAAACATGTTTTTAAATACATTTGTTTTTTTCCTGTAGGTAGTCCATCTTGTACTAAGTCATGTCACGGTCATGCTGTACTTGTTATCTCAGCTCCAGTTGACCTTCACTACATGATCTCATTGAAATATAGAATTACTGAAGAGAAAAGTACAAGTAACCACTAACTGTCATTCTTCATTGATGAACAAAGAAATTGATTTTTTAAAAGATTTTTCATAAACAAAATGTTTACTAAATAAAAACGTATTTACATAAGAGCTATTTGTGCCACATTTTTCCATTATAAATTTAATGTTAACTTCATGCTAAGTTCATCATCGGGACCACGGTGAGGGGACAGAGTACAGAATTCTTAATAAAATGAATTAGCGGGCGGGTTCTTTGGCTAAGCCGGACCTTCATGCTGCTCCACGACCTGCATGATATGTGGTACCAATCCCAGTCACCTACATGTGTCACATATAGCCGCCAAGGTCAATGCATTATTGAAAGAAGGTCACTGCTAAAACCATCCAGTTAGTGCTTGATAGTATATAAGAGATAAACATCTCATGCTTTCCAGAAATAAAATAAATAAAAATAATAATAAATAAAATGACCTTACAAATTAGTGCGTGTGTGACTAGAGGGACCTAAAAGTGCAGAGTATCAAAGAACAATATTAGATGGAGCCATGTTAGCAGCATTTACTTTCTTACTGATATGAATATGAAAAAAGGAACATCTTTCAATGTAGTAATTATAAAACAATCTCCATATAAAGACTTAAAGTATATTTGGAATTAAGTTCGACAGCACACCTGACATATCACACACTGACAAGATATTTGATCGCTCTCATTTTTCTATGATGAATTAATCCGAAGTTGAGCTTTTAAACGAGATAGGAAAGCTGAGACGGCATCTGAAGGCAGCTGATATTGATATTTACAACGCCAAAGAGTGTTAATTATTTGATGTTTTGAAATTCATTACTGAATGGGACTTCATAGAATGTCTGCCAACACTCTCAGTGAGCCTGTAATTATTTATCAATATATTTGTGCCTGTAACTTCATTTGAGAGGAGCTTTTCAAAACTAAAACATAAAAAATTACCTGTCATCCACTTTGGGACAGTCAAGGCTTCTGATCTTGCTCTGTTTATTATTGAAACTGATATGATATTGATATTGATGGAGTGATTGACAGATTCGCAGCTTTGACGATCAGAAAGGACAATTTAAAAAAAAAGGTAATTGTAAAAACAACAATACTTTGACTTTGCTTTGCTGGTAATTAAGTTCTTAAATGCTTTCACGTAAAATTAAATGGTGTAATTTGTTTTTTATCTTATATCGTTAAAACTCATCAACTGGTTGACCAAAAAGAAACATGTATTAGAAAAGAAAAAATACCACTTAATCGAATCAGACACGATCATCAAAGGGGCAGATCTGGCTTTTGGTGTGTGGTTTAATTCTGGCCATTTTTCTCGAAACCTCTTAAAAAACAAAATCTCTGGTCCAGTGGATGGTCCAAGACAAACATTGAATTCATCGGAAAGGAGTACTTCCAACATGTGATGACGGAATGCCATCCATAATAGATTACGCCCCAGGCTACTTCTAACAGAGTGCAAGCTCCATTGAGACTGCACTTGAACCTGATGGTAACCCATGGTGATGGCACTGTGATGTAGCATCTTTTGCTGCATCACCAACATCCCTGATAATTTTTTTCTGACGCTCAGCAACTCATTTTTCTTTAGCAGCGAGCTTTTTGTCCACAGATCCAATTGATCCTGTTCTTGATTCTCGTTGTAACTTCAAAAACTGCATGTCTTCATCATTTTTTATCAGCTGTTCAGAGTTGGCATGGTGTATTCTTTTGGTTCATTTGATCGGTTAAGTTGTTACGCTTACGGTGCTTCATCAAACGAACTTGTTCTGCATACAGATCTTTGATCATCTGTAGGATGTGCTGTTTGTCGTACAGGCAGTCGTGATTTCACCCAGAAGGGCAACAGTTGATCATGTACTTGCTGTGCAGCTGTATTGATGTTTAGCTTCTGTTGACGGTGATAATATACAAAATTTTCATGACATCGAAGCCCGAAGGGAGGCGAGCACCTGATATAGTTTGTTTTGGAAAGCCGATAAGCCAGATGTTATTATTGCTTCTCGTTATTTTAGATTTTAGCAGCTGCCACGGCCATACCTTAAAAAAATCATTGATTTTATATTAGGTAATAATCACAGTTTTTAAGTAGTTTTATAGCACTAGACTAAGCAGACTTAGTAGACTAGTAGCAGTGACTGACTGCAGTGTAGCAGCACTTGTACTATTTAAATATTTTATTATACTTAGCCTTAGTTTCTAATTTTAAATAATTATTGATATTTTATTAATTATTTATTATTACTAGTGAAAATTAATGAACTAAGTTTCCAAGTTTTGCACATTAGGTATTTTATATGTTTTCTCGCATTCATTACATTTTCTAATTAAGAATCACACAATTTCAACTCTAGTAAATGGTAGCAATGAGGTAAATATATATATATTAAACTTCATTTTATTCATATATGGCATGCAAAAACTGCAAATTATTTGAGCCTCGATTCGTCTGAATTTTTATGTTGGCCTAAAACTGGAATTTTAAAAGCTCTTGGGGGACTCTAAATGTTGTTCAAATGAGCTACAACTTCACCAATTCACTCATTGTACCCAAGAGACACATTTCAGGGGGTGAGACACCAAAGATTGAAAAAATTTCCGAGTATTTCTGGGAGGCCCTAATATACATATTATTCATCTTAATGTCTGCGTTAAATCGAAAGCGAAAAACATGAGTTCAAAATGGCGATTTTTCTTTTTGAAAAATCTACAGTTTTAAATAGTTTATGTGGTTTTTATTATGAAATGTAAAAGTTCCAAATATTAAACGGTAATAATTAACATATAATATCATTCAAATTATTGTAGTTTTTATTACAACATATGGCATTTTAACATTGTCAAACGTAAACAATAGTAACGGAAGTGAAAAAATAATCGAGCAATTTATTTTTTCATAAAACATTGAAATTTTCATTTTGTTCGTGTGACGTGGTGGCTGAATGGATAAGCTGCTTGGAATTATATATAGATTATTTTAATGGACAATATCGACTTGAAGAGAATTATTAAGAATACAGCTCTGGTTAATATTTATTCCAATACAAATTACTCGACTTAATCGAAATGTCCATTTCTTGTCAAATTGTGTCCTTTTTGGTTATTCCTCAACTAATCATAGCTGTCATAGAGAAAACTAAATTCGGCGGTAATCTCTAGTAGCTAATGGTGTCAACTAAATCCAGGACCGGTCTTATAGATCCCTTTACTGAAAATTATTTCCTCTGTTTTTTAATGACAATCTAATATACATATCTATATACATAATCGGCTAACATAGACGGTGGTTCGACCGACAGACCTTCACACCGTGCGGTGTATAGGATATTCATGGCAATAAAAGCCACATGTCTGCACGTTACAAATACACGGCACCGCATGAGTTGAAAGCGTACGTCTGAGTTGTACGTCACACCTTCGCGGAGTTTAAAAACAGTGCGCGTCATCGACCATCTCTATAAATATAGTCTGGGAATTCCAAAATTATAGAAACTGAAAAGAGACAATGTATGCTAAATGAGAGTATGTTTGGTGCGCATTTCGTTCATCAAATGAATCTTTCTTGAATAAAAATGAAATACTGGGGAATTCTAAACACAACAAGGATTTCTTATTAATGAATTAAGATGTGTAGGGTTTCGAAAGGGCGGGGAGTCCAGCAGACAATTCGAGATGCAACAGCGCTATTTTCTAACCTCACGTCTTTTTAAATACGTCATGTTAAACATGATAAATTATAAAATTATAAAAAAAGAACTGTTGGAATGGGGGTGTAGGGTTGGGAAAGGAGCGTTTAACGGGGGGAAGGTAGGGAGAAGTGTAACGTGGTAATGTTAACAGGGTTTGTTGTATGTACATTGAGACCCACTGCGATTCGAGCATGTCTTGAGTGGAAGGTTGGCGGGCGGGGGAGGAAGGGAGGGACGGATGTGGGGCTAAGTGGAAGAGAATTGAAAATAGAAGGAAAATTTTGATGTTAGATTCAAAGTTTAATGGTCGTGGGTGTTTTTGTTAAGATTCTATGCCCATAATGAGGATTATTTTCTTTGGGATGAACTATATAAAATATGAACTTGTTTGATGTATTATCAAGTGTCCCTTAAATGTGTTTTGGCTACAGTAATCTGTTCATGTCCTTTGAGGCCACTTCGAGTAGATAGACATGCTATTTTTGTATATAGACTGATTGTTAAAGCGCTCGAATATATATCACCATTTTCAAATCCAACTGCGTGCCTAATAGCCGGCCCGGGTACCGGCCCTGTTCAGCTAGTATGAAAATAAAATGTTTCGTAAATCGACCGACATTGGGAGAGCTATAATGCCCAATAAATTTTTCAGGATTGCTGGCTTACTTTAATTACTGTAAAGAGGCTTAATTAAGCTTAAAAACAATTTAAAGACAAGACCAAATATCGATTCGTTTGGTTTGGGGTTTTAAATCTGCTTGGTTTATGTAGGGCTTATAACTACTTTAACTGAATTCGAAGTTTTTGGCACTTTAAAAAATAATGAATCGTTGCTCTCAAAAAATAAATATTGGACCTTTCGGAGAGCTGAAACGATTCCAATGGCAGTAAAAGTTTAGTCTCAATAGCCTGTTGTTGCGCAAAATCACCCACACCGGCAAAAACTACCGACACCACCGACACCGACTCCCCAGCCATGTTAAATAGTTTATCCCAAAGAAAATAATCCTCACTATGGGTAAACAATCTCAACATATGTAACCCCCGATGATTAAACTCTTAAAATCTTAATTCCTTCCTAATATTTTAATGGACTCCTTTCCAAACAGTTCTTCATTTTATGATTTAAGATGTTCAACGTGACGTATTTAAAAAAAGAGAGACTTGATTGAGTGTCTGTAAGTTAAGCAAAACGCTACACGTTTAGCATGTGGTTTACTTACTGTTATACACATTGTAGTATAGTACATATCGTAGTGAGAATTAACTAAAATAATACTGCCAACCCGGCAGTGCCGAACCTATGGAATTGGGCGCCCGGTGGGCTTAACCTCTTTAGAGGGCTCTGCATTTTGAATTCGACACCATGACATGAGATAATAAAATTGATATTTAATGTAAAAAATTTTCTGGGGCAACCTTAAGCTGGGGCCCGGGAGAGATAGAATCGTTGTGTAGCTGTTATCTGACCTTCAATTAAAAAATAATATTCTATCAATCCAGTTCAGGCCGCAGACGTAGAAAATATTAGGCCTTCTAAAAAGAAATATCAAAGTTTTAAACATTATAGTTCTGTGAAGCCAGTGCCGAACCTAGGATTTGGCCTCTTCGGGGCCCCTACATTTTGACATGAAATAATGTACTTAATATTTAGTGTAAAAATATTGTGGGTGCCCCTCTCAAGCTGGGGCCTGTGGGACTTTCGAAACCCCTTCACACACCCTTTTGTAAAAACCCCATCATAAATAGGTTAGTTTGCACTGCCAACATTGTGTACGGTGCTACTCAAACTCAACCCATTATACAATTCATTCATGTAACGTAATAGTAAAAAATAAAAAAAATAGTGTGACGTAGTTTTTGGTTAGTAATAAAGGGAAATAATTGTACATTAGATATAGACATATTTTAGAAAAATAACAAACTAAAGAGTATAAATATTACATTATTTTGAGATATCTATAATACTAGATTTGTTTGGTTTAAAGTTTAAATTGTGGGAAATAATACAGAATATTAATTGAACGATTTCTGTAGATATTTCTCCATTATTGCTTTTCATTTAATAACAAATTGAATACCATAAATATATTACATTATTGTGAATTATATATGAAATCCTTTTAGAGTGTGACTGCGACCATTACAATTCGAAAATTTTGTCGTGATTTCATGATACTCTCATAAGATCGCTTTCTTAGGCTCACGGTATTGATCGTGGCGGTCGGAAATAATTTAATCCTTGAGTGCCATCAGACTTTCACACACTTACCTGCCGTATGAAAGTGTAGGGTGTTTGGTAACCCATCACTGTACACATGGCTGGTCCAATGTCATTACTGGCAGCAAAGTAGGAGACTTCTTACTGACCGAACAGTTGGGAGCCGTATCATGCCTGTTTAGTAGAATAAAGTAAATGTCTCTTCCATCTTGTGACAGACACCGAACACATGATGTATTTTTTGTATTATAGATACGTGAAGAGGCGTTATCACGATTGAATCGAAGCATATATACTTCAAAGAGACTATCGGACTAACACGAACAGTCTCATGAACTAACATGAACAAAAGTAGCACACGCAGACAAAAGTTGTCCAAAATGAGAAAGTAACATTAGTAGCATCAAACAGTAGCATCAAACAGTGGCATCAAATACTAACATCAAACAGTTTGTTCCGCCTAAATCTCATTAGTGTGTGAAGTCGATGAATCGCAATTAAATACTCAACAATAGACTAACTCTACTATTTTTGTTTTTCAGATAAAAATGGAAATGGCTACACCATTTTTTCTTTTTACTAGCTTTTTTTTTAATAGTTTGGGGACAACCTAGACTATATAGACGTAATTTAATTTAGTTACTTATCTTTATGACGTAATAGATATCTAAGGAAAATATTTTGTTGACAATAACGCCAAAAACATTTACTTTGAAGAAAAATGTGCACTAGATAGCACAACATCTAGTGCCTTAATTTATAATTTTTGGTCTCTGGACTTGTGGTGTTTATGACGCACGGAATTTTGAATATTAGTAGCAAAACAATGCATGTAAAAAAACAAATTCTTCGTATATTGGTTAGCACTCTTTTCTACAAATGTTCTGTTCAAAGTAACCTGCAACATAATGCCAAAAACTTATTTTTAGAGGACATTATTTTTAGTGGTGCATGATTCGTTCCCTGATAAATGGTCCATCCTCTGTATTTTATTTAATTTGTTACTATCATGGGGGGGGGGGCAGAGTTGTCTAGTATGTTATAATTATTTGAAATTAGTATTAGTAAGACCCCAATTTATGTACTCGTGACGATTTTAAACAGAATGATTACGCTTAACTGGGACACAAAGAGACCGAGGCTTTATGTCCCAATTAAGCGGCTGTCCTAATTAAACATGCAAATTTACTATTAGCTATATTTTTTGGTCTTTTGAGATTTGTCCCAAATAAGCAGCTGTTCCAAATAAGCGGTGTCCCAATTAAGCGGAATCCACTGTATTAGGGAGACGTTCATGAAGAGCTTTGGCGATAAACAGTTTTTCTGAATGTCGATTACAGAGTGGGTTTATTAAGATCACATTATCAAACATGGGTGCATTGACGAAAACTGCTACATAAATAAAACTTGATACTTTTGGGACAGGGAAATTTATTAAACTACGGTGGCTATTGTTATTTTACTCCATTGTTATTAATTCAAAATTTGGAATTATGGTTTTACAAACAGACCTACCTAGTCAGTCCCACTTGCACATATATATATATAATACATATGTTGTTTACAAATGTATACCAGCAATACTGTGACTTTTAGAATGGACAAATTTATGAAACATAAAGCATGTACCCTAACTCATTTAAAATTATATTCCACTTACCTAAACAAGTAGATTTCCTATTAACCCACATTTAAAAATCAAATGGATCAATATGCATTAATATTGTGTTGATTCAAAAAAATGACATAATTTTTTAATGTAAATGTTTTAATTAATTTTAGCTCACGTTATTAACCCATAAACACACATTCAAATATATATATATATATATATATATATATATATATATATATATATATATATATATATATATATATATATATATAAAGATAGATAGATGACCAAAGGAAATAGATTGAGCAAAAGTTAAACAAATTGTATTCATTTCTTAAACAAGATTGAGTACAAAGGAAATTTTTGACTTTAATATATGTACTGTTAACCCCTATTTTTTGTATACATTTATCCCAGAGATAAATGCGTGCTCCAGATTACCATACCCATGGTGCAATTCGAATGGAAACAATTTTTAGATCTTGATCAATGTTTGACTTACTGTATACATTGGGACGGTCGGGAATAACATGTGAAATTAAAACAAATAAAAAATATAGCCAGCGTACAGTTTGTGTAAATTGTGTACATAATTTTTCACTTAATATCAGTTAGGATACTTTTTGATAGTCACGATAAATAATGGGTTAGAAATAGTTTACGGTGTTTTAAAAATAAAACTACTCTTGCATCGCCTACTTAGTTCAATAGTAAATAAACTTTAAGAAAATGTATTTTCCCAATGTGAAACAATAACTTCCCAAGAAAGATGAATAGGAAATAGTGAAGGTATAATAAAACACGTTATAGTTAATGATAAAACATGTTAAAAGTAGGGCTGTTGATTAAAGTGCGTTAATTTGCGATTAACGCGTCAAAAAATTAGCGATTAAAATTTTTAACGCAACACCTAAATGCGTTAATTTGACCACACTACTGAAAGTTCACCAAATCGATAAATACAGAATTTCACTCAACGATTTGAAGTTAAGGTCTGTTCACTTATGAAGTAGATCTACCATCCCTACTCTGTCGCAATTTGCACACACCTCACCCCAGGTATGCGACAAAAGCCCCAATTATAATATAAAATGACGCTGTTTTGTTATATAGCCTTCGACAATAAACCTATGCCCCTCCCATTTCGATGTAAAAAGAGAAAAGTTTCATTCTCTAGTTTACATAATATACTGTAGTGTATTGGTGGAGGTACAACAGTGTATTGTTGAAGATAAAAACAAGTGTATAATGAACTCGTTTATAATTTTTTGCGCGTAATTTTGTGTTGCATTTTGATAATACAGCATCTTGTCGGTCACGTCGGCTTCAGCTGCACTAATAGTTTCATTTACATGACACATATAATCAGTATTTTTCAGAATTTTTGTGACACTGAGTTAAATATAATATTTTATGTAGAGGGCTGTTGATTAAGGCTATTAAAGTGCAATTGATGCGTTACAAATATGCGATTACATTTTTAACACAAACACCTAAATGCATTAAATTGTACCCGAATCCTGTTATTTCAGAATTGCAGAAAAAATTAGTAAATAACCCAATTCTATAACCAGATCAGACGAGATTTAAAAAAAAGAAAAACCCGAACACAGAAACTGTCACGTATTTATAAAATCATAGCAGCGATATGACCTTGAAACAATAGGACTGTCATTTCTTAATTCTAATGTATGACATTGAATGATACAATTAGTTAACATCTGGCGTAGCTAGGAAGCTTGATTAACAGGTGCCATGATTTAGAAACGATGGGACTTATTAACCTTGTTTGGGACAGAGTGGGTACTGGGGTTGGGTAAACAATAAGTAACGTCATCTATAATGTAATTGGGTTTGGAAAGGGGGAAACGCGTTAATAATGAGTGAGCATCTACTTTGGCTATACTTTTACGTTATATAAATGACGTGTGTATTTTTTGGGATGGGAAGTGGAGGGGGCATGTACGGTAGTGGAGAGTGGGGTAAACAAGACTTATGTGTGGCGAAGTGTTACAAAATATGAAAGCGAAGTGGGAACAGGGGTTGACATAAGTCATTAGTATGAAACTATAACACTAGAAAAACACACGTTTTTCATTGTGGTTGATTAAAAGAAAACAATTTGCATCGCTTGACGTGATTGACACATGTCAAAAAACTGGCCTCAATAACTATTTCAATAGACATATATGCTAATGCTTAATAAATCTGTTAAAATTAATTATACCACTTTCGTAAATAAATCTGAATTGTTTAAGCTATGATATTATGACATACTAGTTTGAATACAGACAAATGTATTGTATTGTGTAGATTAAAATGTGCGTTGATTTGCGATAAAATTTTAAATCTTGCGTTAATTTCGATCAGTTATTTTAATCGAATAGCAGCTCTAGTTAAAAGTAATAATAAAACACATCATAGGTAATGATCAAACACGATATAGGTAACAATATCTCAAGAAGTTGACATGACCGAGCAAAATCAATGTAATATTCGGACTCAGAACACCAAAATTAGTCTAGATCAGTTGAAAACCCCCGACGATTTTTTGGACCTATGTCTACTATAAGCCTGCCAGCGCTATACTACTGTATCTTTCTCTAATCTATCGCTACTAACTTATTTCTAACTTTACTTAACATGGCAACACAAAGGTCGGGAGGGGGTAGGAGGTGATCACGCTTTCTACTATAGGCCTTCATGTGCTATCTGTAGGCATCAAATTCATGTTGGGTGCTTGCCTTGAGACCAGACCATGAACCTGGGTTACGTAATCAACATGGTCAACTAAGAGGGGAGATGAAAGTTTTACCTACCGAAGGGGCGGTGAAGGTGGGAATAAATTCTAAACGCTAAAGGAATAAACACTACCGTGAGAAACACTGATGCCTGACTTCCCATAGGGCATGACAAAAATAATTAAACAGATTTTTGTTAGTTAGTGATAGACCCCTTGATGCCCCAACGGGCTTTTTTTATTTTCATCACTACGTTTTGGTGTAGAAATATGGGGCCCTGGATATGACATAATTATTAATGTAGCCTATATGAGAAGAAACCATACCTTAAAAAACACTTATGTCCAGCACTTAGAGGTCATGACAAAATTTATTTAAACCAAATTTATGTTAGAGGGATAGCTGCTCTTGGGACCTCTAGGGCCCTTTATCTTGTATCTCCAGTCTAATGTGTTGAATGAGGCAACAAAAACGGCATAACCCTAGAGAGATGACAAAAATTAATTAACCCAAATTTATGTTAGGGTATAGATATCATTAACACTCCAAGGGTCTTTATTTTCTATCAGTACGTTTGAGGTGTAGAATGGGGTTCTGAAAATGATATAACTATAAAAAATGTTATTTAAAAAACGGTACCTGAGAAATATTGATGCCAAGTCTTTAATGGGCATAACAAAAATTAATCAAACCTATTATATTAGCCCTCCTCCTTTTCACCTTCATTGACCTCTCTGTTACGATCACCTCAGTATGAGCCTATTGGACGAATGCCTCTCTTCACGTTTCTTCAATACTCGTACAATTGTCTTCGCTAATCACTCATGGTCAACTGACCCGCCTTTAGGAGGTGAGTGTAAATGGAGAAGGGTGTGGTGGTGGAATGGACCTTCAAATAAGATAGACTAAGTAAGATTTCTTCCTTCCGAGTCTCACAATTCGTTTTTTGTTGGTCAATAGATTAACAGGAATTTAAAGTTTTGATGTGAACATTTCAGATCTGCTGACCAGCGCTCGAGTTTTCGAACTGCCTGGGCAGTAGAGATATCGTCTGAATTAGAGGAACAAGAACTATGTGGGAATATTTTCGTTAAATGTTTCGAATAACCTGTTTAATTTAATACCCCTATTTCTGCAAGTAACAGGTGAAATAAGGCAGAGAGGTAGGGGCTAGTTCTGGGACTTTTTACACAAAATTACACAACTTGGCATCATTGTGACATCTGGAACATTCCCTGTTAGATCAGTTTAAAACTTGGTTACAAATATAAGCATTTATGTAAAATTCATTTCAGTATTTCATACTAATTTGAAGAGAGAATTTGATTTTCATTGGATTTTCATTCTTTATCTTGGAAATAGTGATTGCTTTGTTATTGAATTTCTTTTTTATAGCTGCTAATTCAGATAAGTACACTTCCACTGTGTCCTTAATTCATTTCAGCTCAACCTTGTTTTTTTTTCTTCGATAGATTGACCATCCGATATAAAATAAGCTTTTGTAATTTTAATCTTAACAATTTTTTCAGTACACTTCCAGTCAAATAATTTTTTGAATACATTGTTATCTCTTGTTATAACAATAAGAGTGATCGGAACTTAATTGAAGCTAACTCATTTATTTGACATAAAACAAGATTTTTTGCAGTGTCGAAGCTAACTTTGCAATTGCAGGTAGAACTAGAAATCTTCGTTTCAATTTAGTAGATCCACTAAATATTATGGACCACGCAGCTATTTTACAAGAAAATTGCAATCTAATTGATCTATCTATAGAAATGCATAATCAAGAATCGACCATTCAGTGGTTAGCTATTATGTATCTGTTGAGAAATAATATGCAGTGCACCACGTGCAATGTATTGTTATCTTGGAAATCATCAAACTGATATCGATGGCTTACGCTGGTTTTGTCCTACATGTCACTTAAAAAGATATTAGATTTAATTATTTTTATATAGAAGCCATTTGTCTCTCCAAACAATAACACAGATTATTTATTGCAGGGGTACTTAGAGGGAAGGACATTGTATTTTGGAGTTTAGAAAGGGGAACAGGAAATGCTTTTTAGTTGAAGTTCTCGATTGAAGGGCAGAAACCTTACAGGCCTGATAATGCAACATGTAATGCCATGTACCCATATCATATCCGATGGATGGGCCGCGTATAGGGATAGAGGGCTTGGCGGAGTTTATTCACACTCTGTAATTATACATGAGCAACATTTTGTTGACCCCCATGTCCTTGAAGTCCATACTCAAAATATTGAAAATCTGTGGATGAGGACAAACGAAAATTAAGAAGTCAATTTGGGACAAGTGAGGCCTTTGATTCATATTTACAAAAGTTTGTCTTCGAAATCAATTTAAACACCAACATGATTTCTCCACTATTCTTTGCGTAATTATAAAAACAACAATATTTAGATAATAAAGTTTTACATGGCTTCTACCCTTTAACATACATTTAATTTGTTTGAATTTTTTCAACCGTTTGGGAGTTGAATAATTATTGAGGCACTGTTTTATCTAATATTACATAATAATTAATATGTAATAGTTATGCCATTGTCAGTGCACCATTGTACACCTCAAACGTAATGATAGAAAATAAAACGCCCTTGGAGCATCAATGATATTTATTTCACTAACATAAAATTGGGTTATTACTTTTGTCTTGTCCATTAAAAGCTTGGCATAAGTGTTTCTAACGTTTTTTGCTATATAGCCTACATTACTAATTATTCAAATGGTTTGTCATATTTGGGCTCCATTCTACACCTTAAACATAGTGATAGGAAATAAGAGGCCCTTTGAACCCCAAGGGCATTTATCACACTAACATTAAACTGAGTTGATTAATTTTTTATCATGCCTATTAAGGGCTGGGCATCGTTTCCGAAGGAACCGTTTTTTTCTGATATAGCCTATATTAATAATTATGACATTTTAGGGGCAAATTCTACACATTAGACATGGCGATATAAGATAAAGGGCCCTAGGGGCCCCAACAGCAAATATCTTATTAACATAAATTTGGTATAAATAATTTTTTCATGCCCTTCTAAGGCTGGGCATCGGTGTTTTATAAGTACCGTTTTTTCTTCTATAGCTTTATTAATAACTCTTCCATTTTCATGGCTCAATCTACATCTTTAACGTAAAGATGAAAAATAAACAGCCCGTGGATGCCCTGTAATGGCTAGTTAAGACTATGGCCCTGTATGGTTGTGATACATAGACACTTCTAGCAGCTACGACGAACAATTTGCAGGCATTCATGTGTTCAGGCAAAACAACCTGCCGTCGCACAAGGCACCAGCGAAAATAAAATTGTTAATTTGATAATATTAATAACAACTACTATAGACAATGATATAGACTATGTCTAAATAGATAATAACACAGCCCAAAAAAATTTTTGTGAATTGCCAAGAATGTTTGAAAGAATCATAGCAATCATGGGTGCTGATTCCAAAACTGCCACTGCTTTTGCTGAATTGGCTCTAGTTTCTGAGATATTGGACACCCTTGAAAATATGATTATACCTTTGTGTAAAAAAATGCAATAGGTTTGGTGTCTGTTGTTTAATTAAACTATACCAAGTTATAACTTATATTTTTTCTATTTTATCTCCGCTTTCTAAAGACATCATGAGTTCATCACGAAGATGCTGCAAAAATAATCAGAATGTATTCTGTTACATCTCTGACAATACATGATTGAAAAGCAAAGAAAATATAACCGACTTTGTGCAGCAGGCATATTTGGCTTATTTCGGTGTGAAGCTGGGAGACCAAGACATGTCTTGGGTTCCCATGTGGACCGTACTGTGTGGAGAGCCTACGGCAGTGGACTAATGGTGAGAAGAAAAAGCTAAGTTTCGGTGTACCAATGGTATGGCGAGCCGAAAGACCATTTTGTGATTGTTATTTTTGTATTGTGAATGTTAAAGGCTTCAATCGCTACAAGAAATCTAAGTGGGATTATCCTGATCTTGAATCTGCAAGGAGACCAATTCCACGTAGCAGTGAAGTTCCTATACCAGTGTTTACTGGATTATTAGAGCTTTCACCATCAGACCCCGACGAGGGGCAAGATCTGGAGTTTTTGGCAGGTGAAAAAGTGGAAGGATTATGAAGGAAGTTCTTCAACACCTCAACCATTCAGCCAAGAAGAATTCAATGACCTAATACGAGACCTAAATCTGTCCAAGCAAGCATCTGAGCTTTTAGCGTCCAGGCTCAATGAAGGTAATTTTCTCAAACCAAAAGTTAAAATAACATTTTATCTGAAAAGATAAGAGTTTCTTCTTCCATATTTTAGCCAGAGGAAGATCTTGTTTACTGTAATGACATCCCTGGACTTCTGCTTCAAATGGGACTACAAGGTTAGTATTCCGAAGACTAGCGTCTTTTTATAGACAGTTCCATCAGAAGCTTGAAATGCGTTCTGTTACACAATGGTAACCGTTATGCATCTCTTCCCATTGCTCACTCAAAAACACTTAAAGAATAGTATGAGAATATCAAAACAGTATTGCAGAAAGTCCGTTATTATGAGCATCAGTGGTCAATTTGTGTTGATCTAAAAATGGTAAACTTCTTGCCGGTAGCAGTCAGATACACAAAATACTTATGTTCATGTGCCTTTGGGATAGCAGGGCAAGGCAAGATCTTTGGACAAGAGTGGCATGGCCTTTAATGAAACCTTGACTGTAGGGAAAGAAAATATCATCAATAAGCCACTGGTTGACAAAAATAAGATCATTCTTTTCACTGCTTTATATCAAATTAGGTTTAATGAAAAAATTTGTTAAGGTTTGGACAAATCTGGCAATTGCTTCAAGTATATTTGCAGATCATTCCCGGATTGAGCATGGAGAAGCTGAAAGCTGGGATTTTTGACGGTCTTCAGATTCGGAAACTCATCAACGATCGAAATCACCTTGAAGCTTCTTCATAGAACAGTTTTGTTTCAGTTGTCAGGAACTTCTTAGGTAATAATAGAGCAGAGAATTACGAAGAGCTGGTGCAAGATATGCAGTGCTGTGCTAGTTACTGTCAGACTGTAACTAGTTATAGTTACTAGTTACAACAGATAAAATATAACTAGTTACTCTATTAGTTACTCCTATTCAAAGTGTAACTAGTTACTTTACTAGTTACTCCACCAGTAACTAGATAGTTACTATTAGTTACTGGGATTGTCAAGGATGGGTTGTATGATTCTCCAACAACGGTTATAATATGTCACATAATTCTTTATTAAAAACAGTATGATAAGTATTTATAAAAAACAATCATTCACCAATATATTAGTCAAAGCAACATCAACCAGTTTAAAAGTTTAAAATTAACCTATCAATAAAACTATTAATTGTTGTGTTGTATAACTAACTAATTAATAATCACTGTATCAGTTTTTTGTTTAAAGGTAAGATCATTTCAAATGATCATCCGTTAGACTATTTCTTCGTGGAGTCAGTATTTGCCCGCCTATGCTAAATAGCCTTTCCACTGGCGCGCTTGATGGAAGACTTGTGCTCTCGGATGAACAATATTTGTTTCACAAGTGGATAGTGATGGAGACTAGATATGTCTTTTGAAGAATCGTTTAGGAAAAGTTCAAGTTCGGACTGAGCAGTACTACCTCCAGTATCAGACTCATTAAAACAGAAGAAACTTTCACATGAGATGATGAAGTCGTTGCCGTTGTAATATTGGAAGCATTGCCTGCAGCATCACAGTCAGCCATGGCCTGCATTGCTTGTAGCAGCAAATATTTAGCTCGAACTCTTCAGCGTCAGACTGTATCCATCGGAGCTTGAATTGTGGATGAGAAGCATTTGCAATTATCAAATCATCTTCACCTTCAAGTGTGCCAAATCTTTTACTGATTCCACTAAGTAATGCATCAGCCAGTGGAGCCGCAAACTTAATAAGGGCTTCATTGAAGAAAGATGTGAACGCAAGGAAGAAATTGTTGGTAGGAGTAGTCCCATGAAGCAGTTGACTTCAGCTGAGGTTTTCAAAGATTGCATGGACCTTCAATTAGCTTTAACATCTGAAAACGAAGATTCAGCAGACATTAATGCAACAGAACTGTGCGATCAATTATTTGCTTTATCGAGGAGAATTACAGAAAAATCAAGCTATATTAGACTATCTATGTGGAATGGGCGTGGTTACCTAGAGTTATATTAGACTATCTATGTAGAATGGGCGTGGTTGCCTAGAGTTATATTAAACTATCTATGTAGAATGGGCGTGTTTGCCTAGAGTTATATTAGACTATCTATGTGGAATGGGCTTGGTTGCTTAGAGTTATATTAGACTATCTATGTGGAATGGGCTTGGCTGCTCTTTTTCCGAATGTGTACGTGGCATTGCGAATTTCGCTTACACTCCCGATAACAGTGGCGAGTGCAGAGAACCTATCTTCGTTCTACCATGTCTCAGGATCGTTTGGCTGATTTTGCTACAATATCTATAGAGAAAACGATTGCAGGAGATTTGGATCTGACCAAAATAATTGGAGTTTGCCTCTGCAAACGCTAGAAAAGCTTATTTTTCTTGAATTCTCTTCAATCTTTTTAATGCTTTATAAACATGAGATTAAATTTTTTTTTATTCTTCATTACTTTTTTAACTTAGCAAAAAAAAACTTCCTAAAATACATTACGTATGCTTAAAACTTTGACTTTTATAAAGTTGCCAAATTTTAAAAATTTGTTATGAAGAATGAAGACCAGTAATAAAACTATAAATATATCATATTTTTATTTTCATAATTTGGATTTACTTCAAAATAAATAGCATTTATTGAGTTTTCTTAGAAAAATGAAACTAAAAAGGGCAGCATTTCTATCCTTGCCTATATCACAAAAATGTCTAAGGCCTGCACTGTTCAAAATGATTCAACTTTTCAACTAAATTTAATCAACTGAGGTGTCTGTGGCTTCTAAAAAAAATATGATAAAAAATTTTATGAAGTAAGAAAATAAAAATTTGATCATCTATGATAAAAATCTGCCTTTTGTGACTTCTTTTAATTCAATTATAGTTATTGAATCTGCATTGTACTATATTTTTTGACCATTTTAAGAATGATCACAATTAGACATATTGCATTGATTGAAACCCTGGTTCACTAAAAACTTTTTAATAAAACTTTTTACAAAAGGCATTGTTCTTAATTTGTACAACTCCCAACTAAATTTTTTAGACTTGGAATTTTATCATTTTTAGTCATCAGGTTTCATGTTAAAGAAACAGAATCGGAGTAAAAAGGAAAGTCACTCGATTGCTATACAACAGGAATCAAAGAAATCTGACAGAAAGAGAAAATTATTGGACAACAGTGTTGAAGCAAATAATGGTGTTGTCAAGAAGAATAAGAGTGATATTATAATATCATCATTATTTAGGAAAAATCCTGACATTCCAGTTGTTTTTAGGTATGTTTTCATTAAAGTATGTAAACTTCCAACTTAAAAGGGTTAGTGACCTTAAAGTTTGGGGGAGTAAAAGAGGGCTGAGTGTTTTGCTAGCCATTTAATCCCTCAATATGCCATAGTGACTTAAAGGAACATTGCTTTTTTTTTTAGTTTTTTCATACTGACTTCAGGTGTGAAAGTTAATTTTTAAATTATTAAAAAAAAAAAAAAGTTAAATTTAGTATTGTATCGGGTGTGCAAACTTAATACTAGGAAAAAACTTAACTTGGTTGCTCAATGGTGGACTGGTGTGGTACTTCTATCATAATCTCAATCTGCATTTTATTCTTTGAATTTTAAAAGATAATAATTTATGGGATCAAAATCATTATAATAATGTATTGTCATTTAAAAAAAAACTTGAGGGAATGTGAGTGTTCTAACAAAATAAGAAGAGGTATGAAGTTAATTTAAAAGATTTGATAACAAATCCACAAAAAATTCAGCCATAATGAAACTAAATATAACCTTAAAAATATTATCACATTTTCTTGTCAGAATTTTAAAAAATTCATTTAAAAATTGATTATAGCAGAATCCCAGTACTAATAGATATTAAATAGAAGAGATCTGATTATTTATGCAAAGGCATATGAATGAATAAATCAGAATAAAAATTGACTAATTTTCATAATTATAAATATCAGGGGTGGCCGAATTAAGCTTTTAAATATTAATTTATTACCCGAGGACTCTGTAAAAATGAGCGATGGTCTCTTAATCTTGTAACATAACCAAAACAATAATTTTGAGAAATTATTATGTATTATATTTTTATTCTCTCAATACCTTCAGTGATCATTTAAGACTTAATGAGACCACAATTAAGTGGCATAAGTAACTGAAATAAGAGAGATTTATAAATCAGATAACCCTCACATCCACTTATCCCCCAAATAATTGAAAGAAATCTAAATTATCTTTTTTTTTAGATAATGTTTAGAGAGAAGCAAATAATTTTTGTTTTAAAATTCTGTGTTGATTTTATTTTTGTAACCTTGAGTGCTTTTTAATGTTTTTGAAGTTAACTGTGTTTTTCTTCTAATTTCAGCCAAAAGATAAATACAGTATCAGAAAATATTTTCACTGGTGAAACGTTTAAGGAATTGCAGCTACACCCTTTTTTGGTTAGTGCATCTTGTATTAAATTTCATATGTAACTTATTCATCCAGTTATAAATATAATTATACATTAAATATACTTTTAAAGTAGTAATATACATGTATCTTCTTATTTAGGTATCAAATCTGGAAGAAAAACAAGGTTTTAAACACATGACTGAGGTACAGAAAAAGGCCATTCCGGTTTTATTACATAAGAAAGATGCTTTGATAAAGTCTCAAACTGGTTCAGGTAATTTATTTTTATTTGGCTCTAGTTTATAAATAATAAGATGATGATCTGGCCACTATAGTGTTGAATTTGAGTGAGTACCCTGGTTAAGAAAACTTTTTGTTGTTGAAGTTTAAGACATTGTCACATCATAGTAATTATACTAATTATGTTTTGCAAAAAAAAATATTAAAATTTTGATTTTTATGGGTGCAGCATGCCAACATCTTGAAATTTATAATCTTTTTGTGTCAGCGGTTTTTGAAATATTTGTAGACTGATTCATATAATATGTACATTTTTATAATATAATAAATACATTTTTGTTGAAATTTTTTTTATTTAGTTTTGTGAATATGAGCAAAAAAATGCTAATTCTGTAAATTAAAAAAATCGGCAAAAAAAAAAATATCTTTAAAAGCCTTGTCATTCTATAAATATATCTCTTCTGATTTAAAATTAGAAGTTGTATCAAAATCTGACAAGTTGTTTTTGAGAATCTCATGTCAAAAAATATTTTTTTCAGAGAAAAATGAGTTTTTAAATGATTGAATCTTTTGTATGAGTATGATTCTTAAAATACATTTTTAAGTGATTTAAATATTTTTTTCTGCAATAAAGTTAATTTGAAACTATTCTTAGTATGTTTTAGTTTCTAAAAATATAATTTTTCTTTTAGACATAGAGCACCCTATTAGAATTGCTATCTATAATCTTTCAGCATGCTAACCTTCTTTATCAAAGAATTACAAAGATCATAATTTAATTATCATTTTATTTCTAAATGGCTTACAAACTCATAAATGCTTGCAACCCTAGTCCTTGCATAAAAAGCCTTTAAGAACAAGATATAACTTTTCTTTCTAAAGGACTTATAAGAAGCTGCTTTTTCTGAAAGTGAGGCATAGTGTTGTAAAAGTTTGTGGTTTGAAGTTATCTTGATAATGTGTGTTGGTTAGCAATGAACTAAGGTGGAAAGCTTGAAAACAATATGATTCCATTGAGTGTGATTCTTGGTGCATTTTTATGCACAAATGAGATTGTATTAGAGACAAAAGACTTATGGACAACAGGATCATAACCCAGACAAAGAGTCCAATACCTTACATATTAAATTTATCTTTTATTTATTCTATAAAAATGTAAATAAGATGTCAGTCATGACATTATTACTCTGAAAGCTCTACACTAATTGCCTTTGAATTTTGACACACAATTGCTGTAAATTAGTCTGCATTGTTTTCATATTCTTATTTTATAGATATCACACCTGTTATATTTAAAAACTAATATTATTTTTGAACTTCCTGTACTTTTTTTTAAAAACCACAGGAAGTAATCAAAAATTCACCGAAAGCTAACTAAAATTAATCTAATCACTAATGGTATAGTAAAATTGTTCTCCTTAGTGATTTTTCTTTTGTATTCATATTAAGAGTGCAAACTAATATTTATTTTTTAAATTAATTTTTATATAATTTAAAGTAGGCTTAGTCAGAGGAACGGGCGGCTGGATATAAGCAGTTTATCAATATCTTTAAGGGTTATTTAGTAAATTAAAGTTTGCTTGTTGTGGCTGTCAGGGTAGATGAAATATTTGTGGGGATGGTATAATAAGAAGCAAGCGCAACAACCAAATGCTTCATATATTTGTATATATTAATTTGACTTTAAGAAACAATTATTACACAACTTCTGTATAGATATGTGTAATAATTAATATTCATGCATTAATAGAATGAGGTCTCAATCAAAGCTACATCATACAGCCATAAATGTGTTATGTTTATCTTTGGTAACAAGATGTTATACTCTTTACCCTTACCTTTCAATCAGGTTTAAGCTTCCATAGGTCAGGCTCTTTTTATTTTTAGAGCAAACCTGATATTTTGATGATAGATGTCTTATTACTATATAGTCAAATAATTCAAATGATAATAGTTACTCTTTCAGACTTAACATTTTACATGTTCCAAAGGCATAAGTGGAGGCCACTATCATTATTCTTTTATTTTTTTTTAGGAAACAGAATTGTAAATTTCATTTTGGTATACTTTTCTCAAGTGTATTATTTATATTATTTTGATGTTAAGTTAGATATATATATATATATATATATATATATATATTAGAGCCGCGGTTTGATTAAAAAAAATAAAATAACCAACACTTATGCCACCCTAGCTACTCACACAGTCAGGAACTGAGTGATTTTGAAGCCTGTTCATCTGCGGCTGGTGAGCATAATGGTCATTGACATGGAGGAGGGGATTGTATGCGACAAAATTTATTTTTTACATTTCTCACTTTCTGTTTTCACTAACAAGTCAAACATATCCATGTCCAATGTGTTTGCAACAAGTTTATCAAGCAACTATGTACAACTTCATATACAGAATTGTACAGATGAAATCCTTACATCTGACATCATTCTACAAGTTGGCGCAGGCAAGCTGGTGTCACAGTTTACAGATACTAGAAAACAAATTACAGTTTCACTCTTAAAATAATTATCTTATATTATGATCACTAGTTAACACATGAAGACACATGAAATACATGCGTAATGAAAAAAATGATTGGTTGTGTGAAAAGCATTCAGTCTTCCCCCATGTTAGGGTTTGCAGTGGCGTTTTTTAAATAGTGTTGCTCTGCATATGATTATTAATTCCATAAAACAAACTGAAATAACATTATATTTTTTTAAAAGATGTCTGATGTTTAAAATAGATCATGTGTTATAAACATTTTTTATTTAGCCTATTAAATATTCTAAATTTTAAGATATGCTATCTTTGTAAGAATAAAAAAAGATTGATTTTACTTTATGCAGGAAAAACATTAGCATATGCTATACCCATTGTCCAGGCTTTGCAATCTCGAAAATTAAAAATTAGAAGAGATGATGGTCCTTATGCATTGATTATTGTTCCTACACGTGAGGTAAGTCCATTATAAAAAAATTAATTTTGCTTTTTTTTAAGGATTTTCTATTTTGATTTTACCAATTTTTATTCTTTCCAAGTTTGACTCTATTTTATTTGTTTTAAAAGTTTGTTTCAGGTATCATTTGTTCTCACTCTGCTAAATATTGTTAAATTAATAATCATAGAAGGGGTCAAAATCGATACAATTTAATTTAATTTGCTGTATTCAAAAATGGTTTTGGATTTGAGGTACACTAATAACCTTTTCTTGCAGACTGATACCATGCTAACCTTCTTTATCAAAGAATTACAAATTATGTTTTTATGTTACATCAAGTATACAAAATAATGCTTAACTTTTAAATGAAGCTAATTATTTAATTAATTTAAAATGTTATATTTTTTGTAAATATGAATTTTTTAATTATAAAAATAATAAAGATCTAAAACAAATATGTTAATATTTTGCTAGAAACTTGTATCATTATAAAAATTACCTAATTTAATGGATTATTGATTCCTTAAAAAAAATATCATCTTTGTTTTCTTTTTTCTTTTGCCAGCTTGCGTTGCAGAGTTATGATACATTTGTAAAATTATTAAGGGTAAGAGTATTTGCAAATATTTTCCTTATTTAACATTTAAAGCTACTAAAATTTAAGTTTAAATAAAACCTTGTTGTCTGTAGCTGTAATGTTTTTAATTTTTTCGCTATGAATGATAAAGATTAATACAACAAAATTGTTATTAATTGGGATTATTGCTTTATTTTGTTTTCAGTCTTTCATTTGGATAGTTCCAGGATGTTTGATGGGGGGCGAAAAACGTAAAGCTGAAAAATCTCGGTGTGTAATCCAATATTATTTTTTTTAGGTGATTATTATTTATATTTCATGTAAAACCAAATGATAAATCCTGTCATATTTCATCCAGACTTCGCAAAGGTGTAAACATTCTTGTAGCAACACCTGGTAGGTTGATGGATCATATAAAGTTGACTAGAGTACTGCATCTAGCAAGAATACAGTGGCTTGTAATTGATGAAGCAGACAGGTAAATTATTAATTGCTCTCTTTCATGACATATCAGAGCTTGTCTTTATTTTTTTTATATTGTATAAATTTATATGATATAATTATACAATTTCTCTATTCAGGCTTTTGGAACTTGGATATGAAAGAGACATAGCTGAAATACTTGATGAACTCAAGTCTCAATGTACTGATCCACCTCAGACAGTTTTACTATCAGCGACACTTACTGAAGGTAGGCATTAATACTTTAACTACTTTAAAATATAGTTATTAAATTAGCATCATTTACTTCAACATCCACTTTTCATGCTTCTCCTTTTTTTATTTCCTGATGAAGACAGTTTTATCATATGACTAAAATTCCGCTTGATTGATGCATTAAAAACCATGTAGTGAAGAGGACATATTTATTAGCAGAAGCAGCATATTATCTATTTGAAACAAATCTAAAATTTTAAAGTCTGAATCTATTTTACATTTACATATATATAAATGTGAACTTATCTATGTGTGCCTTAGTTTGGTGCTAACTTAAATCTTTGTAAGAATATAATTTTTATGGTCAATACTACTCACCTTTATTTTAAAAAGAATTTGAATCTGTGTAGACACAGATTCATAAACATCAACTGCAGTTACAAATAAATATTATTGATGGCCTTAAATTTGAAGCCAATAAAGGACAAATAAAAAAAAAGATATACAGTGGTGCCTTGATGTAAAAGAAAGCTGTATCTAGTTATATATAGTTATACAATGATGCCTCGAGATACGAATTTAATTCCTTGTGCTAATTTGCTTATGTCACTTTTCCCAATTGAAATTAATTGAAATGGCATTAATCCGTTACAGCCCCTTGTTGTTTTCGTTAAGTGTTTTTTAATAAGAAAAATGTATTTATAAATTACAAATATTGTATAAAAACATGAAAGAGAATGTAAAGAAATAACTGGTTTTATTAAGTGTATTTACTTGGAAATTAGCTAACTTGATCTTATGGCAGATGCTGGCGGAGGAGTTAAGAAATTATTGTAATTCCCTTAGCTGGTGTTAAACCCTACCTACATACAGTACATATCGTTGAAGTCACTCACACACCTTTCTCATGTTTTTCTATGATTTCACGCTGACCTTTCCATCCACTTTCTTCAGACCCATGGTTATAAACAGCAATTTGAAGTACTGTAAATGAACTAAAAAGCACAAAATGCGAGCACAACCTATCAAAGATGCTTTGACAGCGAGGTAAACAAGCACACTGAGTGAGGCGTTGAAAATGTGAGACACCTGAGGCGCAGAAACTGGGTCATGTGCTGACGGCCAACCCACTAAAATCTTAAATGTTTCCTATATTTCAAAGCAGAACATCACTCGCTCGATGGCTTGTATCTTTAAAATTTCAGATGCTAGAGATACCTCTGTATTCCCTAAAATTACACACAACAAACATAGCATTATTAGAATATATAAAAACCATTAGAAGCAAAAAAAAAACTTACTAAACTTTAAATATTTAAGCCTTGTGATAGTGAACTTACCAGAATTCAGTCTAAGCCACTATACTACAACAGAAACATTAGCACAGCTGTCGTATCCCACTTGTTCTCTAATTAAATCAGACGACACAACTCCTTGTATTGTAAAAGAATTAACTGAACTTTTTAATGTGTGATATTTACAGATGAGAATATGATAATACAATATAAACACTTGAGAAGATGAATCGATAAATCACATGTATAATTCTATAATTTAACACACACGATAAATACTAAGATCAATATTAGATGAGAGATGTGGCAATAAATCACAAGTAACTGCTATCACTATAAACCAGTACACGAGTCTTTAACTATTATAACTCTCGACTGCACTGTCCACTTAGTCCACGTGTTATATCTAGTATCCCCTTCATGGGTCTCTAGTCTCTCTCTCTTGTGTGTGTGTCTCTGTCTCTCTCTCAACCGTGGTAACTTCCCTATTCATAGGATATATCACCCCCTCATATTGCATCATTGGTGTAATTGCATCACTGGGGTGATTGCATCATGGATTGCATCATGGATTGCATCACTGGGGTGATTACATAATTGATTGCATCATAAATTGCATCACTGGGATGATTGCATCATGCATGCCTGACCCTGCAAGCACTTACAAGGGATAGGACAACAGCTTTTATTTTAACAATAAATTAGCCCAAGAAGCTGCTAAAACTGGGCTACACATAAATACAGATGAAACAGATCTCATGGCCTTACTTAACAAAAGCCAGGCACCTATAACCCTTGGCGATGAGCATTTGAGAGAAGTAGACAACTTGACCTACCTCGGTAGCATTGTTTCAGCTACAGGCGGATCAGACGAAGGTGCCAAAGTCAGAATATGTTAGGCAAGGCATGCCTTCTTCTCCCTGAAGCCTGTATGGAAAACATGATACCTCTCAAACAAATATAAACTCTGGATTTTCGACAGCTGGAGAGTGGATGCAGAGGCCCTTTGCTCAGTGTCAAAACTCCGTTATATTTACTGTAGTCAGTGCATGTTGTGAGTTTTTAGTCAACATGAAAGAGATATGTTAGAGGGAATTCCCTGTAGTACTGTAATGCACCAAATGAATGGGTTATAAAATACAGAAGCAAATAAGAAAGGGGTAGATGTTTTTCTATAAAACTATGTCATATTTGTAAAGTGAATAAATAAAAGAAACCACCATCGTCATCCTTGAAATTTTGTGTTAATAAAGAAATTAATCATGAAATGGTAAATATTGTCATTTTCTTTACTGGACATTTCTGTTAGACTAGTGATGTCAATCTAATTATATTTTAAGTAATGAGGACACTAGAGGATAATAACTTCACTATAATTGAAGTGGTAGTTACGCCTTCTGAGGAGATATGACACTCAGAAAGGAGTTCAAGGCATTAAGTCAGTCAGTGCTTTTACCAGTATTCAATCTAAGCCATTACACTACAACAGAAATAATAATAACTATGTCAATTAATACTAAATTAGTTGTAAGCGTTGATGGGTATGTAATTTGTGACAAATGAAACGCAGATAGTTTTTACACATTAGGATACGGGAATCAGCACCTAATCCTTTACCCTAACAAGCCCCATCCCTCTAATGATGTCAGTAATGTGCATTAGAAAGGCACTCTGTCTTACCCTGTGATGCTGGGCACATTGCTAGTAAATAATTGAAACATTTTTTTTTAATACGATTAAAAAGTATCAGTTTATCTTGTACTATATACATTATACTTAA
This sequence comes from Bulinus truncatus, assembly GCA_021962125.1. Lineage (NCBI taxonomy): Eukaryota > Metazoa > Mollusca > Gastropoda > Planorbidae > Bulinus > Bulinus truncatus. The sequence goes on from JAGDYQ010000242.1 coordinate 709,383, forward strand.
TATATTTGTAAGATAATTTATGTAAGGTTAACTAAATTGGAAAAAACAATTTATTAATCTTTGATTATTTTTTTAGTTAATACATTATTCTTTGTCAGGTGTCGAGCATCTGTCTAGAATCACACTGAACAACCCAGAACATATCAGTGTAATTGAACAATCTGACAGCATTGACAAGTCGGGTGACATGTCTACATCTAATCAAGATCATTTTTTTGTGCCATCTCTTTTGAAGCAATATTTTATTGTCACACCTTGTAAATTACGTTTGGTCACATTGGCTGCACTTTTACTTTGGAAGTGTAAGGTATATAAACAAAATCTTAAAGATTTTTTTTTTAAATTTTGCACTAAATAAAGATATAATAGAACAATAATACAATTGAAATAAATATTTTTCAACTTTCTGAAAAAAATAATTATTTTGATATGCGGGGTATACATTGATGATCGGTTTTTCTCTTTCTTTAGCTTTGTTCTGGGTAGCACTTTATGTGCATTATATATGTCCATAAGGGTGCATCACCAAAAAAAAAGTCTGATATTTGATCTGTCTGCTATTTGTTCCATTGATCAAAAAAAGCATTGTGTAAAAAAATAAAAAAATATTTGGCAATGTTTAGAGGTCCCCCGGACTTCAACAAAGTTTGCATAATTAAGCGAAAACTAGATAAAACCATCCTTACTTGTAAAGTTTTACAGACTTACTTACAAAAAGTGAAGCACTATATAAATTGTTTTATAGTCTTTGATTTTATAATGTTTGGCAGCCATGATTGATTTTGATAAACAATTGCGCTAGAAATTAAATTTAAAATTCACATTTTGTTAGCAAAAACAACACTTTTCCTTACCACATATTGATGACCAAGGTAAGCATTTTAATTTCCTTATTTATATAATTTTAATTTCTGATACACACGACCGATACAATCAGAACATGGATATAATATGGAAACAACAATATGTTTTTTACACCTTCTAAGGACATGCTGGCTGACCCCGACACCACTTCAATAGTGTCATATCCAGTTATTACTGCGTAAACTGTAACAAATGAAATCTATGTCGGCAACAACTTTTCAACTGTGGCCACCAAATGTCGAGACTATTATCAAGAATGTATAAGATCTAGCATTCTTGAGGCCTATGAAAGGAGACAGGTCTTCCAGCTTTGGATCATTTGACAAAACACTTCAAAAAAAAGTCGCTCGACGCCATTCACGAGATTCCATAGCATTGGAACGCAAGAGAAGAAAATGCTGCATGTTCAACGATATCAGTGCCTCCCAACGAGGGTAGCAGTGACGAACCCGATGATTCTACTTCTAAATCTGAAGATAATATGGAGTTTGTTGATAACTGTTTTGATGATATAATGCCAGTGGAAAAGCGAAGAAAGCCAACGGGAACTTTGGTATTTGTAACTCCAGATGTTTTAAGCCAACCAAGTCTTGTGTCTCTAGCGACAAAATTAAAGAATACACCAACACAGCAGGCAGTTTTCACACAGGGCCTTATTAGTGAGTCTGGGGGTGATGTATCAATGGTGGCTTCTTCCAATGCCACTGCAGATCGTTAACATGGTAAAGTTGTGAGAAAGCTACAAAGATCCATGTCTCCATGGGAACCACACAAACTCTACACATTCCACTGGGACGGCAAACTGACACCTTCTCTAAAAAATCATCATGTCACTGAAGAACGCATAACAGTTGTTGGTGATGCAAAGCAAAATTGAAACTGCTAGGAGTGCCAAGGCAACAAAGAAACCCGTTGGTGAAATAATTACACAAATAACCATGAAGCTAATGGCAGGGGAGGCATTGTAATGATTGTATCGTTAATATGACATTCGGCACAACAAGCTCAAACATTGGTCATCATACTGCTGCCTGCATTGCCATACAAAATAAGCTGCAACGTGCTGTTCTGTGGTTAGGTTGTCGCCATCACATTGGTGAAGTTCTCCTGTCGCATGTGTTTGCAGACATGAAAATATAAGTTTCCAAATCCCCGGATATAACTTAGTTCACCAGGCTGCGAAATAATTGAGAATTGGTGACACATGATTGGTCTCATGTACGTCATTCATTTACGTTAGCTGATCATGATCTGAAGGCTCAAGAGCTACTGACGATAATAAGAGATGCGGTAATTGCTCATGCCAATTCTATTAAACAAACCAAATTCTTTCGAGGCGACTACCAAGAATTCCTTAAGCTGCCCCTTGTTTACTTGAATGCTACAAATAAGGAGGTTAACTTTAAAAGACCAGGTGCCCTGCACAGAGCACGATATGGATGGCAAAGCTGATATATTGCCTCAAGATTGCACTGTGTGAGGAACAAATCCAATTATTGCCTCCAGCTACTATTACCACACGTGATCAAGTGCCAAAGATTCGTGTGTTTGCTACATTTGTAACACACGTTTATGTCGTGTGGTGGCTCACTTGCAAAAAGAGTGTGGATGCATCATGGAATGATCTACAGTTCTACAAACGACTTTTGTATTACAACGATGTCAACAAAGACATATCTAAGTCAGCAATCCGTGCCCTGAATAGGCATCTATGGTACCATACTGTTGAAATGATCCCACTTGCTCTGTTCAGCAATGAAGTACGTGTGTTGGAAAAGCAAGCTCTACTTAGGCTTCGACCAGTGGTTGCCCTCCAAACTCCACTGAATCGATTTGGAAATGGTTGGGGTAAACCACGATTCCAATCAATAGATTCTTCAACTTGGTTGTGTGATCTGGATGGAGTTGACATGTGCTTTACTATATACAAATTTCAATTGGACACAGGATTCCTCAAACTGCCTGTTGATGATTGGTGCCAAACAGCTCCTTACATTGCCAGTGCAGAAAATGTTGCTGCTATTAACGTTGTTAATGATTGTGCCGAGAGAGGAGTGAAACTAGCATCCGACTTTGTTAAAGCAACGCGAATGGATAAACATTTTCAAAATATTCTTCAAGTGGTAGAAATGACCACAAAAACATCTAAAATTTGCGTAAACCTAACAAACGTGCAACAAAGAGAAACTGAATCAAATGCAACGGTAATAAACAATTCAATACTTTTATGTAATTTTTATATAGGCTAGAATAAACGTTTTTTTTTTACATGTTTTGTGATTTCTTGGGGGGTGGGGGGACCTCTAAATCAACTCCTATTTGAAAAATATTTTACACAAGTTGTTATTAATGATATCAGAACAAATTAGAAACATAGACAGCTCCAAATCAAACAATTAATTTTTTCCTCTATTGTGGTGATGCACCCTAATGTCCATACATTATTATCATACATGAGGATATTTTAAAAAGTCATATTGTCATGGTCCTTTGTTTGGAGTATCACATACTGAGTTTTGAGCATGAATTTCTATTTACTAAGCAATGTTGTTCCATGGGATGCACACAACACAACAAGAAAGTACTGCTCAATGCTTATGTAATATACAACATAGATGTTTATTTACATATAAATTACATAGTGCCACCAAAATGGCAAAGAGCTTTAACGGCTATCTTCAATAATAACAACTCTAACACACTGTAACCTAAAGACCGAATGGTCCCAACAAGGGCCCTCAGCCAGAAGCTGACTGTTCTCAAAAGAACTAGGATTGCCATATCAGATGGTTTTTGTTTTATGGGACAAAACATCATTTATGTTCTCTGGCTAACTAGTCCCTTGTTCCACTCTCCTTTGATACCTTTCCCTTAGGTTGGTGATGCAAACAGTTAAGGGGTGAGGGTTGGGAAGAAAGACAGGGAAGATTTCATTTCAAACTCACCTATATGAAGAAAATGATCCTGTTTAAGCTTGTGTCAATGGTTTTTTTCTGAAATTGTAAAATTAAAAGTTTGAATAATATTTTTTGTTACATTAAATATTTGGTTTTTCTTTTTTTTCATCCTAGTTTTCCACTCCTGCCAGTAAAATGATTATATTTATGTCAACTCAAGACTCTGTTCAGTTCCACTTTAAGTTGTTTACTCAAGTTCTAGGTTATGATAGAAATATTAAAGAAACTCTGACTAAGATGGCCTTGGGAGATGAAGAAAGTAATGAGGATATAATAGGAATTGGTGATGAAATAGATAACAGAAGGCCAGAATTAAACATTTATCAGTTACATGGAGATATGCAACAAAAGGTACTGTTATTTCTTGATTTATGCATGGACTAAGTTCCACAAAAAGAGAACATAAAAAATTTGCACAAAAATACGTTTTTACCTTAGAAAAGCAAGTAATTTTTTTCTTTGATAAAAACAAGTTAAATTATCATTAAATTTTCAAAATAATTTCCTTTGAAATTTTAAATCAAGCAATAGCTCATCACATTCATATGAAAAAAAAAAGTTACAACGAAATTAGCTCAAGTTCATTAGTAATAATACCACAAACTGGCTTAAAATCAAGGTTTTTGACTAAAGTCGATATTTTGGTAGTTTTCATTTAATTTTTTGTATCTACTTAAAACATATCAACAAAATCTATACCATTTAAAAATATTTTCTTAGCCCTACAATAATATGTCATTTTTATTTATAATGATATGAAAGAAAATGTTGCATCTTGCAGCTAAGACGACATGGGACAACCACATGAATGTTGGGTACATCACGTGAATGTTGGGTACATCACGTGTTCGCAAAATAAAAAAATAAATAATTTTAACAAATTACCAGAACCTGTATTTAATTAATAATATACGAAGTGAAGATTAAATGAGTGACCTTTTGACCTTTTTTGTGATATAACTATACTTTTTTTTCTAATTATAATAAAATGTATTCCAGTTAAAAAAATAAATATATATATACATGTATATATATATATGTTTTTTAATTTCATTGTTTTTTAAATGAGACAGTATGAGTAAGAGAGCCGTAATAGTCACATTGCACAGGTTTTTTATAAATTTAAGGAAAGTAGTCATGTTGAATAACTACAGTGAAATCTCGTTATTACAAACGCCAGTGTAACGAATTATTCAGTACAGCGAATTTTTTTTTCGCCCCTTCCCCTTCCCTTATATAACATCTGTTAAAAAGTGCCGTCGTAACGAATTTCTTTTTTCAGTATTGCGTAAAAAATAGCCGTTTTGCCGATATTTAATTTTATCCTCTTACCAAAAAAAAAATTTAATTCGGCAAATTTCTTAATTTCAAGTCAACTTGAGTTCAATGACATCCACATTTACTAGATAATTGGAAGGGGGAGTGTGAGAGGAGTAAGATGTTATGGTAACCTTTAACATCTATTGATGACAGTTAGTAAAAATTAATTCCACCACGTGCGGTGCTGAGTCAAGTGTCCTCTTGGGACAGCGGGGGGGGGGGGCACAATTACGTAACAACGAACGGGGAAGGGATGAGATGAGAGATTTAGCTAGGTGGGGAAATGGAAGAGGAAGAGAGTTAAGACGTCATGGGACAGCCAAGCAACGGGGGCGGGGGGGGGGGCACAAGTACGTAACAACCGGGGGGGGGGGAAGGATGAGAGTTATAGCAAGGTGGGAAAGAGGAGGAGGAAGAAAGAGCTAAGACGTCATAGGACAACCACCATCACGGGATTAAAAAAAAAATCAATAATGTTAACAAACTACCGGTACCGGTATTAAATTAATAATACAGGGTGTGAAGAATAAAAGAGTGATTTATTTGACCTTTTTGTGATATAACTATACTTTTTTTCTATTTGTAATAAAATTTATTCTAGTTAAAAAAATAAACATATGTTTTTTTTTATAAATATATAAATTATTTCATTGATGAGACAATATGAGTAAGAGAGCCGTAATAGGCACATCGCACGTGGGTCTAATAAATCAAGGGGAGTAAGTCATGTTGAATAACTGTTACAAAAATAAATGAGTTATGCCCCTTAGTTAGCGTTAGCGGTAAGTAACGAAAGCTAAAAGCTAAATTAGTAGCTAAACTAATAAGAAATAAACGGAAAGAAAATGTAACATTTTTAGCTAAATATCTTTTGAGAAATTTGTAAAATGCCACAATATATTTGTATTGATACCCAAATGAACTATATCCACATATTAAGAACAGAAAATGAAATGATCCCACTTGCTCTGTTCAGCAATGAAGTACCTGTGTTGGAAAAGCAAGCTCTACTTAGGCTTCGACCAGTGAATCGATTTGGAAATGGTTGGGGTAAACCACGATTCCAATCAATAGATTCTTCAACTTGGTTGTGTGATCTGGATGGAGTTGACATGTGCTTTACTATCTCGGGTGGAATGAATTGTTACCTAGCAGTACTGCACCTGGTGGAATGAATTTTTACCCAGTGGTACTGCACCTGTTGGAATGAATAGTTACCCAGCGGTACTGCACCTGGTGGAATGAATTTTTATACCAGTGGTACTGCATCGGGTGGAATGAATTGTTACCCAGTGGTACTGCACCTGGTGGAATGAATTTTTACCCAGCGGTACTGCACCTGGTGGAATGAATTTTTACCCAGTGGTACTGCACCTGGCGGAATGAATTTTTACCCAGCGATCTGTCCTCATCAGTTACACTGACATTATTACCACTTTCTCTGTACTATGTGATTTTATATTTTGTAGGTTTTTCTTTAGTATAATTAGAAAGCTCTAAAAAAGAAAATTACCTTTTTTTTACAAGAAAAATGTAAAAAGGGTTTTTTATAAGGCTTGAAATTGTTTTCAGACACAATCCTTACTAATAGGTACCACAAACTGATTTTTCACAAGGGTTTTACAGCTTTTTTTATTATGAATATTGCTGGGGTGGACTTCGATGGTGTGGTAAAAGAAGGGCTACTTTGTTTGCTCATCTTTGTCTAATATACCAAGTAGTTCTGAGATTTTGTTATAGATAATTAGCACCCACACAGTAAGAAAATAATAATTGAAATATTTCATCAATTAAATAAACAATCCTCTTAGAAACAACAGATTCAGATAGTGACTATTCAAAAAAACATTCATTGGCTCACCACTACAAAATTCAACTATAAATCAATTACACATTTTTATAACTGAATTTACATAAAAAAAAAATATGCCTGTCATGGTATTGTCATTTTGTATTCATTTCTGGCTGATGTTTCTTTCAGGATAGACAGCACACTTTCAATAAGTTCACTAATGTTTCTTCTGGTGTTTTATTATGTACGGTAAGTCCATTTCATGAGTTGAATACATTAAGATGTAAAATCTTGATTAAAAAATAATTCATGAGATTTAAATATTTTTCAATACACTGTATTAGATTGTTAGTTTATCAGAGAAGAATAATAACTGAATCCATTGTTTGCAAAACCACATTTTAATATGTGACTAATAAATTAACTTTTTAATCCTATGCTCTGAAATTACTTGAATTTATATAATGCTATAGATAAAGAAAAAAGACTAGCTTAAAAAGAATTCTCTTTAAAACAAGTATGACATAAATCATGAGAAAAGTGGAGTGAAATTCAGGAAATATCAACTTTGAAGACATATATCATTAAAATGAAGAATTAATAATTAATTACTGATTTTCTATCTCTTTATTATGGCAAATTACAAGTTTAATAGTGTGAAACACATTTTTAGTTCAAGTAATTTATTTGAATTGTTTAAACCAGACTAAGTGGGTTTAGCTACAATGGCTCTAAACTAGGGGTGAGCAAACTTTTTGCTTTGCTGCCCACATACAGTGTTGAAGTAAACTGATATAAATTAAAGGTGAGTGATTCACTCTGAAATGAGAGGTCAGCCAATTTGGCATGGGAGCCATAGTTTGCCCATGGCTGCTCTAAACGCTTCATTTAGTAAAATACAAGTAAATGTTTCTGTAGCCATGTGTGGCTAGCACAATGCCCTAAACTCCATACTTTTATAGATATTTGTGCATATGCAAAAAGCATTTTAAGTCAGACTAACCTAACCCAAGATGTGGGTTAGTCTAGTCTGGCTTAAAACGCATCATATGTGAAATATATACAAGTTAACAAAAATTATAGAAATTCCTCGGCAAACCAAGTCTTTCAATTAGATGTTTGTTCCTATAAAAAATTTAAATTATTATCATTTGTGTTTTTTTCATCATTATTTGTAACATATTCAAGAATGAAGATAAAATAAAACCTAAGCAGAATAAGTGATAATTAAAATAAATAATATTTTAAATGGTGTTTTAATCAATTAACATGGTTGATCATCTGTGGTGAAAACGTTCTGTCACTAGCAGTGTCAGTATCATCATTTGTCCCTTAACCATTTTTAGGGACACTATCATAGAAAGATTTCTCCATTCCCCCACTCATCATGTAATTTTAAGTCAAGTCAGTACATCATGGCTAGTCAATTCCTTAATTCTAGCAATCCAATTCTTTCTAGGGCAGCCTCTTTTCTGTGCACCTTCAAGAGCCTTGCATTATAGTACAGAGTATTGTGGCGTGAGACATGCTTGACCAAGTCAACTTTCAATTTTCCACTGTAGATATTGGTTTTGACATAGATATTGGTTTTGTGCTCTTTGTATGAAATATGGAACACTTTTCTTAAGGACCTGGTCTCTAATACCTGTATACTTCTTTCTGTCACAGCATGCAATGTCCAAGATTAGAGCAGGATGGGGATTACTAAAATCCTAAAAATTTATCTTGCTAATGATAAGTTAACTTGTTGTGCTTCATTGACTGCTCCAGATCTAGTATCAAAATTACTTTCCCCATATTCTGACATATCTTGAAGTTAATAATATACGTCAGTCACTTAAATGCACAGTGTATTGAAAAAAGTAAAAAATCGCCTGAAGAGTATTTTGTTTTCTTTTTACGAAAGTATTGTAAACGAAAACTAAGTTCAGTGTGTTTGCATCCCATAGTAAAGTAAGTAAAGTAAAGTTCCCTTAACCCTAACGGGCCATCGGGGCAGATGAAGTGTAGAATTCATCTGTTTCTATAACCTCGGCATATGAAAGGGTTGTGTGGTTAGCACAACCCCCAGCCGCCTTTACTTCCCCAACTTAAAGTCAGGTACCCATTTAAAGCTGGGTGGACTTGTGGGGACGACTTTGAAATACATTTTCACCTGGAAAAATTCCACATGGTTCTCACCGAGGATCGAACCCAGGACTCTCAGATCGACAGTCGATTATCTACACCACTCGGCCACCCGTCCCATAGTACTTATCTATCTATCAATTGCAGCTGATATAAGGACCTTGAAAAAAAAGAACTGAAGTTTCCATAGCTTTAAATTAATAATTCTTATGTTTCTGTAACAATGCCATATAAAGGTATTGTGTGGCTGGCACAATGCCCAGCTCTCTAGGTACTCATTTAAAGATTTTTGGATTTGAAAGACCTTTCAACCAACTTTCACTAGGACCTTGAAAAATTCCTTTGGTTCTCACTAAGATTGAACTCAGGACTCCCATGTCAACATTTGAGCGCTCTATAGCGCTTGGTCACCCATCCCACATTTGTTTCTGTATATTATTGTAAATTTTACATAAGCACTGTAAACAATTATATTTGCCTCATAGTCCTCTGCAGTTGGACAGTAACAGATCATCACTTACCAATTTTTCTTTTATTCTTAAACCATGCCTTTTAATTTTAGTGTATATATGAACTAAGGTAAATAAAATGTAAATATATAAGACATAACAGTGTAGCAGCATTGGTAAATGGTCTCGGAATAATATATTGTTCTTCTGTTTTTATTTCTATACCATAGAACCTACAAAAAAATGTCACTAGAGACAATCAAATTATGGTTTATGGGAATTGTTATATAAATCAGTATCAGAAATTTTTCGTTCTATAAACCAGAATAAGTTATTGCTTGTTTGCTTTTAAACAAAGATAAGTGATTGTTTTTTTTTCTATAAATCAGAACTTATTACTGCTGGTACAGGTATCTTTCATTTTCTATAAAACACAATTATTTATTTTTTGTTTATATTATTAACCATGATTAGTATTTGTTAGTAGTCTGGTGATTTAGTTGTTCTTTGGTAAACTTTATCTACATTGACCTACTTAACTTAATGCCTTGAATTTCTTAGGGAGGAAAGGGCCTCTGCAACCACTCTCCAGCGCACTCTGTTTTGGGAAGTCATCAGCAAAGTCTAGGTTTTCTAAGCATTGAGTCATAGACTATTGTATCCCAGTCTTTGTGCTTTGAGTTGTCTGTCCCATGACCCAATCTATAACTATAATGAAGATCATGGGGGAAGTAAGCATCCCTGGCGTACTCCGGTTTTAACTTCATCTACCTGTCTTCATGCTGTTGTCCTATCTTTAGTAACATTTATTTATCCTATTCCATCATTATTGGATTTGTATTCTTTGTATGACTATCCATTATCAGCATACACTTACTATTATATATGCTAATTACAGCTAAGTAAAATGCTACGAAGATTACAAGTGTTTAAAGGACAGCCTACTTGACTTTTAAGCTATCCTCTAACCAAAGCGAATTTCGTGTATCTTGGTAGCTCGCGAAATTCGCCCCTCTTTCGCGGCAATGTATTTATATGGTGATGCTCAAACCGTGTAGAATTTCCGCGGCGGTGCAGAGAAATTTCGCGGCATCGCTTCTTTCAGAGTTTTTTCGCGTTTCGCGAGTGTAAACAATCCAAAATGGCTGCCTAGAAACATCGACTCAAATGAAAATCATGGTTAAAATTGATATAAATGTCTTAAAATCAACAAATAAGACTTACATTTATATATAGCAACTTGAATTATATCAGATTATACCAAAAAAGTACCCAGTGTTTGTGCTTTGAGTCGTGTGTCCCATGACCCAGTCTATGACTATAAGGAAGATCATGGGGGGAAAGTAAGCATCCCTGGCGTACTCCAGTTTTAACTTCATCTACCTGTCTTCATTCTGTTGTCCTATCTTAAGTAACATTTATTTATCCTATTCCATCATTATTGGATTTGTATTCTTTGTATGACTATCCATTATCAGCATACACTTACTATTATATATGCTAATCACAGCTAAGTAAAATCCTACAAAGATTACAAGTGTATAAAGAACAGCCTACTTGACTTTTAAACTGTATTCATCACATGTGGCCATGAGCTATAGGCATGCATAAGCTCACAAATAGTTGTTTCAGTTTAAATCTCCAAGATTTAATAACCGGTTTCTTTAGGGAAGAGGGGGTTGAAAGTATGGAACAGACACTTTCAATGAAGTCAGCATGTATTCGTGCAGATACCTACTCCAGACAAAATTTCAACACAGACAAAGTACTGATTATACAAAGATAAGTGATGTACCAACATGACGCCGGACAAAAATGCAGACGCCGGCTCCTCAGCCCTGTATATAATCCTTACTGGGATTTAAGTAACAATAGTTTAGTGTCATGTTTATGATTAAGAGATGAACATATATTCCATATTGGGTTATGTTTTTTGCTGTAAACAGAGACTCTTTTTTTTTTTTGGCATTTTTCTCCATTTGGTCAAGCTAATGATGATTTGACTATAACTTTTCATTAGGATGTGGCAGCTAGAGGTTTAGATCTTCCCCATGTAGACTGGATAGTGCAATACACATCACCTGGTGCAACAGTGGATTATGTTCATAGAGTTGGGCGCACAGCTAGGGCAGGCACAATAGGTCACTCAGTCCTGTTTTTGATGCCATCTGAAATCAGCTACATTCAAGAACTAAACAATAACAAAATAAGGTTAGTTACTGTTGTTATATTACAAACTCAGCTCAAAGAAGGTAAACCAAATTGTTATTAACAAGAACAACAATAGGCTTAAAGAAATTGTCGCTTCATTCATGACACCTACTGTGTAGAAACAATTTAAATGTTACCCATTTAACACTTACAACTTATTTTTAATTCCAACTAATTATTGATTTTCTCATTATTAACACAGATAAAATCATGAATAGATGTATAAGTTTGTGCCTATTTTTTAACTTAATTTGTTCCACTGTATAGCTTTGTAGTGTTGTCTGAAGTCCATTTTATCAACTTAAGAATTATTTTTATGTGTTTGTGTAATTTTGTACAGTTCCATTTTATAGTTTCTAATTATTTTGAATATGTGTATTGTGTTAGTCTTATGAGTATGTGTTTGTCGAAAATCTTTTTTTATTTTGAATTTTCTTTGTTTGCTTGTGGAGCCATAGGGTACTTTCAATTGTGAAAAGAAGTTCGCATTTATTTCATTTATAACTAAATGATACTGAATAGTAAAAATCGTCTCACCGTTGTTAAACATTGTTCATTACATTAAACAAAAACATTCTTTAAAGAGGTCTGTATTTGTGCCCCCTATTTTATTTTTAACACACCGTTTGACAATGTCACATATGGGCAGTTGAAAGAATGAATTTATTGGCATCAATTTTATTTCAAACTCACTTGAATTTCTTTGAAGTGATTGGAATTTTGAGACAAACACAACGATCTCAGCTGAAGATAATGGTATAAGAATTCAGTAGTTAATTTATGAAGTGTATTCAAAATTATGTATAAGTAAGAATTTTGCACATTTTTTACTGTGACTGGTTTTATGAGCTTTAAAAAAACATTACATTGTCCCAATTTTTTTTTAGTGAAACATGTACCAATAAATCGAGACCTGGCTGTTTTTATATTGTGAGCTGTAGTTTTTCATTCCAGTTATTGTTGACAGAATTTTTAGTGATTTTGGTCCAAATTTACTTAAGGTCCATCCATTTATTAAGTGAACAATTACAAGATTGGATACGCCACTCCCCACCTATTTTACAATGTCAAGCTTTTGGTAAAATTGTTTACATTTTTTGTGAAGGCATAGTACCACTTGACACTTGTAACATTTCTAATACTTATACTTGATACCATTAGAGGGGGAGACACTAAAGAAACAGTTTCTAAATAACCCCCAGAAAAGTTTACATTCGCCACAAATTACTTTTTACCCATCAATGCTTATTGGGTCATTGCCTTAACAGAATTTGTTTTTCTCATTGTCAAAATCAAATATTGCTTTGTAAAACAAAATTTTCTTGTAAGTCTTACTGATTGTGTTGATTTCTTAACATTATGTTTTATTTCATTATGTTTTATTTGATCACTAGTCTTGACCAGCTGGACATGTCCACTGTCCTAAAACCTCTGTTGACCAATGTTATGGACCTTCCACTACCACAAGATGTCATAACTAATGTAATTGTCTTAATTTTTTTTTTCCTTACTTGTCTTGATCATTGGATACTCATTACAATTAAAAAATCTATGTCTTCTATTACTAGAAATGATTTGTTAATTAATTTTTCACAAACTCTTGTACTTCACTAATGTTTTTAAATTTTAGTTTCTTAATTCTTTGAATAATTATTATTTCTTTAAGTCATGTAGTATTTATTAAAACTTACCTCATTGATTTATTCAGTCTCGTATAATACAATAAATTGTACAATTGTATATCTACGGCTTTTTCTTCAGCGTCACAGTCCTAGGACAGTTGAAGAAGCTGCAACATTTCTACAGGACAGGTTTGAGGAATGTGTAATGAAAGACAAAACTATGAACAGTTTGGCAGGCAAAGGTTTGTCTGTGCTTGATTTTTTTTTACATTAAATTTGGTTTCAGTTATATAACTTTTTCTCTTTTTGAATATGTCCCATAAAATTTTCTCAAGATTTAGGACAATATGTATTATTTATGCTTTGTCCACAGGCTTTCAATCCTACATCAGAGCCTATGCCACTTATTCCAAAGATTTAAAAGATATTTTTAAAGTCAGTGATCTACACCTTGGTCATGTAGCTAAAAGTTTTGCTTTAAGAGTTCCCCCAACCTTGGTCCACAGTGCGACAGCAAAGTTTGTTTCTAAACAGAAAAAGAAACAAATGAAAACCAAGTAAGAATAATTGAATGAATGTATTAAACTTTAAGTGATCTGTTCATCTCTAATTCTTTACCCAGAAATTTTTATGAATGTCTTTATTAGACATTTATTCAAGCATAATTCAATCAATTGAATTAGGAGACATTCCAATTGTGGAATATTTTGATGTTTTAATTTTGTCATGATATACTTATCTATTTCCTATTGATGACTAACCTTTTATTTAATTTAATGTTTTTATTTTATAATTTTAAGTGTTAACTTGCTTATGTTTGTAAAGTTGATAATGCATGTACAGTAACAAGTGAAAATAAGCTTCTGTAGTGTGCAAATGTTAGATTAAAAAATATTTACTAGGTCAAAGATTTATAGTTGACTGAAATCACACTTCTCTTGAATTTTTGCACCATAATAAGACAAAATCTCTTTTCTGCCTAAGATAAAAATTGGAATTCATATTAAATTATAATTTATTTACTCAAAAACATGAAAGTAGTACATGTATATTGTTTTTGAAAATTTGTATCTTTTGAAAAGTTCATTTCAATAGGACAATGGGAATTGGGAAGATTATAAGAATAAATGATAGGAGGTGGTTAAAATCTTTAATAGATTTTTTTTATATCACTTCTACTTCCTTTGGCTCTACAGCCCATTTAGGGCCCTGGCCTGCCATACTACTCTTCTCCTCTTTTCCCGATTCATGGTTTTCTTCCTCCATTCTCTCACTCCAATGGCTTTAAGGTCTTTCTCCACCTCGTCTAACCATCTGCATCTTGGTCTTTTCTCATTGGGTGTTGCCTTATATATATTGCCTTTGGACCACTGTTGTTTTCTATTCTTTCTATGTGCCCTACCCACCTCAATCTATTAATTTAAGCTGTTATATTTGGTTCTTTGTGTAACTCATACAGTTCTAAATTTGTTCTACTTCTCCACTCGTTATTGCCCTTTACTGGCCCGAATATTTTCCTATCCCAAGTGTTAAGCATATTTTCTGCTTGTTTGCTTATGGTCCATATTTCTCTACCATATGTTACTGCTGGTTGGATCATGGTCTTTTATAATGTTTTGTTAAGATTTCTGGAGATCTGTCTATTTTTGAGTATTTTATGCAATTTTTAATATATTCTGTTCCCTATTTTTAGTCTGTTTTTTTATAACTATCATATATCATTCTTCTCACTTATGGTTCATCCCAGGTATTTAAAGTTTTCTACTCTTTCAAATGTTCTATCACTGATTTTGAATGTTTTTTTCTTTTCCTTCTTTTTCATTTCTTTGCAATAGCATGTATTGTGATTTAGATTTATTGACTGTTAAACCTGCTTTCTGCGCTGCCTTTTCTAATTCTTTTATTGCTTTTGCCATAACCTTGCTTTGCTTTCCTATCAATGTACATGTATATCACTAGATTAAGTTAATAAAAAGAACAATTGAAATATTATTATCACTCATTTAGGACATAAGAGGAAAAATAATTTCTTTAATTGATTGATATAAAAAAGTATTATTTTACCTTCAGGAAAAAAATCTTTTATTGAAGTTGAACTGGTTTTTGCTGTGTGTAAAATACACATGTTTGCAAAGGTATTGCCTGGAACAGCTAGTTACCAAATTACTTTTACACATCTCATTAAAGTGTGGTTTTCAAAAGTTTAAAAACTAGATTGTTTACATGTTTTATTTTTTTGTGATACTTAGATCACTTTGTAGTGACGATTTTATTTTAAATACTTTGATTTAAACTGTCTTATGTTCTGTAATGAAAAAATCATGATACGATTAATAAAAATATACTGGTAATAGTAATTTCTGTAAAATAAACACCATTTTGAGGTGTATAATTTAACTAGTTATATATGTCTCTGGTACTTATGTAATTATTTATGAATGATTGTTTTAGATTGAATACACTGCATTATCCCGGGTTACATAAACTTACTAGTTTCTTTTTTATATAATCAAAACTATTCACTATTAAAATTTATAATTGAAGTTTTTGTTGATAATTTTCTTTCTATCAGTAAGAGACCACTGAACTTCAAGGAGGCAACTTTAAGTGAGTATTCCTCAGGCTTTCAGTGCACTAGTAGTAAAAAGTTGGCCAATCCAGGATTTAAAAAGAACGTTAACAGAAAAAAAATACAAATATAAATACGTATTTAAGTCACTGTATTTTTGTAATATTTCTGAAATAAAAGCTTACTATGATAATGCATTATTACTTTGATTATTGTCATGTACTGAGAAATGTAAAAGCTGGCTATTTATTCTGTTTTATTGTGATTGTTCTCTTAGCTTGCATATAACAAATTTGTAGCACTTTCCTAAAAATGAATAATCATAATAAATAATGTCATCATTTTTCTTTGGGTGCAAATGAATAATTTATGCTTACTATATTTCTATAAATTAAATTTATTTAGGATATCTCAAGATAAAAGTGTCCACAGTCTGCAGCTATGTTTTGTTCCAAATCATGAAAATGCTATTTATCACTCGTTTATTTTATTTATTTTGAAATATTTTAATTAAAAATAATTATAGCAAAAGTTAGTTCTGAGCACTTTAAGAATATGATTAAAAAGAATTCTTTAAAAAAAAAATAAATGCTGTATGGTTTAAGTAGAAATCTGTATGGTTTAGGACAGTTTAGCTTGAAGGCTGTATGGTTTAGGGAGAAGTCTGTATGGTTTGGGTGTCAATACATAAATTCTCTGGAACCTTTTATGGCATGAGCAATTAAATACTTTTTATGATCTTAGGATAAATTACATTTTTTATAATGTATTTTTTTATAATATTGAACAAATAATGATTTTTTAACAGAAAAATATTTTTTTTTCCCAAGTATCAAAAGCCTACAAAAATTTATTTAAAAAAAAGTATTTTTGTAATTTAGAAAGTTTAGTTCTAAATAAAAAAATACTCATACATCATATGTTTGACTGTTTATATTAAAAGATATATGTTACGTTATTATTGTCAAATATGTAACGTTAACTTTTCTAACTAATAGATATATCAACGCCAAGGCTTGGTATATGAACACAACAGATCTAACTTTAATTGCTTCTAAACATAGGTGAATATATATGTATATACAATATAAGTCCTTTGTCTAATGATGTCTACTTAAACAAATGTCACTACAAGTTTACAACTAGCTCTTAGAATCTTAGAACTATCTACACTACTCTAACTTATGACTGTCAGCACCTTACTAACTCAGAGCGCCTTACTCACTCAACTACTACTATCCACGTCTTTTATAAGGTTGGGGCGAATACGTTGGTGCAACGTTTGGGGGGGGGGGGGGGAACGATGATGTCTGTCACAGAAACGTTTGGAGGGGGGGGGAAGAACGTCAGTGAAACGATTGGGGGGAAGGTGACGTCGACGAAACGATTCAATATGGCGGCTGCAACCTTGACCCGGTGAACTGGGGTTGGTGGGGGAGAAGTGCAATTCTACACGTCACATACCTCCCTCCTTTCCAAGTTTTACGTAGTAAAATAAACAATCATTATTATAAAAGTCTAGTGGGGAACAGTATTACATCACATTGAAAATGGTATGGATGTCAAATCAAACATGTCTAGACTACTTGTCAAGCATCTATGCATAAGTCAATGTAATATAACGTAATACATTTTAATAAATTACAAAACTTAATAAAGCACGAAACAAAAAAAAAAACATAATGAATGCAATGTTCTATAATACAAACAAGTTCATTTTGTTACTGGCTTGTATTGCTCCTTGATAGCTTGGTTCAAATAGGTGGTGGGGCATACAGGTCAGTTTTACACAACGTGTCGAACGGGAAAGACGAAAACGTTCCATTGTCTGTAATAGTCACTCGCTGGTGAACTTGAGGTCGAAGTGACATTAACAACACCTCTTGTGATAAACGTGTCAATGTATGAGGCGTGGTTTTAGTTTTGTCTGTTTCATTGATGTAAACTGTTGATGACGTTCTGCATATCGTTGGTAACAGGAAATTGTTGAGTGCGTCTTTGACTGGGTTTACGCTTGAGTGAGGGGCTACACGTACAACAAATATGATGAGGTGAAAACAGGTGAAATTAGATCGTTGGTAACAGATAAATGTTTAGGCCCTCACAAAGGTGGCGACTTGAACTTGTATAACGATATGTAGGTACTGGTCTTTGTTAGTCAGCCTGTGAATAACTAGCTATGAAATTATAAGGGCATATTCTTTAGAGTTGGGGGGGGATATATTGAACATTTATCTCAGTATCTTAGTGCACGAGTCAAAGAAACAAGACATCTAAACTTACCGTGTAACTTCTGGACTTAGCTGATCATACTTAATTCAGTATATCTATCTAGTGTGACCTATATCACTTACCTTTGACTCGCATTTTGCATAAATTTCTTAGCCTTAGCAAACATAATATTCCTCCTACTGTTATGGTAACAACATCAACTTATAACTTCTGGTTTAATTGGCATTCTACTTAATTAAAGTAGTTAAAGCTATAAACTCATAGTCTGCTTAACTTGGGTTAATTTATATATTTCTGGCGGTAATTCCTATTATACTCAGCAATTGTGGAGCAGAACTGTTCTCTGTGACCCATTTTACAACACTGTCTACAAATAACTTCGTCTACACGCTTTGGACAGGCCCTAGACTTGTGGTTGTGTAACCCACAACGAAAACAAATTATTTGTTATACACTACGGGCACTACTGTGCTGTACGTCACTGAATCTAACTCTGGGCTTTTGTTTGTAATTTGTCCTAGTTTGCCTGTTATTTCTATCGTCCTTGATCTCCATAACACTATTACCTATAATAAGGTCTGTAATGAGACTGTCAATACCTGTGCTTCCACTCTACCATTAAAATAGATTGTCTGTATGTCTATTTCTGCTATTGGGTAAGTTGTAATTTGTCCGTCAAAGCCTCTACATTTACCAAATCTGCCAGTGTATTGGGAAGGTCGAACTAAATATTTCTTAACCAAAACTGTATTACACCCTGAATCTCTTAGCACGTCTACGCTATTATGTCCTACTCTACCTTTTGTTACTGTGAAAGGCTTGGATGGCTCTAATGTACACATGGCGTCATGAACCCTGTCTCTTGAACTACTTCTACCACTTCCCTGATAATTATCTCTACGGTTGCCCTCAGGTGACCTAGATTGTCTATTATTATGGTTCAAAGGACAGTCCCTAGCAAAATGTCCTTTTTTGTTGCAGCTTCGACATATTAATTCTGTCCTACCTGCCGTTCTATTCTCATTTACTCTGTTCTGACTATGTCTGTGATGGGACCTGCTTGTGTCGCTACTAAAACAAATAATTTCCTGTATATCATTTTCTACTGTAGTTGTGGGTCTATCAGGGTGAGCGGTTTTATACTTCCTTATTAGGTCTACGGCTGTCTCTACTGTCTCTGGTCCCCTTTCTAAAATGAATGACTTCAATTCAGGGTGTCAGGAATGAATGACCTTGTCTAACAAGAAAAATGTCCTAAAGGCTTCGAATGTCCTTTCTACCTTAGCATATTGTAGCCATTTATCCAAGGCAGTACCTAATTTGTCAAAATATGTCTGGGGGTCATCGTCCTTTGTAAAACTGTCTGATGAAACGCCTTCCTTAAAACTTGCTTCTGTCTGTCCATATGTCCTTAGAAGCTGTTCTCTAGCTACCTGGTAACTGTCCTGGTTTAAACATATCTTAAGGGAAACGTCACTAGTAAAAGATTTACCTAACAAGTACGTCCATTTGGATTCGGGGAAGTCGAGTTCTCTCATGTCACGTTCGAATTTAGTAAGGAAATTGTCGATCGTTGTCTTCTGTTCGTCAAATAGATGGTATTTATAGTGAGCTATTCTATTTGCAAGACTATGATCTATGGTTGACAGTGAGGTAGGTAGAGGGGTGGGACTATTGAGCTGGCTATCCCTTAACTCTTTCTCTAATTCTAACTGCTTGATTCTTAACTGGCCTTGTGCTATGTTGTAAGAATGTTCCTTATCTAGCCTAGCCTGTTCTCTCTCATGTTCCTTATCTAACCTAGCCTGTTCCTTCTCTAACCTAGCTTGTTCCTTCTCATGTTCCTTATCTAGATATATTCAGTGCTAAACCACGACGTTTGCAAATTTGAAACGTATTATAATATAAGTTCGCAACCAGTGAGGACGAGTGTGGGGGGGGGGGCAATGCCCAGGGGTCCGGCGGGTTTTAGGGACCCGGACTGAGCTTGCCAATCAACTTTTTAAAATATTAATATCAGCACAGGGGCCCGAGTCACCCCTGCCCAGGGGCCCGAAATTTCTGTCGATGGGCCTGTAATAGTTTTATATATTGCTATCTTCTGAGGACAACATTGACTCCTGACTTCATTTTTATACAAATGTATAATAAAATAATAAAGTACAAACTCCGTGATTTCTGAGTGATGTTATTTAATTTGCAAATTTACTTTTTAGCCGAATTAATTTTATTTCAAATTGAATATTTGCGACTGTTGTTGTTGATAGATCTGTTCTTTGTTTTCAATATTTTATAAGAAATATCACACAAATAGCTAAGCTATATTTGTGCATCTTTGTCGTTCTTCCCGGGTTGTACGTTAAACAAACAGTATAATAATATAAATCAGGTATCTGTTAATACTGTTATGTAGCAATTGTGTAGCAGAACAAATGGTCAATATATTTATAACAGGAATCAGAAATTGCTCAGCCACAATAAATTTTTATCATTAAAACTCTTTACTATTTAAATTATTTTTACCAAAACTGCAAATGAGAAAATCTAAAACAGAGCCGGGGATGACCATTCTCAGTGCCGGGGAAATCCACAGCATCCCCAGCGGCGGCGAGATGCCAACACTTTTTTTTAGGATCTTCAATTTACAAACCATGGACAAGTAACTAATTTATTTTCATAGGGTTTTCGATTTACATCTTAGACAAAACCAACAAAAATAATAGAAAATTTAGTGAATCTTAATTAACATAATTCACGTTGGTTCAAACAAATTTGAAGCGGCACATTAGTAGGAAAGTAATTAATATATTTTTAACAAAAAATGCAAATTTTTCATTTATTCTCTGTTGAAATCAAATATTATATTATTCATAATTGTCTCAGTTATTTAAACAAATTCTGACGCTGTTCCATAACTAATTCTTTTGTTGATTTGTCAGAAGGTAGGCCTACATCGCAGGCAGAATGCCTTCCGTCTTTTACCCATTTTGTGTCATACAACTTTGCATCAATATATTAAAGTGGTGGGCCATTAATTTTAATAAACAGAAAATGTTTGATGGTTTCGACTTATAACGAATTGCGAAGAGATGTATGAGTTAAATTCATTTTACTGAATCCTCTCTCGCATTCTACGCATTTTAATTTTTTAAAAAAATTGCGAAGTTCTATAATTTCACGGTCTCCATACAACATACGTTCTTCAGAATTTATTTGGCCAGTTTGCTTTACATGAAACTATCTGCAAACAACCGGACGAGTGTTATTTACAGTTTTTATCAGAAATAGTGTTGCGTAGTTCAAATCAGCTGATTTGGTCTGTATTTTTCATCTAATATTTGTAGTAATACTATAAAATCAATTCCCTACTTTAGGCTAACCTTAAGAAAAAATCAGTGCCGGGGATGAAAAAAATTTTCTGCAGAGCCGGGGATAAATGTCATCCACGGCAGGGATGAAATTAATTAAAGCAGAGCCGGGGATGACAATCCTCAGTGCCGGGGAATTCCCCGGCATCCTCACTGAGATCCCCTCCCCAAACCCCATCCTCTCCTCCGTTCGCAAGCTTTCGGCGCTTCGCGCCTCCATTTTTGCCCCTCCCCCGAACATTTCTTCTACCCCACCAGGGGCAGATTTAGGGGGAGGGGCTGGGGGAGCATGCCCCCCCCCCCCGTTATCGCAAGTTTAGGTAAATACATCATTAAATTATCGAAATATTTTTTGTTCTAAGACCAATTTTCTACAATAAAAACAGTTTTGGCCCCCCGGGTCAATGTTCCCCCCCCCCGTCAAAGTTGTCTAGATCCGCCCCTGTGCCCCAGGATCATTTCTTCGCCCCCCCCCCCGAAAAAAATTTCTTCGCCACCCCCCCCCCCCGAAAATGTCTTCGCCCCCCCCCCCCAATCCAATATTCCTGGCTACAGGCCTGTCCCATTAAAACAAATATTAATTAATCCCAATAAATGTTAAAGGTATACATATCATTGATGCCTTATGGGCCCTTATTTTTTATCACGACATTTCAGGTGGAAAATGGAGCCCTTTCAATAACATAACTATTAAATCATTTTTAATATAAGCTATACAAGAAAAAACGGTACATTGAGAAACACTGATGCCCAACCTTTAAAGAACATGACAAATGTATTATACCAATCATATGTTAGGGGGATAGATTATCTTTGGGCCCGATTGGCATTTTTTCATCACTATGTTTAAAGGTGTAAAGTGGAGCCTTTACAAAATCTTTGAAATCTTTCAATACCAATAATGCTGGGGTCACAGTGTACTATACCTCGGCTAGAGGTATGAAAAATGCCCAAATCACACAAAAATATGGGGCTATATACAAATAAACTCACCAATATAGCAATACCGGTATCTCTAACGCTGGTTTTATTGCTATTGTATTTTGTTTAATAACTTGCAGTGAGACTTTGTGGATAAAAACCTATATTGCTACTAAACCTTAATGGGTAATTTTTATCTCCTGTACAGAAAATTACAGCACGATGCAAAAAACATTTTACTGAGAAAAATTGCAATGATACATCTGCTCTGAAGGAGCTAGGTAGTAAAGATTATCTTGCTACATTTTCTGAATTATCTGGTCAGATGTATATCAAATAAAATCATAGATAAATACCAAAGTTCAGGTAAATATTCTTGTAAATGTCATTTTTTGTGTTAAAATTTTAATACATATTTTTTTATGCCAAACTTCCAGAAAATTTTAATAACATTTTAAAGGTATTTCATTGCTTATTTAGTTACGCTGGTTCGACTCCAGTCTCAGGCTATTAATAAATTTATGATATTAAAGGAATGGACAAACCATTGCCTGGTGGTCCATAACCAATTAGAGCAATGATCTACAAAAGATTTGCTTTTTTTGGCGCACTAATTTTTTTTTTCTAGTGAAACATGGCCTTGTAATATATAGATCCACATATCTAGCTCAGTTACAGATAGACATAGATCCACATATCTAGCTCAGTTACAGATAAATACTGTTTAGAGTCTAAATCTGAAGTACTTCAGTTGCACATCATTCAGGTAAATTACATTTGCCTAATTTTTGTCTCCAAGGTAAGAATTTGTCTCTCCACAATTATTTAGAGGTTATCTAAAAGACCACAGCATTTAAGAGTGATGGATGAAAAAAAGGAAAATCTATTATTGCAGCTTCGAGTCCTGATCTTTAAAAGCTGCAGATAATTTAGCAAAGAAGGCAATGATCCGACACTGATTTTGGGGATGAAGAGACTGCAGAAACTGAATATTTAACACATAAGATGGATGATTTAAAAGGTGTAGAACACAGATTTGATATAATATGTGGTGTAGAACAAGTTACAAAAGATGGTTGTGTATTAAGAAAATCAGTTGTATTTAATGTTGGTGAAAAGATGTTGAGGATGGTGATGTAGAAATTGAATATTTAAGAATGAGTGGAATGTTTCTTGTAAGTTCTTAAGGTAAAATGTTGAAGATGTTGCTTCTGTATCCTTTATTGACATTAAATATATGCTGGCCAGAAAAGACATTCCAGAAACAGCTCGAACAAAAGGTGATTATTTTTATTGTAGGTAATTTATCAGTTTGAATTTAAAATAATGGTACTAAATGTTTAAAATGTTTTGAAATCTTATATAAAATGTTTGTTTAACATTATATCAATAATTTAAAAACAAAATAATAAATAAAGATTGCTTCATAACTTACTTTTTGGATATGGCGACCCATTTTTCCACGCGCATAACAAATATGTCATGTGGGATTATTATTTCTAAAAAAACTAACTATATCTGGAGGGATTTTTTTATGTTATTTTTTTAATGAAAAAATAGACAAACTATCATGCCTCCTAATTCAATAATCATAGCTGCATATTTCTACAAACTAGACCAATTTGTTCCCAGAAATAAATATGTTGGCTTAATTCACCTCATTTACTCCTAGTAAATGTTTCTGCTAGTGCAGTGGCGCAACTGGGGGGGGGGGGCAGAGGGGGGGTTGTTCCCCCCCCCCCCTAGACCAAATCATCAATACATATTTTACTATATAAAGTTACTAAAAAGACTATCAATTTGTCTTTTTTCTATATGTGAGCCTCCCCCCCCCCTCCCCAACATTTTTTGCTGGTTGCACCACTGTGCTAGTGTAATTTTATTTGCATCAATATGCAATTTGGTGGTGGCCCACACTAAATGTCCATCCATAGTGTCCGTTATAGACACGAGCTATCAATGTGTATAACACGTGACGGTGAAGTTTTCAGGTTAAGAGTTATGTCCATTTTTTATTGGAGAAATCGATACAAAAAACATCTGCGCCAAGTTTCGTATCATTTTGGCAAACAATTATTTATTATAATTTGTCAAGAAGATAGATTTATATACTTATATATGTGCAAATAAATCTAAAACAACTGTCTCACTGAACTTCAAATAAATATTCAGATTTTTATTTTGAATTATTCCGTTTCTTCTCTTTGTTCTAGAGCATTCTCAGAATTTTTTTCATTGGCCACTTTCTGCTCAGTTTCTTCTGTCATTGCCGTTTCTATCTCCGACGGTTCTCTCGGAGCTACAGGCGGCGCCAATTCTTCATTCACATCCGCACCCTCTGCGAGTATCTCTAGTGTGACCCTCTCAGCCTCCTCTCTGGCCCACTTGGCAGCTTCTGCCTGTTGTCTGCGTAACTCCGCCTCTTTTCTTGCCGCGATCTATACAAACAAAATTAAAGCAGAGGTTGGAGACTAAAAATGGCTAAATATAACTGAGCAGTCCACGAGGGGGGGGGGGTGGGATGTTTTCCAGCTATCAACTGAATAATAATATTATTAAACGTTAATTTTGACATGTACAAGGAAACTAAAAAGCTACTAAAATATACAATGAAATAATAGTGACAGAGTCTAATAACACAGCCCAACAAATTTTTTTTTTTTTTTCGAATTGCCAAGAATGTTTGAATGAATTTATAGCAATTCATGGGTGCTGATTTCAAAACTGCCACTGCTTTTGCTGAATTGGCTCTAGTTTCTGAGATATTGGACACCCTTGAAAATATGATTATACCTTTTGTGTAAAACAAATGCAATAAGTTTGGTGTCTTTTGTTTAATTTAACTATACCAAGTTATACCTTGTTTTTTTTTTTCTCTTTTATGCTGCTTTCTAAAGACATCATGAGTTCATCACGAAGATGCTGCAAAAATAATCCGAATGTGTTCTGTTACATCTGTGGAGAATACATGATTGAAAAGCAAAGAAGAAATATAACCGACTTTGTGCAGCAGGCATATTTGGCTTATTTCGGTGTGAAGCTGGGAGACCAAGACAAGTCTTGGGCTCCCCATAAGGTCTGCAAAAACTGAGTGGATAGTCTACGGCAGTGGACAAATGGTGAGAAGAAAAGTCTGGTGTACCAATGGTATGGCGAGAGCTGAAAGACCATTTTGGTGATTGTTATTTTTGTATTGTGAATGTTAAAGGCTTCAATCGCCACAAGAAATCTAAGTGGGATTATCCTGATCTTGAATCTGCAAGGAGACAAATTCCACATAGCAGTGAAGTTCCTATACCAGTGTTTACTGGATTATTAGAGCTTTCACCATCAGACTCCGACGAGGGGCAAGATCTGGAGTTTTGGCAGGTGAAAACAGTGGAAGCGATTATGAAAGAAGTTCTTCAACACCTCAACCATTCAGCCAAGAAGAACTCAATGACCTAATACGAGACTGAAATCTGTCCAAGCAAGCATCTGAGCTTTTAGCGTCCAGGCTCATTGAAAGAAATTTTCTCAAACCAGAAGTTAAAATAACATTTTATCGGAAAAGAGAAGAGTTTTTTCTTCCATATTTCAGCCAAGAGGAAGATCTTGTTTACTGTAATGACATCCCTGGACTACTGCTCCAAATGGGACTACAAGACTACCATTCCGAAGACTGGCGTCTTTTTATAGACAGTTCCATTAGAAGCCTCAAATGTGTTCTGTTACACAATGGTAACCGTTATGCATCTCTTCCCATTGCCCACTCAACAACACTTAAAGAAGAGTATGAGAATATCAAAACAGTATTGCAGAAAGTCCGTTATCATGAGCATCAGTGGTCAATTTGTGTTGATCTAAAATGGTAAACTTCTTGCTTGGACAGCAGTCAGGATACACAAAATACCCATGCTTCATGTGCCTTTGTGATAGCAGGGCAAGTCAAGATCATGGCCTGCAAGGGAAACCATGACTATGTAAAGAAAATATCAGCAACAAGCCATTGGTTGACAAAAATAAGATCATTTTCGGACCGCTTCATATCAAATTAGGTTTAATGAAACAATTTGTTAAGGCTTTGGACAAATCTGGCAATTGCTTCAAATATATTTGCAGATCATTTCCCGGATTGAGCCTGGAGACGATGAAAGCTGGGATTTTTGACGGTCCTCAGATTCGGAAACTCATCAACGATCGAAATTTTACTAATTTCATGGATCACATTGAAGCTTCTTCATAAAACAGTTTTGTTTCAGTTGTCAGGAACTTTTTAGATAATAACAGAGCATAGAATTACGAATAACTGGTGCAAGATATGCTCGCTAACTTCAGAAACATTGAAACAAATATGAGCATCAAGGCACATTACCTGCACTGTCATTTAGACAAATTTACAGGTAACCTTGGGGACTTCAGTGAGGAACAAGGCAAGAGGTTCCATCAGGATATGTGGGTGATGGAGGAGAGATATCGAGGAAGATGGGACATACATATGATGGCTGACTACTGTTGGAGCCTCCAGCGCAATTGCACCAACGACACATACAAAAGGAAGTCGAGCAAACAGCGATTTGCTAATGCATTAACATAGACAATGAACAAATTAATTAACACTATTACATATATTTTGAACAAATTTCTGCATGAATAGTAACAGTTTCACTACTATTTGTGTTAGTATACTATTATACTTCATGCAATTTCTGACTAATTCCAAACACGGTGCATACATTATTTAATTAAAATAGAGCCAATCTAGCAAAAGCACTTATATATTCTAAATCAGCATAGTTGGCTTTGTATAAAATGATTCAAATATCACTGGCAATGAATTCACTGTTTACCAGTGTAATAGATTTTTTTGTCTTGGTACATTTCAGTAAGTACTACTACATAATATATACCTTGCAGAAAGCGCATCGATTTAAAAAAAAAGTCATTGTTACGGGTTCTTTCTATATCTCTATACTTATAAGACGCATTTGTTGTCTGTCTGTCTGTCTGTCTGTTCCAAGATCCAGAAAAACAAATAACGTGAAATTTGTTACACATACACATAATTACATGGGGAAGGTTATAGGACAGGTTTCGTTTAATCTCGGTGGGTAGTTTAATTGTAATTATTTTTTTTTTATTTTAGTATTTTACTATATTAAAGTAATCTCGACGGCGCCATAAATAAAATTCCTCTGTGACGTCATTTCCCGATAATCGAATAGAACTTGCGCGCTGGTGCTGTATTGTGCCTTTGTGATGCAAAGAATTGTTGATGTTTTTTCATGCTCTCTGGTTTGTACAGTTTGAGGAAGGTAAAGGAATAAAGAAGGATTTTAGAAGAAGTGTGAAGCCATAATAATAAGTATATATATATATATATATATATATATATATATATATATATAGAGAGAGAGAGAGAGAGAGAGAGAGTGGGGGAGGGAGAGAGAGATAAAGAGAGAGAGATAAAGGGGGCAGGGGGAAGAGAGAGGAAAGGAGGGTAGGAGGTATGGAGGGGAGGGAGGGGGATGGACAGGGGAAGAAAAGGAGGGGGAGAGAGGGAGATGGGAGAGGGAGCAGGGGGAGAGGGAGCAGGGGGAGAGAGAGAGAAAGGAAGGAAGTGAGAGAGAGGGGAGGGAGAGAGAGGGGAGGGAGGGAGAGAGAGGGGAGGGATGGAGAGAGAGGGTGGGAGAGAGGGAGGGAGAGAGATAAAGAGTGAGGGGGGCAGGGAGGGAGAGAGAGGGAATGAGAGAGGGAGGAAGGGGAGAAAGGGGAGGAAGAGATAAAGAGAAAGAGGGGGCAGGGAGGGAGAGAGGGAAGGAGGAGGGAGGAGGATGGACGGGGGGAGAGAAGGAGGGGGAGAGGGGAGAGAGGGAGATGGGAGAGGAACGGAGAGAGATGGGAGAGAGGGAGCGAGAGGGAGGGAGGGAGAAAAAGAGGGAGGGAAAGGGAGAGGGGGGAGGGAGAGAGGAAGGGAGAGAGAGGGGGTAGGGAGAAAACAGAAGGTAAACAGAAAACCTTTTTTTAAACCCGGGCAAAGCCGGGTACTTGCAACTAGTACTCTATAAATGTTGATGGTAATAATGACTTCAAAAATGCCGCCACCAGTGTCCATTAATTATGTCAACTATTTGTGGAGGGGGAGTCTAAATAAGATGGATAGTTTTATACATGGGGCGGGAGTGTGCTCAGGCTTTTTGATTTCAACAAGGTCATTCTTGAAATAAATTGATATTTTTCTTTTCCCGACACTGCCTGCCTTCCTTACTGGAGGCGCCTGATGTATTTCTGCCTTGTCTACTGGAGGCGCCTGATGTGTTTCTGCCATGCCTACTGGAGGCGCCGAATGTGTTTCTGCTATGCCTACTGGAGGCGCCGGATGTGTTTCTGCCATGCCTACTGGAGGCGCCTGATGTGTTTCTGCCATGTCTACTGGAGGCGCCGGATGTGTTTCTGCTATGCCTACTGGAGGCGCCGGATGTGTTTCTGCCATGCCTACTGGAGGTGCCGGATGTGTTTCTGCCATGTCTACTGGAGGCGCATGATATGTTTCTGCTATGCCTACTGGAGGCGCCGGATGTGTTTCTGCCATGTCTACTGGAGGCGCCGGATTTGTTTCTGCCATGTCTACTGGAGGCGCCTGATGTGTTTTGCCATGTCTACTGGATGCGCCTGATGTATTTCTGCCATGTCTACTGGAGGCGCCGGATGTGTTTCTGCCATGTCTACTGAAGGCACATGATGTGTTTCTGCCATCTCTACTGGAGGCGCCGGATGTGTTTCAGCTATGCCTACTGGAGGCGCCGGATGTGTTTCTGCCGTGTCTACTGGATGCGCCTGATGTGTTTCTGCCATGCCTACTGGAGGCGCCGGATGTGTTTCTGCTATGCCTACTGGAGGCGCCGGATGTGTTTCTGCTATGCCTACTGGAGGCGCCTGATGTGTTTTGCCATGTCTACTGGAGGCGCCTGATATGTTTCTGCCATGTCTACTGGAGGCGCCTGATGTGTTTCTGCCATGCCTACTGGAGGCGCCGGATGTGTTTCTGCCATGCCTACTGGAAGCGCCTGATGTGTTTCTGCCATGTCTACTGGAGGCGCCGGATGTGTTTCTGCTATGCCTACTGGAGGCGCCTGATGTGTTTTGCCATGTCTACTGGAGGCGCCTGATGTATTTCTGCCATGTCTACTGGAGGCGCCTGATGTGTTTCTGCCATGCCTACTGGAGGCGCCGGATGTGTTTCTGCCATGCCTACTGGAGGCGCCTGATGTGTTTCTGCCATGCCTACTGGAGGCGCCGGATGTGTCTCTGCCATGCCTACTAGAGGCGCCGGATGTGTTTTTGCTATGCCTACTGGAGGCGCCGGATGTGTTTCTGCTATGCCTACTGGAGGCGCCGGATGTGTTTCTGCCATGCCTACTGGAGGCGCCGGATGTGTTTCTGCCATGTCTACTGGAGGCGCATGATGTGTTTCTGCCATGTCTACTGGAGGCGCATGATATGTTTCTGCTATGCCTACTGGAGGCGCCGGATGTGTTTCTGCCATGTCTACTGGAGGCACCGGATTTGTTTCTGCCATGTCTACTGGAGGCGCGTGATGTGTTTTGCCATATCTACTGGAGGCGCCTGATGTGTTTCTGCCATGTCTACTGGAGGCGCTGGATGTGTTTCTGCCATGTCTACTGGAGGCGCCTGATGTGTTTCCGCCATGTCTACTGGAGGCGCATGATGTGTTTCTGCCATGCCTACTGGAGGCACCGGATGTGTTTCTGCCTGTCTACTGGAGGCGCCGGATGTGTTACTGCTTGTCTACTGGAGGCGCATGATGTTTTTCTGACATTGTCTACTGGAGGCGCATGATGTGTTTCTGCCATGTCTACAGAGCGACGGTATAAGTGTGCCCTCCATCTGCCAACATGGCGGAAAAAAAGGGTTTTAACACTTGCCCAGGCTGATAAAACCAGCGGAATGTGTGTACTGCCGTTTGGTCAAAATTGCAAGACAAAGGAATGAAAGAAATGACAGAGAGCGACAGTGTGCTTCCGTGGGACAAAGTGGAAGGATGTTGTGTGCCAATCGAGTCCGTCACCATCAGCTACAAATACTATGGTCTCTTGTAAACAATGAAATAAATCATGGTGTCAAATATATTAGTATGATTTAATTATATGAATCTTAGCATACATTGTATTATTATATTGACTCACTTGGAACTATTATTAGCCATAATTCTAAAACAAGAACACATTGAATTTTAAGATTGTCCAATATGTGTGTCTGTATGAGTATTGTGTGAGATATTTCTTCCAACAAACTAATATTGTCCAATATGTGTGCCTGTATGAGTATTGTGTGAGATATATCAGCAATCTAAAATTGGTTTTATATGTTTTAAAATGTACAATTGTGGACTTAGCGATGATACGAAAATCCAGCAAAACAATAAAGTTTGATGAAACAAGACAACAGTTTGTTGAATTATTTTCATTTTAGCCAGCTATGTCTACAACCTTAACATTAACAACCTTACACATACTAAGAAAATTAACCATTTTTTACTACCGAAACTGCATTCAAATTGTGTATAAATATATTTCATTATTATTAATATTTATTGCGGACAATTATTTTTTCTGCCCCTTGCCCCCATAATTTTCGCTTTAATATGCGACGGCGCCATAAATAAAATTCCTCTGTGACGTCATTTCCCGATAATCGAATAGAACTTGCGCACTGGTGCTGTATTGTGCCTTTGTGATGCAAAGAATTGTTGTTGTTTTTTCATGCTCCCTGATTTATACAGTTTGAGGAAGATAAAGGAATGAAGAAGGATTTTAGAAGAAGTGTGAAGCCATAATAATAAGTATAATAAGAGAGGGAGATGGGAGAGGGAGCAGGGGGAGAGAGAGAAAGGAAGGGAGGAGAGAGGGGAGGGAGAGAGAGGGTGGGAGAGAGGGAGGGAGAGAGAGAAAGAGTGAGGGGGCAGGGAGGGAGAGAGGGAATGAGGGAGGGAGGAAGGGGAGAGGGGGGAGGGGAGAGAGGGAGGTGGAAAGGGGAGGGAGGGAGAAAGGAGGGAGAGAGGGGTTAGGGAGGGAGAGAGAGGGGAGGGAATGAGGGTGGGAGATGATGGGAGAAATGGGAGGAAGAGAGGGAAGAAAAGAGGGGGGCAGGGAGGGAGAGAGAGAGGGAAGGAGGAGGAGAGGAGGATGGACGGGGGAGAGAGAAGGAGGGGGAGAGGGGAGAGAGGGAGATGGGAGCGGGACGGAGAGAGATGGGAGAGAGGGAGCGAGAGGGAGGGAGGGAGAAAAAGAGGGAGGGGAAGGGAGAGAGGGGGGAGGGAGGGAGAGAGAGAGGGAGGGAGAGAAGGGGTAGGGAGAAAACAGAAGGTAAACAGAAAACCTTATTTTAAACCCGGGCAAAGCCGGGTACTTGCAACTAGTACTCTATAAATGTTGATGGTAATAATGACTTCAAAAATGCCGCCACCAGTGTCCATTAATTATGTCAACTATTTGTGGAGGGGGAGTCTGAATAAGATGGATAGTTTTATACATGGGGCGGGAGTGTGTTCAGGCTTTTTGATTTCAACAAGGTCATTCTTGAAGTAAATTGATATTTTTCTTTTCCCGACACTGCCTGCCTTCCTTACTGGAGGCGCCTAAAGCAAAACAAAAAACGTAAATATATTCCAGTTTTTTTAGGGGACCAGCAATGGATTCATTGATTTTACTTGATTATAATGGAATAAAAGCCTGACATCACAGATTCTAAGGTACCGTAGTAAGAGACTAAAGGACAAATCACAGATTTTGATGTAGTTAGAGACTAATTGACAAATCACAGATTCTGAGGTAGTTATAGACTAAAGGCAGGACGAGGCGTGAGTTTTACAGAGGTGTTACTGGTCGTTATTGATATAAAAAACTTTATTGTTCGTAAAATACTTCTTACACCAATAATCTAAAAATTACATACTTACTTTCCATCCTTCGATTCTTCTGTAAGAATAACTCTATCACGGTGTAATTAAAAGTCACCTTTTTCTTCATCTTTAATAGAAGTGATTTTTCGATTGACATCTGTGACAAACTAGTTACTCTATTCTGCTCTTGGTTATTACGCTAGTATGTATGTATACGTCTAAAAGCAGAAAAAGATCTTTCGACTGAAGAACTTGTCGCAGGGATTGTTAAAATTAAATGACAAAGTTTTGTCACTCTGGCAGAGCTCCACTGAGTCAAATCGCGTGTAAGTGAAAACTCAATTCATGTACTGCTTTATTGGAAAACTCAGATGAAGAGTATATATAACATAACTCATTTTTCAAACGTGTGAGATTAAAAAATGATCCATAGTTTTGTATTAACATTTGAAAAGGCTTTTCTGGAAATGTATCTTTAAAGCTGTTAAATTTAACACAATTCAGCAATGATAAAAAATCCAATTTTTCTATATCTGAAAATTTTTGTAATGTTTGGCACTTCATAGTGTCTATAATTTCACAAAAGAGGTGGCGAAATGAAGATTTATTACCTTCATATGTCTGATCTAGTCTTGTTTTTTTTTGTTTTTTTTGAAAGTGGTGGATCGTTTATTTTGTTAGAATTGTCTATCCTAGACCAAACGTTGTCGAAGCGCTCATGCAGATGTGTGAGATCACGTATGAAGTCATTAATTTTCTGCTTACAATAGCAGACATCGTATATTTTCTTTTGCAAAATATTGAACAAAACGTCAGCTTTTGGTAAAATTATGGAAAAGACTTCCAGCAAAAACCTAAAATTAATATTCTCAAGGCTCTGATAATATCCTGCTGCACACGCTCTTGTTTCACTGTCCCATTCGTTTGAATCTTCCATTAATGATTTAAAAAATACTGACAATTCTTCTCTAAAATAAAAAATGACATTAATTATTCTGGATTTATAATTCCATCTGGTATTGGAAATGGTTGGGAAGCGTCTTTTCACTATTCGATCAAGAGCATATGATCTTTTCGATGATTTGCTGATGAAAGTAGAAAATCCTGGCACAGTCTGAAAGAATATCTTGCATTCTTTAATGCAGCTCACTGACTTCTCCAAAATTAAGTTTAGTCTGTGGGCACAGCAGTGAACGAATAATACTTTCCCGTATTTATTTTTTTACTAAAGTCTGTAGACCTCCATATTCACCAGCCATGACTGGAGCACCATCATAAGTCTGTGCTATAAGCTTTTCCTCACACTGAAATTCTTGGATTTAATAAAATAAAATGTCGGCCAGTCTAATGGTTGTGCGGTCACAAATATTTCCTCGATATTTCCTTCTTCATTAATATATCGAAAAACAGTGG
This sequence comes from Bulinus truncatus, assembly GCA_021962125.1. NCBI lineage: Eukaryota > Metazoa > Mollusca > Gastropoda > Planorbidae > Bulinus > Bulinus truncatus. Next base: position 743,129 of record JAGDYQ010000242.1, read on the forward strand.
ATAATTGTGATTTATTTGAAATGTCAGTCGCTTCATCCATGACAATAGCAACAAAATTACAACTTTGAATTTCTCTTTTTACTTCATTTATCATGGAACTTGAAATGCTCTCGATTAAATCATTCTGTATGTCACTGGATGTTCCAGAAAATATTTTAGCAGTCTGTAAATGATTCGATAGTTTTACATCGCTTTCTGACATCAGATTTAGTAGTTCAACATAGTTGCCCCTGTTATTAGATTTACTGGTCTCATCATTTCCTCTAAAAGTCAGTTCTTGTTGCGCCAAAAAGCATGTGGCACCTATTTCTTTTTACTTCTTCGTTATGTTTGTCATTGGAAATTTTCAATGCTTCATTCAATGAACAATCAATCCTAGTTCTACCGAATGTAGCCAAGGCGCACACTGAAGCGATATGTAGCTTTGAAATTTCATGGCGGTTTCGAACAATGCTAAATGTGTGCATGTTTTTGATGCCATTTTTCGTCCAAGCACTTTTTTCAGGTGAAAAAAGAAGACAAGGCCAGCAGAACAGTTTAGATAATCTTTTACAACCACATAACCAAGAGTAATATGTATACCAAGAAGAATTAAAATGTCTGTCGTATCCACCAGACGCTTTTGATTTTAAATGATCAAGAGTGGGTAAAGGTCTTCCTTTAATTATAATATCTTTTTTCCGCAAAAGAACGGGGGCCAAACGATTGGGTTAAGAGGTTTTCCACAACACAATTACACACACACATTCAGTAGAAGAAGATTCTGCCATGACTCAGCTAATTTGGCGTTTGACAATATAAAAATGAAAATCTCCCCATGAAAGAAACACTGATAAGTTCACAATGTCCTCTTAAGATAATAAAGGCATTTAGTTTAACTTAACTGGTTTTCGATCATAATACTTTTAGATGCAGGTCAATAAGAATTTAAAAAAAAACAACAACTCCGTCCGCAACACAGTGCTTTTATTACAACACGTTTTATGTGCAGTCTAAATGTATAGAACTGGATTTTATAAAGTTCACTACTTTGACCTAATTAGACGCTGAACACTTTTGGCCATACAGTCGTTGTCTGATGCAAATGGGTTAGTAAAACAAGACAAACTCTATGACGCGTTTGTGGCTGCATAAATGTTAACATCTTATGTAGCAGCCCGCAACTAAAAAAAAAACGAGTTAACTCCCATTGTGTTGTTGATTAAAAAAAAAACAAAGACTTCGCGGAAAGACTAATGGGCGGTTAGGGGTGATAAGAGAGGAGACGAGACTAAAAAAACATTCTGACGTAAGCTAGGCGTGCTTGTCTACTGCAGTGCTGCCAATTGTCATATTTCATTGTCTGTTCTAAATTATTTTGATCAATCTAAAATGCTAATCAGACAATAGATCAATGACAATATCTTTATTTTTTTGTTCAGTCAGAAATGTAATAAAATTATGTTCTTTAGTAATATATAATTCTGTATATTTAAAATCTGTTAGTAAATAATTCTTTGCTGAGAAAGTTGGCAGTTAAAAATTAATTGTCGGCATCAGTATAACACATATTCATGTGTGGTTTTTTCCCCTTAGTTCAGCCAATGAATGGCAAACGTATATATACAAGTGTAACCCGAATTCAGATCGGCAACATTTTTCGTTTATAGACTAATTACCATTTGACTCTATGAGGAGAGGCAAAAACAGTTCTTATTAGCAAAATATATATATATTCAATATAAATATTGTCGGGCAACTTAAATTGCTATAAATGCCACTTTTTAAATTTGTTTTTTTTTCTGTTTTTCCTCTGTATTTTTAAGTTGTTTATAAGACTGTTACCGCAGGCAACACAGGCAACATGGACGCCGCGTTCCTGACTAAAGGATGAATCCATAGATATATAAGACTAGATTGCTTATGCTTATTTAATAGAGACCGAAAAAGTGTTGTATTCGAGACCCCTACTTTAAAAAGAGAAGAGTACAATTCTGTACAGTTCTTTATTTTTTACTGAAAAAGATTTCCTTCCTTTTAATTAAAAAAAAAAAATCCCCATTCATGCTAGAGGTTGGCGCTTTTAAAATCAACTGATGTGTCCGAAAAAATTATATTTGACGGTTAGTAATAATATAATCAAACAACCGGGTACACAACACGAAGGCATTATATTCAAAGTTAATTGAAAAAAAAAGTTTTTGAAAATTTGTCAAGGAAAACAATGCAAAATGTCTTCTGCTATTTATTTCGGTTACTTAAGGTTTCTATGCGTACTACGTCATCATAATTGCAAAGAATTTGTAAAAATATATAAGTTATACAGAATTGTACTCTTCTCTTTTTAAAGTTATGGTCCGCACAATATATGCATAGCCCATAAGCGATCTAGTCTTATATATCTATGGATAAATCACAGATTCTTAGGTATTTAAATTACGGAAGTTGCCACTTACTTCTGCGGTTCAGTGATTGATTTACTTAAACTCATGTTATGCCGGCTTTAGCAAGCGGCGAATTTTATTTTGTAGAAATCGTATTTGTGTGGGGCATTCAATAAAATATTTGAATGTCGAATGATCTGGAATAGGAACAATTTAATTATGAGGTATCACGCACAAAACACATATAATGCGGACCGCTCCCACCCACTCTGTTGACGCCGCTGGCCCGAAAATTTAAAATATGCTCAACTACTAGCATCTATTAAAGTTCCTCTTAGTACTACTGATACTGTTTTTAAATTATTAACGAGCACTGTTAACATGTCTGGTAGTAACTGTTAACCCTCTACTACCGTGTTTCCCAACGTGAGGCCCACGCCCCCCCCCCCCCCAAGGGGGCAATTTGATTTTTAAGGGGGGCAATTCGAAAATGGACTCAATACGAGTTTAACCCTTTCGCTCCGGGCCATTTAACCCTTTGGGCACTATAGTCGACGCGCGTAGCCTCTACTGATTGGCAACTATAGTCGCCGATTTCGGTTTGTTCCGTTGCTGATAGTGCTGCATGTTTTTAATTGCTTATTTTAAGCTTTTGAATCTCTGAACATAGAGAGCGATAGTTATTCTATTTTATTCCATAGTAAAATGAGTGGTGCAAGCAAGAAAAAAAGTCGTCAATATTCAGAGGACTATTTAAAATTTGGTTCATACCCGCTGTCCACGATGCGCGGATGCCTTTTTGTCTTTTATGCCAGCAATGCTTGACCAACGAATCAATGAAACGAGGTTGTCTTGAGGCGCATTTGAAGGCAACACATAGTGCTTATATTAGTTAAGATTTGAATTACTTTAAAACTTTAAAGACAAATTTTGAAAAAAGAACAACATCAAAGTCCCTATTTACTGCTCATACTTCAACTACTAATCGTGTTCTTGAGGCTAGTTATCAAATTTCTTTATTCATCACAAAAACTGGAAAAAATCATACTATAGGAGAGAATTTAATAAAACCGTCAATATCAGCATTTCTTAAAACGGTCCTTCAAAAAGATGACTAACATGTAAAAGCTATTCCACTCAGTAACAATACTGTTAGCAGAAGAATAGATGAAATGAGTGAAGATATTAAAAAAAACTTGTTGAAAAGTTGAAAAACAACAAATTTCTCAGTGCAAATGGATGAATCAACTTTGAGAGACAATGAGGCAGTATTAATAACTTACGTAAGATATATTGATAAAGGGAATTTTTCTGAAGAAATGTTGTTGTGTAAAAGATTAGAAAGCACCACTACCGCCAAAGATGTATATAATCAGCTGAAAAACTTCTTAGATGTCAATGATATACTGATAAAAAATATAACATCTTGTGCTGCAGATGGTGCTCCTAATATGACGGGGCAAAAATGGTTGCTTAAAATTGATGAAAGATGAGAATCCAGAAATGATTCTTGGTGCATTGTGTTATTCATAGGGAAAACTTGGTAGCTAAAAAAACATCTCGCCTGGTCTTAATGAAGTACTACATTCAGTAATAAAGTGTGCTAATGCTATTAAAGCTAATGCCAAAAGTGAGCGTCTCTTCAAATTATTTTGTGAAGAAAAATGAAGACCATGTGAGACTTTACTTCATACTGAAGTAAGATGGCTATCAAAAAGGGAACTGTCTGAAAAGATGTATGCAAATGTTTGATACTCTTAGTGATTTTTTAACCTGAAATGAAGTATCTGTTAACAATCGATGGTAAAGCATTTGTGAGTTACTTAGCAGATATCTTTGAAAAATTAGATAAACAACTTCAAGGAAGAAATAAAACACTTGTCGATGAAAAAGCGAAGATATTTGGTTTCATTACTCTTATTGAGTTATGCCAGAAACAAATTAACAACAAAAACTTTGAACAGTTTCATTGGCTCCAAAAATGAGACGTAACTCATACCGCTTTACTTGTTATTGTCAATCATCTGAATATTTTATCGGCTGATTTTAAAGAAAGATTTTCTGATTTAAAACAAATTGATTTTCCAACATGGAATATGCAGCCAATGGTTAGTGGATTTGTCTGATATATAAAATATGCAGTATCAAGAAGAACTCGCAGAATTGCAAAATGATGAGTCAGTTAAAACTTTATTTAATATAAAAGGTGCGATGGCATGGCTTTGTGAGGAAACAGAAATCAAAGACACAAATTTAACCAAATGTGCAAGAAAAATTATTGCTACCATTTCCATCTTCATATCTAGCTGAATGTGGATTTAGTGCTGTAAATGATTTACTGTTAAAAAAAAGAAGTCGGCTGGTTATAACACGACGCGGAGACTTGAGACTGAAGCTAACCAAATTGGAACCTAACATAAAAGCTCTGTGCAGCATACATCAAGCGCAAGGATCTCACTAAACTGGAATAATAAATTAATATAGAAATATGTTTATTTATTTTTTTTCGTATTAGAATATCAGTTTAACATTATATTTTTTGAAAAAATTACTTATTGTTTTTCGTTAACAAGTTCCTAGTGATTTCTTCCTAAAACCTATTATTTAAGTTTTTTAAGTGAACAATCAATCAATCAATTTTTTGATATTGAAAATTATGCATTTTACATGGGGGGGGGGCATAAGAATTTGAGAAAGGCTTAGGTGGGGCACGACATGAAAAAGGTTGGGAAACACTGCTCTACTAGCTGTCTGATGTTTCAATCGTTATTAAATCATTTACTTTAATACCGACTGAATACTTCGATGCAGTACCAATCTACATATGTATACAGTAATTCATGGCCTCACCTGAGCCTCAACAGTTGCTCTAAGTGCATTGAGTTCATCAACAAGACGGGCTTCCTCTTCCTCTTCAGGAGTCATAACATGGAGTCCAGTCAACATTCCAGCTTCAAAATGAGTAGGTCCTAACAGAAAACAGAAATATAAACTAATCCCCTTAAACCAAGATTTAAGTACCAAAGCTATAGATTTCCTTTGTACATACTGTATAAATAATTTCACTGGGCTAAAAAAAAAAACTTGATTGTTTACTCTTAATTTTTTTCTTATTACCAGAATTACTAATTATAAATGTTCCTTGTCCGACATTTGCATCTGTTATTATGAAAACAGAATGTATTATTATTATCATGTGGAATAAGTACAACCTTTTAAATGATTAGGCTACATATAGAGATAGATGAGATAGATAGATAGATAGATCGATAGATAGATAGATAGATAGATAAATGTTATTTTTAAAACGATATATAACGACAACTGATATTAAATGTTTGAAATTTATTTCTCTCACTTCAAAAAGTTTAATTCTGGCATGACTTCTTTTAAAGCCAGTTGTAAACAATTTTCAATACTGTCATCAATGAATTCACAAAATATGTAAAATTTGAAGATATCTCTCGCGCTCGGTAGTTAATAGCAATACTATTACAACACGATGGATAATTTCCGAACTAAATGACAAATAAACAGGAAAAGAAGTCATTCTTCATCCCATAAAATCTTATATTAATTAAATACTTTCTGTAATTTTTCACAAATTCACGTGTATCTTTATTGGGGTCATCCATTAATTACGTCATCAGCTGGGATGTGATTTGAAAACGTTTGTCGGTTGTATACATGGGGGAGGGGGATTGTGAACTCGTGAAGATTTTTTGACGTCAACAATGTCAATTTTAAAATGAAATTAAATCTACTTTTTCTTTTAAAACACACAATGAAAGTTTAAAATGAACTTAAGGCAAATTGTATTCTCCGATCAATGAAAATAATTGATGGTGTTAATCTGGCGTATTTATATGAATTTTAGTATACATTCCAACAGTATATTTATATATATATATGTATTTATTAATGAACTCTCTTTGAACTATTTTTACCCATTATAATTTTGAAACAAGAAGAAAGTAGTTTTTGCAATTGACTAATATGCGTATTAATCTGCATACTCTGTCATATATGTCGGCAGAGTGATCATTCAGTAATCTAAAAATTGTATAAAATGATTTAAGATGTGAAATGACATAGCCGTGTATTTTGAATTTAGCCAGGCTGACCTAGCAAAACCAATTATTTTGATAACCCTGGACAATATATTATTGCCTCTTTAGCTATTCTTTTTTGTTTATTTGGATTATTATTTAAATTATTAATATCATTCATCTTTTTCCAAATAACTATTGATATTTATGCCAGATAGTCAGTGTAGTAGATTGGGTACTTGGCTAGTGCGGTAGCGTAGGGCACCGAGCAAGAGATGGCGCCGAAATAGTAATCATGAAAAGGACTGAAAACAATTTTCAGTCAGCCATGGGCAATCTATGGCTCGCAGTCGATTCGACCCTTCCGTTTATTTACATCGAACAATTTTACAATCAAATTTAAGAACCCAGTGTGGCCCTACCATAGTTTTAAACCTGTAATATTTCGTCATATATTTCACACTGCTCTGCAAAATCAAAACTGCACTTTGTGTTTATCAAAAATATATATGAAATGGCGTAGTTGTTGTAATAAAAGAAAAATTTGTAAGAGACAGGGACTGGCCTATAAATTCTGAACAAGTACATATATCGGAATGCAAAAATGTCTAAATAAAGTAATTAAAAATGCTTACACACTAAACTTTAGTTTTGTTAACAGTACTTCTGAGAAATGGTAAAAAAATTGACTATTCAGTAGATTTTTAACCATTACGATGAAAAAAAAGCTTTATCAGTTGCACATGTAACATTGAAAGGTCAAAAATACACTAGAGTTGACTAAAGTGTACATCGTGAGTAGCTGCAATGAATGCACTGTATGTAACTGCATTGTATGGTCTACTTCATGATATGCCAGAGTACGCGAGTAGAAACCTTTTACTAAATCTGGAGCAGCCAAGTTAGTACCATGAAGTAATTTCTTATTTACGTGTCGGCCTATGCTGGGAAGTTAGCCAATATTGTCGTCAATGATTGACTCAGAAAGTCACTGCAAGTATGGATATATATTATATATAAAAGTACTACAACTATGATTCTTAGAATTTTTAAAGGCCATTGAGTATGCAAGATAATGGAATGAAATCATGGCAAGGGCTACAGATAGATGTTCCAGACTTATTCTTAAAGAAGAGAGTAAGAGGTGTGAGAACACTTCATACAAAGCAGGAAATATATAAAGGTAGTGATCTTACATACTAATTAAACATAAAATGCAGAGTTAAAAAATGTTCTATATTGGTTCGAGGGTTTGAAACTTTTCAGAATGAATGGTAGGAGTTACCAAATTACTCGCACATGGTGTAACAATAGCTAGCTACGGCTGTGAGGATGGTGTGGAGCATAATTGCGAACCGGAGAGTCAAAGAAAATTCATTGAAGAGCCACATACTGTTATTTGAGGTCTGGAGATGGGTTCTAGTTCTTTGTTATATGTATGTATATATATATATTAGGGTCATTCCATGTCAACTCAACCAGTGGTGTTCACCCGACCCCATCAGATCTTCCTGAAATTTACAGGGCTTGTGGTACATTCAAAGTTGAGTTATTCCTGAATATTTCAGGCCATTTGGTCAAAAACATTCTGAGATATGATTTTTTTAAATTTTTAAGGGTAGTCGGAAGTTTGCGTGACATTTACATTTTCGTGATATTTGAACGTGAATATTTCAAAAAACTAAAAGATGTATCAGGCTGACGTTTTCAGTATCTCCTCATTGTTTTATCTTGAGTTGAATGATGTATTTATCGCAAGTGTAGCTTGCATACAGAATGCCCTGAAAATTTGAAACATTGCACTTCAGACAGTTTTCATCAATATTTGATCCGGTATAGCCAAGAACCTATAAGACATGAAATGATGTTTGTTATACAGTTTGTAAGTACCATATATGTGATTATTATTTTGATAGAGAATTCCTGTTAATCAATAATAGTGTACTCATGGTGTGCCCCTTTAAGCATCATGGTCGTCCATCTTTGCACGCATTGCGACCCCCAGATGACCATGTGTACAGTAATTCACACTTTTCATATTTTGCACACTTGTTAAGCTTGGCAAGTACTAGCTATGGTGAAAATTTTATGTTGGTGTCTTGACGCCTTCTTGGTGAAAATCTGAATGAAATTGCATGATTTCTACACTATCGTGGACCATTGTAATTTTGAATGTTTGAACTGACATCTTTGATGGACTGGGTTTTCTTATTGTGAATTTCATTTTTTTACTTGACAAATGTATTCTGATATGTTTCTAAGTGAATACTTTTAACTGAATTTTTTGTGTAATATTTGCTTGCAAAAACATCATGAGCATAATGCAAAAAGTGTCAAAAAATTTTTTTTCAATGGTTTCTTAATTATTTCATATTAAAAAACAATAAGTCGTTTTTTTTTGTACAATAACGTGTATTACGGTAAATCAGCATAGCAATGAAATGTCAATCAAATTTTATGAAAAAATACAGTTTAAGTTACAAAATCAAATTACAGATTGTTTGTTTTTATCAACCATTCAAGCAACCATGCAAGGTGGATATCAGCGCATGCTCATTATGCTGCCAATGCAGCTAACTGATGGTACCTTATCTATGTACACACAGTCCTACTATCAAACAGTTTCTTGCAGTTTGCAAAATGCACATCATCATAGCTAAACTGTCTTGATGAGCTGCCAGACAACATTGGTGGTGGAAGATTGCACAGTACATTAGTGAATGGTATCCAGCAGATATCGTCACGACTTGGCCAAGTTAATCTGTTTGTAGGTGTTCTGTTCATGAACTTGACCAAGATATCTTGATGTTCAACAGAGTGTTCTGTTATGCACCCAATAAACCAATCAGTGTCATAAACAACAGCCTGGATGCAGATCTGCTATGCTTGGTGCCGGTTCAAATACCCGGTCAGGTTCTTGTGACACATGACAATCTGAATATCCTGAGTTTGTTTTCACTTAATGTCACAAACCGGTGGTGTGACCGTGTACCAGGAACGGTTTGTATTGAAGGAAATCGATCAACCAAACAGCTACGATGCACTTTAACGTCGTCCTTTTCTGCAAAAAAGAAATGAATTCCTGGAACGTTTTTTTTTTGTTGCCCAATCGTACATCTGATGTGGCGTTAGTTTTTAATGTTGCAGAGTTGCCTGCAAACTTGCTCTTGCTACTAGCCTCTTTACTGTGCCACCAATACCATCACAAGGACTATTTCCTTGACTGGTAGCAAAAAAGTTCCACTCTGCCTCAATGCCGAAATCTGTTTTATGCAGAAACAGATTCTTGAAGTTTTTGCAGTTTTTATATTGTGCTGCTGCCCCATCACTGAAGTAAACTTAGTTGGCCATGTTAAGTAACCCAAGGTTATGGCCAAGTCAAGCTCCCAACTTACTTTGTTGCCCGTAATGACATATGCATAGAGAGCATGATCACCCCCTAACTCCGACCTTTATAAAGTTAAGTAAGAATAAGTTAATATACATTAGATTAGAGAAAGATGTAGTAGAGTATAGCGCTGACAGGCTTAGAATAGACATAGGTAGATCTAAGTAGTTTGTTATAGTAGAAGTAGTTATGAGATCTTTAAATAGGCAAAGTTGTATTATAGTTGTATTGAAGTATTTGTTAAATTGTGTACTGCACAGAGTTCTGTTATATATATATATATATATATATATATATATATATATATATATTAGGGATGTGACGAAGTTCGAATTCGAATCCGACGACATTCGAACTTCGACGTTTTTTAAAAAATCCGTCGGATTCGAATTTGAAAAAATACGTTTTCAGATCAAACACGGCCGTAGAAATCGTAACTAAAGTTTAAAAACCTAGAGACTTTCGAAAACCCGAAATAAAACTTAACTCCTGGACCCTTACTAAGCTGTCCATAGATTAGACGTCGTATTTGGTCATGAATGTATTTTAGATACACCCCTAACGCCAAACACTGTTTTCATCCGAGCTTTCTAAACCTCGGAATGGATATGCGGATTGGAATGGCGGAGTGGATGTGTGGATTGGAATGGCGAAAAGCTGGTTATGTGTGACCAATTGTATGAGTTGGAATGACATTTGAAATAATTTGGAATGAGTTGGAGGAATGACTTTTGGAATGAGTTAAAATGACATTTTGGAATGAGTTGGAATGACCTTGGAATGACGTTTGAAATGATTTGGAATGAAATTCTGAATTATTTGGAATGGTTTGGTATGAACTGGAATTACAATTGGAACGATTTGGAATGATTTGGAATGACGTTTGAAATGATTTGAAAGATTTGAAATTATATATAGATTTAGGTATATTATACACACACACAAACACACACACGCACACACACATATATATATGTATATATATATATATATATATATATATATATATATATATATATATATATATTGTTGCGTGCTGTATTAAGTGCCACTTCTATTGTGTATTTAGTATCCAGTCTGCCTAGGATTCTTTCACTTTGTAGCCACTCGTTCTATTTTAGATAGTCTAAATACAGACGCTTTCAAACTCCGTACAGTAGTATTTATAACAGAGGCACTTGGATTCCGTGTATATGGTAATATTTATTATAAACACAAGGTACATCACATGCAATATGGCCCAACATCAATTTCCTTACGTACAATAACATCAATATCAACTGATAATCTACTTGTGTCCACTCTCGGCTCTATCTAGAAATCTAATGTCCTTTCACTCTGGTCACTAGCTTATATCAGAGACCGGTCGTTCCCCCCCTCAAACTAGGTCACGTGACTGGTCTCTTGACCATCGTCCTGATGCTAGCGCCAATTAGGGGAGGGGAGCGACAGTTGTTTCACCCCCATAAAAATTAGATAAGAAATACGACAGAAGTATGATTAAAGAGAATTTTATTTTATGCAAAGTACCTTGTACTGATGATTCGTTAACAATGTGGCTACCTGTGCTTTGTAATAGTTTATGCTGCTGTTCATGCAAAACAAATGCTAAAAATCCTCGTTTTCATAGGAGGGGGGGCCTTGGTATACTCCCTTTTAGCCACGTTTTGACCCAAATCCGAATCCGCATTCGAATCCGACGGATTTATATTTGCCAAATCCGAATCCGACGCATGCGTATTTTCATCAGCTCCGTCACATCCCTAATATATATATATATATATATATATATATATATATATATATATATATATATATATATACATATTCTATAAATTCTGACGTCACATTGAGGAATAATTTATATCAATAATAAGATAAAAGAAGACAAAGAAATGAGTACTCATTAGGGTGCATCACCAAAAAAAATTTTTAGTAATTGATCTGTCTGCTATTTAAATTTGTTCCATTGATCAAAAAAAGCATTGTGTAAAAAATATAAAATATTTGACAATATTTAGAGGTCCCCCGGACATCTACAAAGTTTGCATAATTAAGCGAAAACTAGATAAAACCATCCTTCTTGTAAAGTCTTACAGACTTACATACAAAAAGTGAAGCGCTATATAAATTGTTTTATTGTCTTTGGTTTTATAATGTTTGGTAGCTATGATTGATTTTGATAAGCAAATGTGCTAGAAATAAAATTTAAAATTCACATTTTATTAGCAAAAACAACACTTTTCCTTACCGCATATTGATGACCAAGGCAAGCATTTTAATTTCTTTATTTATTATTATTTTAATTTCTGATACACACAACCTATAAAATCAGAACATGGAATTGATATGAAAAACAACAATAAAATGTTTACACCTTCTAAGGAAATGCTGGCTGACCCTGAATCAAGTTACTGCGTTCTACGAAAAAGCAAACATTCCAATGGTGACAGAGAGGAGAGCTTGTGAGAAGATTGTTCCGCTTCTTGATGAATATAATAAATTTCGTTCAATTGATAAAAGTCGCCGAAACACACCAGCCACCAAACGTAAACTGGAACAAATGAAATCTATGTTGGCAACAACTTTTCAATTGTGGCCACCAAATGTCGAGACTATTATCAAGAATGCAGAAGATCTAGCATTCTTGAGGTCTATGAAAGGAGACAGGTCTTCCAGCTTTGGATCATTTGACAAAACACTTGCAAAAAAAAGTCGCTCGACGCCATTCACGAGATGTCGCAACATTGGAACGTCAGAAACGCACAAGAGAAGAAAATGCAGCATGTTCAACGATATCAGTGCCTTCCAGCGACGGTAGCAGTGACGAACCCGATGATTCTACTTCTAAATCTGAAGATAATATGGAGTTTGTTGATAACTGTTTGGATGATATAATGCTATTGCAAAAGCGAAGAAAGCCAATAGGAGCTTTGGTATTTGTACCTTCATATGTTTTAAGCCAACCAAATCTTGTGTCACTAGCAACAAGATTAAAGATTACACCAACACAGCAGGCAGCTTTCACACAGGGCCTTATTAGCGAGTCTGGGGGTGATGTATCAATGGTGGCTTCTTCCTATGCCACTGCAGATCGTTCACGTCGCAAAGTTGTAAGTGAGATATCTACAAAGATCCACGACTCCTGGGAACCACCCAAACTCTGCACTCTCTACTGGGATGGCAAACTGACACCTTCTCTAAAAAATCATCGTGCCACTGAAGAACGCAAAACAGTTGTTGTCGGTGATGCAAAGCAATAGAAACTTCTAGGAGTGCCAAATTATGCCAAGGCAACAAAGAAACCCGTTGGTGAAATAATTGCAGAATTAACCATGAAGCTAATGACATTGTGGCATTGTAATGATTGTATCGTTAATATGACATTCGACACAACAAGATCAAACACTGGTCATCAGACTGCTGCCTGCATTGCCATACAAAATATGCTGCAACGTGCTCTTCTGTGGTCAGGTTGTAGCCATCACATTGGTGAAGTTATCCTCTCGCATGTGTTTGCAGACATGAAAATAGAAGTTTCCAAATCCCCGGATATAACTTTGTTCACCAAGCTGCGAAGTAATTGGGAGTTGGTGGCACATGATTGGTCTCACGTTTGTAGTTCGTTTACGTTAGCTGATCATGATCTGAAGGCTCAAGAGCGACTGACGATAATGAGAGATGCGGTAATTGCACATGCCAACTCTAGTAAACAAACCGAATTCTTGCGAGACGACTACCACGAATTCCTTAAGCTGTCCCTTGTTTACCTAAATGCTACAAATAAGGAGGTTAACTTTAAAAGACCAGGTGCCCTACACAAAGCACGATGGATGGCAAAGCTGATATATTGCCTCAAGATTGCACTGTGTGAGAAACAAATTCAATTATTGCCTCCAGGTACTATTACCACACGTGATCAAGTGCCAAAGATTCGTGCATTTGGTACATTTGTAATACATGTTTATGTCGTGTGGTGGCTCACTTGCAAAAAGAGTGTGGATGCACCATGGAATGATCTACAGCTCTACAAGCGACTTTTGGATTACAACGATGTCAACAGAGACATATCCAAGTCAGCAATCCGTGCCCTGAATAGGCATCTGTGGTACCTCACTGCTGAAATGATCCCACTTGCTCTGTTCAGCATTGAGGTACCTGTGTTGGAAAAGCGAGCTCTGGCAGATTCTCTGCTAATGCTTCGACCGTTGGATGCCCTCCAAACTCCACAGAATCGATTTGGAAATGGTTGGGGAAAACCACGATTCCAATCAATTGATTCTAAAACTCGGTTTTGTGATCTGGACACATGATTCCTCCAACTGCCTGTTGATGATTGGTGCCAAACAGCTTCTTACATTGCCAGTGCAGAAAATGTTGCTGCTATTAACGTTGTTAACGATTGTGCCAAGAGAGGAGTGAAACTGGCATCTGACTTTGTTGAAGCAGCGCGAACGGATGAACATTTTCAAAACATTCCAGTGGTAGAAATGGACCGCAAAAACATCTCAAATGTACGTAAACCTTACAAACGTGCAACAGAGTGAAACTGAATTAAATGCAACAGTAATAAATAATTTAATACTTTAATGTAATTTTTATATAGGCTAGAATAAACTTTTTTTTTCTTTACATGTTTTGTGATTTCTTGGGCGGAGGGGGGGCCTCTAAATCAACTCTGATATGAAAAATATTTTTCACAAGTTATTATTAATGATATTAGAACAAATTAGAAACATAGACAGCTCAAAAACAAACAACCAATTTCTTCCTCTATTGTGGTGATGCACCCTAGTACCAGTGGCGTAGCTAGGGTGGGGGGAGGGGGGGGTCCAAATTTGAACGTCTCCCCGGGCCCCCGCTTGAGGGGGGCCCCCAAACGAGTTTCCAATTTTTTTTTATTTTAACACTACAAAACGGAAAATGTGTGCTACAGAAAGACGAGAGGCTGCAAAATCAAGGAAAATTTGAAGGTTTTTTAAAGAAGAAACCTGATAATAGCATTGAAAACAAAGAAGACCATGAACATGGCGAAGATAAGTATCACCATTCAGATAATTCATATAAAGATACAGCAGGGTAGCAACAGCTGTCAAGTACTTAGCAAAAACCAACTCAAGCTTACTTGGCCATAAAGAAGAACTAGATTCTCCAAGTCCTGGGAACTTCCTAGAATCTTTGAAATTTCTTGCAGAATTTGATAAAGTTACGTAACATCACTTGAATAATTCAACATGAGTTCATAAGCTTGATGGGCAATAAAGATAGGGAATCAATTGTTGGGAAAGTCAAGCCAGTTTGTTACCTTTTTCTGATGTTTGATTCCACTCCTGATGTTTCTCACAAAGAACAAGTATCCCTTAAAGTTCGTAACTTGGCAGAAACGTCTCTTAGACATAAATCCAAACATAACATTTCTGAACTGTGATAATCACTCTCTCAACTTGGTGGCAGCTCTTCATTCTGCTGAGATAGATCTAGCAATTATCACCTTTTTTCATGAATTGCTCAACCTTTTTTCCAATTCACCCAAGAGACCAAACTGAAAGAAACTGAACCGGGAAGCTAAAAAAGGTGAGTAGTAGGCCTACATGGTGGTGCTCAAGAGAAGAAGCTACGTCGTCACTTTCCTTGCATCTTGACAAAGATGCTGAAGAGATTAAGACCCTTTCATGCTTTCTGCAAAATGATGAGTAACAGACGAAACTGATCACCCAATCCATCGAAAGAGCAAAAGAAGGAATTGAATGCTATGGATTTCCTGTAGGCAAAACAGCCAGAAGAAAGAAAAGACTTCAGGGGGAGTTGAGTTCTGATGTAGGACTGTAAATAGAACTGCAATTTAAAAGTGTTGCGACAGAAGTGCTTGACAGACTTCATATGGAGATGAAGGATAGATTCCAAAGGTTGCAAAAAAATGTGGGGACCTTTGGGATTCTTCTTAAACCAAGACACCTCTTGAATTCTATGGATGATTACACACTGATAAAAACTGTTAATTTTTCCTGTTTGTATGATGGCATACTGGCAAATCACTTTTTCAATGGTGTCATTGATGTACGAGCACATTCATCAACAAACCAGTACCACAATCATTAACTGACTTATTGAGGAAGCTGGCTTCATATGATAATGATGTTTGCTCAAACCTTGCAACCTCCATCCGAATACTGCTAACTCAGGCCACTTCCATTGCATCATGTGAGAGATTATTCTCAAAACACAAAGTCAATCAAAAACTATATCAGGAGTACAATGACGCAAGAAAGGCTTAGCAGCATGGCTTTAATGTAAGTGAAGTCAAAAATACTAGACAACATTGACTTAGATGATGTTATAAATGCCTTTACTGCACAGAAAGCACAACGTGAGGCAAAATGAATTGAGATTTGTCACTTGTGTATTTTCTCGTCACTAAACAATGGAATTATTCATTAAAAGAGTTTTAATGATTATTTTTTGTTAATTTTATTGATATACTGTACTAATTTGAATTTAGGCATACATGATATCGTATGTCAAATCTGCAGGGGCCCCCAAAAAGGCCAAGCCCCCCGGGCCCCAACCCCCTATGGACGCCTCTGCCTAGTACTCATGTGACCTATTAACAAAGGGTCCAAAGATCAAATATTAATAAATTGTCATAAATTTTTATGAAAGTAAATTTGCTTATAAAATAAAAAAAAAATTCATAATATTTATTTAAATTACATGAAATCTGAACATAAAATGAAATTAAAAAACCATTGAAAAAAAAAATTGACACTTTTTGCATTACATTCATGATGTTTTTGCAAGCAAATATTACACAAAAAATTCATTTAAAAGTATTCACTTAGAAACATATCAGAATACATTTGTCAAGTAAAAAAATGAAATTCACAATAAGAAAACCAAGTCCATCAAAGATGTCAGCTCAAACATTCAAAATTACGAAAAGCGTTGGGCGCATGAATCTTATATTATGTGAATGTTTGTATTACAGTATTAGTATCATCAAATGTTAACAATTAAATCCCAAGAGAATTATTACAGGTTTTCGAAATATCACGATATTGCAGATCAATTATTAGAACTGTATATGAGTATATGAGTATTAAAATTAATTCTAGTGTTGTATAACATGCGCCCAACGTTTTTCGTTTTTATAAAAATCAGAAGCTCTTATAAAGTCTATTACTATTACCATTTTACCAATTTATTCAGAAATTATTTTCAGCTATTTAGTACGCAAGAAAAACGTTGTTTTTTATAAAATATTTTTTTATAATGTAATTTTTATTTTCTCTTTTTTAGTTAAATTATTTTTTTTTTCAATTAATACGAAGAGTTAACAGACCCGATATAACTATATATATTTCTAATCGAACTAACTGGAGAGCTCTGACGTCTCATGTATTCATGCGCAGAAAATCAAAGAAAGTAGTGAAACTTTTTGGAGTATCATGTTTATAAACAGAGAATATAAATTTTGAGTTCTTTCACTTTAAATAATTTTTCAACACATTTGTTTTTATTGCGCTGCGTTCGCTTTTAAAATCAATTTTGGCCGTTAATTTTTTTGTTTGTTCTGGAAGTGGTCTAATCACACACGTGTTCAGGCGCAGTAGAGTATAGCACCAGTAATTTCCCTTGATTTAGACAAGGCTGTGACCTATTCGTCATACATTTTAAATTTTATTTATTAAGAAACTCATCAAATCATAATGAAATAGTAAGAATATTGCATTGTCATCGGGTTCTGAGTTTTATTGAAAGTATCAGAGCTATAGCTTATCGGAAAGTGGTCTAAAATTGGATTGCAAAATTCCGCGGACAAACACACCAACAATCAGACAAGAAGTGAAGTTAAGAAAAACGTTGTAACATTCTCTGATACTGTCTTGAAATGAGAACTGACCTATAGGTGGAGGCGATGGTGGCATTCTTAAAGTTGTTTCTCCTATATCGTCAATAAAATCCTCTCCCACTCCTCGATCCTGTTCGTCCAGAATCACCAATGCTGCTTCTTGAGCCAAGTCCATGAGTCCACTGAGCTCATCTTTGTTGTCCAATACATACTGACCATGAAGTTCACAAGCCACATCAAAGACAAATTTACCGTAACCAAACATCTGTAATAAATCAATCTTCAGCCATGTAAACCTGTTATTTCTGTCATGTTGACCCTCACTTCAGTCATGTTAATCCTTACATCAGTCATGTTAACCCTTACTTCAGTCATGTTAACCCTTACTTCAGTCGTGTTACCCTTTTCTTTAGTCATTAAGCTTTACTGTCGCAATGTAAACCTTTTAAAGAAACTATGTCGTATTATTTAAGTGATTGCAATGAACGGTAATTTTGCGAAATAATATTTGGACGTATTAGCTGGTAATAAAAGTTATGTACTTTTTTCTTCAAATAAGCTTTATGCCATTAGAAATTAAAATATTTTATCTATCGTTGTAAGACCAACTTATTTTGATAATGAGATCCATTAAGCAGAAAGAAATTTGTTGGTACTTCCTATTTGTTTTGTATTTTTCACTACTAATCAAGTAAAAAAAAATAGTGTATCATTTATAACTAGTTGCAAGTACCCGGCTTTGCCCGGGTTTAAAATAAGGTTTTCTGTTTACCTTCTGTTTTCTTCCTACCCCCCTCTCCCTTCCTCTCTCTCTCCCTCCCTCCCTCCCCCTCTCTCCCTTTCCGTCCCTCCCTCTCCCTCCCTCTCTCCTATCTCTCTCCCATCTCCCTCCCTCCCCTCTCCCCTTCCTTCTCTTCCAACGTTCATCCTCCCTCACTCCTTCCCTCCCCTTTCTCCCTCCCTAACCCCTCTCTCCCTCCTTTCTCCCTCCCTCCCCTTTCCACCTCTCTCTCCCTCCCTCTCTCCCACCCTCTCTCTCTCCCTCCCTCCCCTCTCTCTCTCCCTACCCCTTCTCTCCCTCCCTTCCTTTCTCTCTCCCCCTTCTCCCTCTCCCATCTCCCTCTCTCCCCTCTCCCCCTCCTTCTCTCCCAACGTCCATCCTCCCTCCCTCCGTCCCTCCCCTCTCTCCCTCCCTAACCCATCTCTCCCTCCTTTCTCCCTCCCTCCCCTTTCCACCTCTCTCCCTCCCCCTCTCTCCCCCTTCCTCCCTCCCTCATTCCCTCTCTCTCCCTCCCTGCCCCCCTCACTCTTTATCTCTCTCCCTCCCTCTCTCCCCACCCTCCCACCCTCTCTCTCTCTCCCTCCCTCCCCTCTCTCTCTCCCTTCCTTTCTCTCTCTCTCCCCCTTCTCTCTCTCCCCCTTCTCCCTCTCCCATCTCCCTCTCCCCCTGCTCCCTCTCCCATCTCCCTCTCTCCCCCTTTTCTCCCTCATTCCCTCTCTCTATATATACTTATTATTATGGCTTCACACTTCTCCCTACCCCCTCTCCCTTCCTCTCTCTCCCTCCCTCCCCCTCTCTCCCTTTCCGTTCCTCCCTCTCCCTCCCTCTCTCCCATCTCTCTCCCATCTCCCTCTCTCCTTCCCTCCCCTCTCTCCTTCCCTAACCCCCTCTCCCTCCTTTCTCCCTCCCCTTTTCACCTCTCTCCCTCCCCCTCTCTCCCCCTTCCTCCCTCCCTTATTCTCTCTCTCTCCCTCCCTGCCCCCCTCACTCTTTATCTCTCTCCCTCCCCTCCCTCTCCCTCCCTCCCTCTCCCTCTCTCTCTCTCTCACTCTCTCTCTATCTATATATATATATATATATATATATATATATATATATATATATATATACTTATTATTATGGCTTCACACTTCTTCTAAAATCCTTCTTCATTCCTTTATCTTCCTCAAACTGTACAAATCAGGGAGCATGAAAAAACAACAACAATTCTTTGCATCACAAAGGCACAATACAGCACCAGCGCGCAAGTTCTATTCGAATCGGGAAATGACGTCACAGAGGAATTTTATTTATGGCGCCGTCGAGATTACTTTAATATAGTAAAATACTAAAATAAAAAAAAAATAATAATTAAACTACCCATCGAGATGAAACGAAACCTGTTCTATAACCTTCCCCATTTAATTATGTGTATGTGTAACAAATTTCACATTATTTGGTTATCTGGATCTTGAGTTATAAGGGAATAGACAGACAGACAGCAAATGCCTCTTATAGGTATAGAGAAGCCACATTTAATATTTACTTATTGTTAAGTAAATTACTTTAAGCAGTATTTATTTGTTTATTGTTTATTAAACTAGTAAACATAGGCCCGGTACCAGGACTGGCTATTAGGCACGCAGTTGGAGTTGATGGTAATATATATTTGAGCGAGTTAACAATCAGTCTATATACAAAAAAATAGCATGTCTATGTACTCCAAGTGGCCCCAGAGGACATGAACAGATTATTGTAGCCAAAACTCATTTAAGGAACACTTAATAATACATCAAATAAAGTTCATATTTTATATAGTTCATCCCAAAGAAAATAATCCTATTATGGGTACAGAAGCTTAACAAAAACAACCCCCGACCATTAAACTTTGAATCTAACATCCAACTTTACATAATTTGCGCAAACTACTCCCTTTTATTTAAAAACCTTAATTCATTAATATTAATTTAAAGGACTCATTTCCAAACTGTTCTTCATTATCTATCTCTATGTATCTAACTCTCTCTCTATATCTATCTTTACATAAGTCTTACATATTATTGGCACCACAGTCACAAAATTACAAAAAGGGGCATTTAGTATAAGTGAATGTTCTTAGAGCATTATTATTTTAATTTTCTTCTATTTCATTTTTATTCAAGAAAGAGTCATTTGATGAACAAAATGCGCACCAAACTACTCTCATTTAGTAAGTTGTCTCTTTTCAGTGTCTATTATTTTGGAATTCACAGACTATTTTTATACAGACTGTTGAACGAACGTTCGAACTACCGCCTACTGTTGTGTACAGGATCTTGTCGGGGCCCTTAATCTTCACTCCTTCGTCTCTACTTCAGATATGTTAACATTCAGCCACTTAGAAAAAACAAACCCCGCTAATACTCCACATGGAAACATTTGAAATATCCAAATCAGTAAAGGAACAACGTATTCACAAGAACAAATAATATAGTTCAATCCTTATTATATATATATGTCATAGAATGATCGAAGAAATAACAATAGGTCCATATACATAGTGTGGTCATCAACAGCCCAACTTCTACCACCGACTACTCGCTGTTACACATCAACCACTGTTCACCGTCCCACCATAAAAACTACTGAATAGTCCGTGTTACCCTCGTCAACTCCCCCTGTCCAGTGCCATGAACTCTTTTTATGATCAAAACACGCCATACCCTTTGACCCGTCAACTGACCTAACACAGCTCTCATAACTAGTACACGACACTACGTTGGCCGATTATGTATTAGATAAATTCTACAAAATACCATCGCGTTGCAGCGGAATCGTTCTTCCTTAAAATGTTCTAAAGACAAAAACTAACAACATAGTTTGCCGCTCATCTTAATCTGTTGGTCTTTCATACGTTCATTATATGGTATGTTTATCTTTATCTATTGGTCTTTTATAGTTCTTTATGTGGTACGTTTATCTTTATTTGTTGGGCTTCATACGTTCTTTATGTAGCTTTCATAAGCTCTTTATTAGGCATGTTTATCTTTATCTGTTGGGCTTTCATACGTTCTTTATTAGTCATGTTTATCTTTATCTGTTGGGCTTTTATACGTTCTTTATTAATGTTTATTCTTATCTGTTGGGTATCATACGTTCTTTATTAGGCATGTTTATCTTTATCTGTTGGGTTTCATACGTTCTTTATTAGGCATGTTTATCTTTATCTGTTGAGCTATCATACGTTCTTTATTAGGCATGTTTATCTTTATCTGTTGGGCTTTCATAGTTCTTTATTAGGCATGCTTATCTTTATCTGTTGGGTTTCATACGTTCTTTATTAGGCATGTTTATCTTTATCTGTTGGGCTTTCATAGTTCTTTATTAGGCATGTTTATCTTTATCTGTTGGGTTTCATACGTTCTATATTAGGCATATTTATCTTTATCTGTTGGGCTTTCATACGTTCTTTATTAGGCATGTTTATCTTTATCTGTTGGGTTTCATACGTTCTTTATTAGGCATGTTTATCTTTATCTGTTGGGCTTTCACACGTTCTTCATATGGCATATTTAAAACAAATACGGCGATAATCGAATAAAAACGATAGGTTCATGTATTGAAAGTTCCTATTGATAATTAGTGAAATGGTTCATAGACAGACCTTTAGTTCCTATTGATAATTAGTAAAATGGTTCATGCACAGCCACTTAGTTCCTATGCATTATTTAAGATTGGGTTCACAGAAGCCGCTTAGTTCCTATCCATAAGAGCAGCTACTATCAGTTGCTTATAATCGTAATTTTTGTTCGATATTTGTTCTGTATGCCTACTGCAGTTTACTAAAGAGTGGAAATTAAATAAGCACAATGTCAACAAAACCTAGTGGAGTGGTTTTGTGAGCCCATTAGCTTAACTTGATTTTTAACACACTAAGACGTATTTTATTATATGAGAGTATTGGAGAATTGCTAAGACTATTAGAATCACTTTATATCATTTAATCCTACTAGTCAACAAAGGCCCGGTACCCGGACCGGCGAGTAGGCACACAATTGGAGTTGAAAATAGTGAAAAATATATTTGAGTGCGTTAACAGTCTATATACTCGCAGTGGCCCAAAAGACATAAACAGATTTTTGTAGCCAAAAAACATTTGAGAATAGGGACACCTAATAATATGTTAAATAGTTCATCCCAAAGAAAATAATCCTCACTATGGGTAAACAATCTTAACATAAACAACCCCCGATGATTAAACTCTTAAAATCTTAATTCCTTCATAATATTTTAATGGACTCCTTTCCAAACCGTTCTTCATTTAATGTTTTATGATGTTCAACATGACGTATTTAAAAAAAAAAAGAGAGACGTGAGTGAGTGCCTGTAAGTTAAGCGAAACGGTACATGTTTAGCAGGTGGTTTGCTTACAATTATACACATTGTAGCATAGTAAAATTAACTAAGATAATATTGCCAACTCGATTTGGGAGCCCGGTGGGCTTGGCCTCTTTGTGGGTGGGGGGCGCCCCTGCATTTTGACATAAGATAACACTGGACAAAGCCCAAAGATCGTCAGGGGTTTTTCAACTGATTTAAACTAATTTTTGTGTTCTGAGTCCGAATATCACATTGATTTTGCTCGGTCAGATCAACTTCTTGAGATACAGCCATAGACCTACCTGACGAGGGGTTTTGAGTTAAATCATTTCTCTGAATTAGCTGCAAAAAAATTAGCAGCAAAATAATCACAATTATAAAAACAGAGATATTTATATTTTATTTATAAATCATCAATCTGGATTTTCACTTGATTATTTAATGCATCAGCACTTGATTGGGCACAGCCTCCAGTACCCCGATCTTCCATCTGACCGTCCTCCAGCTGCTCCTGCGAAGAAATTCCTGTACCAGCGTTCAGAGCGCTTCCTGACTGCAACGAAGAGGCCACCACTTTAGACGAGGGAGGAGATACAGAAGAGGAGTATGAATAACAAGATGGTCCGCAGCCGTTCTCACAATGTGAGCTTAATGATCTGGTTCGGGATCTCAGCTTGTCGAATAATTCCTCCGAGCTGTTGGCGTCCAGACTCAACGAGAAAAATCTACTTGGCAAGGACAAGCGTATCACTTTCTTCCGTTGAAGGCATGAGGACTACATGGGTTACTTCTGCCAGGAGGAAGACCTTGTGTACTGCCGAGATGTCGCCGGTCTTCTTGATAAACTCGGCGGTCCTCAATACGATCCGAGAGATTGGCGACTCTTCATTTACAGCTGCAAGCGCTCTTTGAAGTGTGTACTTCTCCACAATGGGAGCCAGTTTGCATCAATCCCTCTTGCGCACTCCACAAGGATGTGAGGTGCTTCAACTACATGTGCCGAGCATTTCTACAACTGACCATTGAGAAGCTGAAGGCCGGCATTTTCGACGGCCTTTAGATACGGCAGCTCATAAAGAACACAGAGTTCCAAAACTCAATGAACACGCTTGAGTGCGCCGCCTGGAAATCGTTTGTGCAGGTGGTGAACAACTTCCTGGGGAACATGATGGGAGCAAACCACGCCAGACTCATTAGCAGCATGATAGAGAACTTCCAAAACTCGGGTGTTTGATGAGTATAAAGATGCACTTCCTGTTCTCACACATGGAGAAGTTTCCTGAAAACCTTGGGGCGATGAGCAGGGAGGAAGGTCCCATCAGGACATCCGCAAAATGGAGGAAAGGTACCAGGGAGGTGGGACGCAGTCATGCTGGCGGACTACTGCTGGTCGCTGAAGAGAGACAACCCAGCAGCTGCTCAGACACGGGAATCGAAGAAACGCAAATTTATGCCTTGAACTCTGAACTTTTGTTTCACATAACGTATTTATAATGATAATTATGCTTATCATGTTTGGTGGATAAATAAAAACTGAATGAATTTGAATACGTTGACTTTATTTCTTGAGTAAAATGGAAAAAATCGTCAGGGGTTTATCAGCTGATGATCCGCAAAAATGTGTTTTTTTTACAAAAAAACTGATTTTTTAAAAATTTCTGTAGCAAATAATCCTGACCTGATTGAGTAAAACCAATGTCATTTTCGGACTCAGAGCATCAAAATTAGTCTAATTCAACTGGAAAACCCAGGATGATTTTCAAAAAATATTTTTTTGTTGCCCAGTGTAATTTGTTTGGCAACCCTCAAGCTGGGTCTCGGGGAGAAAGAATCGTTGTGTAGCTTTTATCTGACCTTCAATTAAAAAAAATAATATTCCATCAATCCAGTTGAGGCCTCAGACGCAGAAAATATCAGGCCTCTTAAAAAAAGGAAATATTAAAGCTTTAAACATTATATTTCTGTGAAGCCAGTGCCGAACCTAGATATTTTGGGTTTGTCCTCTTCGGGGGCCCCTGCATGTTGACATGAGATACTGTACTTAATATTTAATGTAAAAAATATTTTCTGGGGCTCCCGTCAAGCTGCGATAATACTTAAAATCTCATCTAAAAGAGAATAATCCTCATTATGGGCTCAGAAGCTTAACAAAAACAACCCCCGACTATTTAACGTTGAACCTAACATCCAACTATAGCATACATAATTTGCGCACACAACACCTTATCATTGATACGTCTTAAATCATTCATAATATTTTAATGGACTCCTTTCCAAACAGTTCTTCATTTAATGTTTTATGATGTTCAACATGACGTATTTTAAATAAAAAAAAAGAGAGGCGTGAGTGAGTGCCTGTAAGTTAAGCAAAACGCTACATGTTTAGCAGGTGGTTTACTTACTGTTATACACATTGTAATATAGTACAACATATCGTACTGAGAATTTACTAAGATAATACTGCCGACCCGGCAGTGCCAAATCCTATGGATTTTGGGGCCGGTGGGCTTGGCCTCTTTAGAGTCCTCTGCACTTGACATGAGATAATTAACTTAATATTTAATGTAAAAAAAAATTTGGGGCAACCCTCAAGCTGGGTCCCGGGGAGAAAGAATCGTTGTGTAGCTTTTATCTGACCTTCAATTAAAAAATTAATATTCCATCAATCCAGTTTAGGCCGCAGACGGCGAAAATATCAGGCCTCTTAAAAAAGAAAAAAATATCAAAGCTTTAAACATTATAGTTCTGTAAAGCCTCTGCCGAACCTAGGGATTTGGGCCTCTTCGGGGGCCCTACATTTTGACATGAGATAATGTACTTAATATTTAGTGTAAACAATATTTTGGGGGCCCTCTCAAGCTGGGACCCTGTGGGACTTGAAATCGGAAAGCCCTTCACACACCCTCTGTGTGAAGCCCCCATCATAAATGGGTTAGTTTGCATTGTCAACATTGTGTACGGCGCTACTCAAACTCAACCTTTATACAATTCATTCATGTGATGTATTAGTAAAAAAAATGGAAAAAAATATTATGACATATTTTTTCGTTAGTAATAAAGGGAAATAACGGTACATTAGATATACATATTTTAGAAATAATAACAAACTAAACAGTATAAATATTACATTATCTTGAGATATCCATAATACAAAGTTCGTTTGGTTTAAAATTTAGATTGTGGAAAATAATACAGAGTATTAATTAAATGATTTCTGTAGCTATTTCTCCTGGCTTTTCATTTAATAACAAATTGAACACCATAAATATATTACATTATTGTGAGATAAGAAATTGTATGTGGAGTGTGGTCCAGGGCCATATATAACAATTTACAGATTCTCACATCTAACGAATTGAATCGGAGAGTCTCATAGAATATTTTGGCATGATATTTTATGAACTCCCCTTCCTTGTCAGAGAGACATACCATGATCCACGGGGGATGGATCATAGGGGTTCTCTAGTCAGGAAAAAAAAATTACTTGCGAGGGTGGTGGTACTGTGGTCAATGAGGACCATCCGAGACTGCAGTATTCACAGATGGCGGTGGTGACGGATGTGGTCGGCACACAAGCACACATGCGCAGCCTGCCATTTCGGGCTGAGGGTACAGGCACACCACACCCTCCCCTCTGTCCGAGTGGCAGGAAAAAACCCTGTCCTTGCCATTCTGGCCAGTTTGGGCAAGGATTAAAATCCATCTTTCTGCCATCCCTGCAGATGATAGCGGGCACACTCACCCCGCCGCTTTGAAGGGATGGCAGACGTGCATCAGCGCCGCCAATAATGCTGGTGTGGTAGGCACACTACACCCTACCATGCTGGCAATGGCGGCGTTGAAAAAAAAAATCACATCTAACGGGGCATCCTCTTTTTAAGTTCCATTTGTCTTACTTAGTAACTGACAACAATTTCAGCTTCCTACTGCTATTGGAAGGGGATGCTCAAGAAACACAGAGTTTTACTATATTAATAAAAAAAAACGCATTTTCGTTGAATTTTTTTAATTACATTTTCAAATCATGCCATTACTGTAATGTAACTGTTAAGTAACAAAAATGTCAACATAAAATGTACATTGTAGAGTACTGAAGAGTCAGAGTACATTGTCTAAAGATTGTCTACACCGAAACAGCACAGATGGCAGACTTCTTTGTAGTTTGTGTAGGGATGACTTTTCTGTTGGCTTCAACGACTTGCAAAATAAATTGCTTTTCTTCCTCGTTTTTTGTCAGCAGTCTATTATATTCCTGAAAAAGTTTAACTCCACGTTCTTCAGTATCGTTGACCACACGCAAGTCGTTAATGCGCTGCTTACCCTTCTGGTATTCAATATTATCATTCCACTGAGGAAGAACTAGAAAGGAGTTGCCTATGTGTAGCTTTGTAATCAGGTTCTGTGAACGCCTTGGAAAAAAGTGACCCAAGCTGACGCCTTCATTTTGGAGCAATGATGGATCACCTTGAACACGTCGTTTACTAGATTCTATTCCAAAACCTGTTATTGTTTTCTCTTTCTCAATTGGTGACACTTCATCGGAAAACAATGCCAGGCTGACAGTCTCATTAGACAT
This sequence comes from Bulinus truncatus, assembly GCA_021962125.1. NCBI lineage: Eukaryota > Metazoa > Mollusca > Gastropoda > Planorbidae > Bulinus > Bulinus truncatus. The sequence goes on from JAGDYQ010000242.1 coordinate 770,473, forward strand.
ATACCACATGTGATTCTGGAGAATTTTTCGTGCTACAATACTGATGTCGTGATCAACAGACTGATATTGCTGCAGGTCCTTACAGAGCAAAAGATCTCCTCCGGGTGCTTCTGCTGCACAGGGCGCTTGGATCCAAGACTTTGTTTACAACAAGGTTCCAAACTGTACAAATCGTTTGAGTTGGCTCTCTTCCTTGGATGTAAGACTGAAAATTTTCTCACTGATTAAGGATGAAGTAAATTTTGATGGTATAGATCAGCTAGATCCACCTAGCATTATGTACAGGGCATGGTGCTCTCCAGTGAATGGTTTTTGGTGGATCTCCTAAGATGATCATTGTTAGTTCAATAAGTTCTTCATAATCATCTCTGACTTGGGACGAAATTTGTCAGGAAGCTCACCGTGTTTCCTCGGAAAACATCAGTGCTTGAAGGCAGTTCCAACTTACTATAGTTGTCAAGCTTTATGCGTCCCCAAACTTCTTTAAATCTTTTGAAGATAGGTATATTTGGTGAGTTAGAGGGACCGCAACACAAACTGAAAGCCTTTGCCAATGCCAGTTCAAGAACATGATGACGACATGCCAGCCACAATAGTTCTCGACCAATACAATTCTCAAGCAGTTCACAAGCTCCATTGAAACGACCAGTGTTGACAGAAGTGGTGTCGAAGCTCATAGCCTGGATGCTTTCTACCAGTGCCCACTGTTCTAACTGACCATAAATAGCATCAGCAGCATTCTGTCCTGTCCCTGATGTTAGTTTAGGGACACCTGGTAATTTTTCACTGCCATCACAAGAAACCAGCACCGGCAAGCGGTCAACTTTTCCATGACCCAGGATTTCAGGTAAGATTGGTCACCTCGTCACTATATATGGCTGTTTCAATGTCATTACTGGCAGCCAAGTTGGAGACTTTTTACTCGGCCGACAAGTTGGTAGCGTATCATGCCTGTTCAATAAGGTAAATGTGTCCGCTATATTTGTATTGTTTATGCCGAAATCTTGTGTGACAGACGGAGGTGCGACAGACACCGCAACACATGATTTATTTTTTGTATTATAGATAGATATCTTATTAAGCGACCTTAATATAATATTTGTTTATATTGTTTATTGATCTATTCTGTATAATTCTGCCGTTTGTCTATTAATTGACGGAGTTGTGCATATATTTGACATTTTTCTTTTTACAAATCCCCCCTCCCCCCCCCAAAACAATTGATATTGTATAGTAAGAAACAATTTCGCATCCTAGACCTTTCTCAGTGCATACTTCACACTCTAAGAAACCATCACACACTAAAATGAGTTGCAGTAATGGAACTCACCTTGTTATCTCTAAAACGGCCACAGTATTTGTATTTGCAGTAATGGAACTCACCTTATTATCTCTGAAACGGCCACAGTATTTGTAGTTGCAGTAATGGAACTCACCAAATCCTTCCCATTTTCCTTTACACCAGGATCCACTTAAAGAAACAAACAATCTTCATGAGTATATTAATACCGACATTAAACTTTTGTATTTTATTACAATTAACTAAATACATGTCTGTAAAATCATCTGCAAGACACCCTTTCATTTATAGCAAAATATCGGTGTCTGTATCGGCATCGGCAAAAATGCTGGGGAAAAATATCGGTATCGGACTATCGGTCAAAAGGCATATCGGTCGCTCCCTACTAATAAGTCACAATTAGTATAAAATTACATGATACGTTTTTTCTCCCCCCGTGCTAGCTCTTCCTAAAGTCCCTATTTCTATTTAAGTTTTATAATGTATATTAGACTTAGTAATTTTACCATTCAAATATGTGGTGCACTTTATATATATATAGAAATGCTCGAAAATTTTTTTTTTTTAATCTTTGGTGTCTCACCCCCTGAAATGTGTCTCTTGGGTACAATGAGTGAATTGGTGAAGTTGTAGCTCATTTGAACAACATTTAGAGAGCTTTTAAAATTCCAGTATTAGAACAACATTAAAAGCCAGACGAATCATGGCTCAAATAATTTGCAGTTTTTGCATGCCATAGTTAAATAAAATGAAGTTTAAATATACTCATATTTATCTCATTGCTACCATTAACTAGAGTTGAAATTGTGTGATTCTTAATTAGAAAATGTAATAAATGCTAGAAAACATATAAAATACCGAATGTGCAAAATTTAAGCAATGTGCATATTTTTTGAAGATATAATTTTTTTAAACTAAGCATGCTAAATTGTCAGACATCATATCACCAAAAGTTGCTGCAGTGCTGGACAGAACGAACACCAGCATTAGAAAATCAACAATGATACTTGCATCCGCATTCAACGAAGCTGGTGTTCCGACATCTGACACAGTATTTTCCAAGAGCACAAAGTCGTCAACAAGCTGCAGCATGTATAAAAGAAGACTATATTCCCTCAAAATCAATTGTACATTGGGATGGTAAGCTATTGCCCGATGTTACCGGACATGTTACCAACAACGGTGATCGATTACCTGTAATGCTCTCGTCACTTGTCGATGGCACTACAAAGCTTCTTGGTGTTCCCAAGCTAGCATCCGGGTCAGGATGGGTAGCTGCTGATGCAGTATATGAACATATCAAATCATGGAAGTGCGAATCTATGGTCATCGGCATGTGCTTCGACACTACGGCTTCCAATACTGGGGGACTCAATGGAGCTTGCACTCTGTTAGAAGTAGCCCTGGGGCGTAATCTATGATGGATGGCATGCCGTCATCACATGTTGGAAGTACTCCTTTCCGATGCATTCAATGTTTGTCTTGGACCATCCACTGGACCAGAGATTTTGTTTTTTAAGAGGTTTCGAGAAAAATGGCCAGAATTAAACCACACACCCGAAGCTAGATCCGCCCCTTTGATAATCGTGTCTGATTCGATTAAAGAATTTATCAAATGTCAACTTGAGGTCAGTCATTCACGTGATGATTATTTAGAAATTTCTTCTGCTTGCTGCACAAATGGCTGGGTTGGAGATTGATCTCAGCATTCGTAGACCTTGTGCACTACATAGGGCAAGGTAGATGGCGAAAGCAATCTATGCATTGAAAATCGAACTATTGTTTGCAGGCAATGAAACCATCTTTCAGTTAACAGCTCGAGAATTCCAAGGTGATCAGCGCTTTAATCGGTTTACCGTATGTGTTTATCTTCAATCATGGTTTTCGTGCAGGCTCACCGCAGATGCACATGTGAATGATATCTTGTTGATAAAGCGTTTATACAAATATGATGATGCTGTTCTTCGATCGACTGGATTGAAAATGATGGTGCGTCACTGGTGGTACTTGAGTCCGAACTGTCGACGCTTGCATTATTTTAAACCCTTTAGTCGAAAAAAGAAAAAAACCTGGCCTTGTTCGGACAATGCAATCAGAACGTGGACCGCATCTCATAAAAACACTACCAAAAAGTATTGTTTATTTGCGTGCTTCTACCCCATTTTTTTAGACATCCAACATTGATGCCAGTTTTCTAGATGTTCCTGTTGAAGCCTGGTCAGATACACCATCTTTTAAAGTTGCAGCAGATTTTGTAAAGAATCTGGCTTGTATCAATGACTCTGCAGAGCGAAGTGTAGCATTGATACAAAATTTCAATGACAGTATCACCAAGAATGAAGAACAAAGACAATTTTTGCTCCAAGTGGTTGAAAAACATCGGAAAAATTTTGCAGAGTGTAATCGTGAACAGCTGGCTAAAATTTAAATTTGAAGAACTTTTTTAAATTTTTGTCTACCCTACAGTACAAAGTACAAAATAAATAGCAGGAATGCTTATTTGCATTGCTTATTATTATTATTTTTCAAGCAGATTGACATTGATTCAAGAATTAACTTGACAAAATGAATAAAACTTTGCTTTTCATAATTTTTTACTTAAATTTCAAATTTAAAAATATAAACCATTCAAGATTTATATATTTTATTTCATTTAATATTATAAACAATACTAAGCATCAATTTGTTACTTAATATATCAGTTTCGCATATAATGCAACATTAACGCTGTATTAGATTTGACCGCGAATGATTTTACACCAAAATCAGGAACTTTAAACCTCTTGGGGGACCTTTAAACATTGTCCAAATGAGCTGAAATTTTGCAGGTTAACTACTGTTACCATACAGACATATTCTGTTGGGTGAGATATCAACATTTCAAAACTTCATTTTTTTGGGACACCCTAATATATATATATATATATATATATATATATATATATATATATATATTAGGGTGGTGCTTAGAAAAGAACTTTAAAAAATCTCTGCTCTCACCCCCTATTTTTGTTCATGTATATATAGAAACTCCTAAAATAAAATATTAAGGTATTCAGTTCATGTTTACTGGTAGCTCAATGGCGTCAAAGTTTAGGAATATTGGACCGTGATGAAAATACATAGTGTACTGCACTGTTGTTGTGTGTATAACACTGTATAATATTAATTCAAGTTATGTGAATTGTCCTACACTGCTGTACTAAGCATATAAAACATGTAAATAGGCCCGGAAGTGGTAATTTAATACACAGCAGGCCTAGTAGGCCTAGACAAAGAAACTATTAGTAACACAGTATAGGCCTACCTACACCACCTAGAAACTATTGGCAACGTGCCAGT